>JBBPCZ010000163.1:9871770-9886199 GCA_037974445.1 Brycinus macrolepidotus | reverse complement strand
CATCATGCCAACAGTCAAACATGGTGGTGGTAGTGTGATGGTCTGGGGCTGCTTTGCTGCTTCAGGACCTGGACGACATGCTGTGGTGGTTGGAACCATGAATTCTGCTCTCTACCAAAAAATCCTTAAGGAGAACGTGCGGCCATCAGTTCGTGTCCTCAGGCTGAAGCGCACTTGGGTTCTGCAGCAGGACAATGATCCAAAACGCACCAGCAAGTCCACCTCTGAATAGCTTTTAAAAAACAAAATAAAGGTTTTGGAGAGGCCTAGTCAAAGTCCGAACTTGAATCCAATTGAGATGCTGTGTCATGACCTTAAAAAGGTGGTTCATGCTCGGAAACCCACCAATATGGCTGAATTAAAACAATTCTGCAAAGAAGAGTGGGCCAAAATTCCTCCACAGCGATGTGAAAGATTCATTGCCAGTTATTGCAAACGCATAATTGCAGATGTTGCTGCTAAGGGTGGCACAACCAGTTATTAGGTTTAGGGGGCAATTACTTTTTCACACAGGGCCATGTAGGTTTGGATAGTTTTTTTCCTTAATAAATAAAAATCATCACTTAAAAACTGCATTTTGTGTTTACTTGGGTTATCTTTTGTCTAATATTTAAATAGGTTACTTTTACTTATTTACTTTCAAGATCAAGCAGTTTTTACACTGTTCATACAAGCCCTTACAGTTTTGGCATGATATGAGGCAGGTGATAGCACATATGCTGACTGTGGCTCCACAGCGAGGAAATATGAGTGGCCTAGCCTAATTCAGGGAAACTCCTCAGGGTTTAGAGAGAGAGGTAGTGTGAGTGTTTAAATATTCAGCTTGATTGCTAAGATCTGAGAGATAGGCCTGCAAGTAAAAATTGTTTGGTCTTGCAAGTAGCAGCACTTTGCTACTCTGATAGCGTGGCTTAAGTTATTTTTGTGCAGCAATTAGTTTGTTCTGAATCATATTTAAGTAACTGACATGTAGGCTTTCTTCTTTGATCAACACTGTCAAAGACTAATTGACACTGTTGACTAATCGTTACGACCTACTAAGTGATTGTTTGACTGTGCTTTCATCTACTCTGCTTGGAGAAACTGTTTTGGTTGGTTGCTTATGTGTTGTTATTGTTGCTGTCATTGTGTGTGTGTGTCTGTTTTCCTATTTCAGATCTGAAATGGATGGTTTTGCCGGTGAATTACTCAGGTCAAGGTCTGAATGAAAGAATGGCAGAGGGCAGCCCAAACCTTGCCTTCAGTCCAAAAGAGTTCTTCCTTCTCCTAATTTAATCATATTTAATGATGCCATTACATGGGCAGCATGCTGGGTAATGGTCCCCTTTTGTTAAGGCTTATGTAAGACTCCTTGCTGTTCCCACTGAGATTAGTTAGACTCACTGCCTCTCATTATGTCTCTTAATGTCTCACTAAATCTCAGTCTGTCTCATTACGCGTCACATGTGTTTCATTTATGTCTCTGAAGCGAGCTGCGGGTTCACACCCTTTTGCATACTTGCTCCCTCTTTGGCTTTTATCTTCATTCTTCTCACTTTTGCGCTGCCTTTAACTTAAGCTTACTGTAGTTCAGTCAAATATTTCTTGCTCCCTCTCTCTGTCTCTTTCCCTCCCTCCGTCTCTCTTGTTATCTCTGGATCTCCGGGCCTCCTACAGACTGAGGCTCCTACCTCTTCCTCTCTTATTAGTGTCGCTCTGTAGCCTAGCAACGGACAGGCTAACTAATCAGCAAACAGATAGAGCGATGATAGGCCAGGGATAGCAGGGCATCAACCTCACTCACAGTCATCCTCCCAGCCTTATGGTAAAACAGCTAGTTCTGTCACTGCCGGATCGTTTTGATTATGACTCATGTCAAACTGCACAAGTCCAGAAAGAGACAGAGAAGGGGCTAACAGACAGCAGGCATCAGAAAGTTGGAGAGGAAACTTGGTAAGCAAACTTAAGCAAAGTTTGAGATTTAGCGAGACGATTTTCTGCTGTGGCAGTGCGGGTGGTGGTGGTGTGTATGCGTATCGGGTGGTGGGGGGGTGATTAATGCATTTGGTGTGACTGTTGAAGACATAAAATAAAGTGCTTTCTATTGGGCACTGGTTTGAGAGGTCTTACTTTATAACTATACACGCAAACAATACAAGCAGTTACTTCTCCATGATGCAACTTTGTAAATTCATGATCTTACACAAAAAATAATCCTCTGCACATATTTCCCCCAGTTCTCCCCTTTTCTTCAATTATTCTCTCTCTCTCTCTCTCTCCCCCCTCTCTCCCTCCCTCCCTCTTCCACCCTCTCTCTTGCTCTCTCTCTGAAGACCGAAGAGGAGAGGGCATAAGTGGTTATCATTTAATTGAGGTTACTTGGTATTTCTTTATATTTCCTCTTCTCTCAACATGTCTATCATCCTCTCCAAGCTCTCTGTGCCTCACTGCACAAATCTAGGCCAAAGAAACATTACATGTTCTCTCTCTCTCTCTCTCTCTCTCTCTCTCTCTCTCTCTCTCTCTCCTGTTAGCCTGTTATGTGACTGGGATTCGATTAAGCTGTTCTTCATAGTTTTGAGCAGTCCTTGGTTCCACTGTATCCCACTGTATTATCCACTGTAACGGTGTGAAAGAATCATGTCTGCAAGTTTTGCTGTGAAGGTATTAGGAATGTATGCCTGTACATTTAATTACAGTGAATGTAAGTATTCAGTAGGATTACTGCACTGTAATTATTCAGTATACATCGATCAGTCATAACATCAAAACCAACTGCCTAATATTGTGCAGCTCCCCCTAGCAAAACAGCTCTGACCCATCGATGCATAGACTTTACAAGACCTCTGAAGGTGTGCGGTGGTATTTAGAACCAAGACGTTAGCAGCAGATCCTTTAAGTCCTGTAAGTTGCGAGGTAGGACAGAGATCTGGGGAATCAACACCTTCAGCTCCTCAAACCATTCCTGAATAGTCTTTTTCAGTGTGGCAGGTGCTTTATCCTGTTGGAAGGTGACACCTTTCCATCCCAGCCAGCTTTAACTTTTTTTGTGCTACAGTAGCTCTTCTGTGGGATTGAACCAGACGGGCTAGCCTTTGCTTCCTATGTGCATCAGTGAACCTTGGATGCCCATTACTTTGGCAGTGGTTCACTGGTTGTCTTTCCTTGGACCACTTCTGGTATGTACTAACCTGAAGACCCAACTCTTCAAGGAGCACCTAGGGGACGAACTAGTCCTCACACTTATTGCTTGCACATTTTTTTTTAAATATATGAGAAGAAAAAAACTCTTCTCTTCGCTCTTGTCCATTTTTTTTGCTAACTTTGCACTAACCTCTGACATTTTCTTTTCTTTTGACAGGGTTTGCTAACATATTCAGCTTAGTTGGTAGTAACTTGGTTAAAAGCAGATGTTGGTTTGAGTCTAGCCTTGCAGGTATGAAGAACAGATGTGGACTAGTTAAGCACTGATGTACGTCGCTCTGGATAAGCGCCGTAACTGTAATTGTAGCTAATAGCACACAAGACCTGCTGTTTTGGAGATGCCTGGACTCACAATTTGGCCCTTGTCGAAATTGCCCAGATTCTTGCGCGTGCCCATTTTTCCTACTTCCAGTGCATCAGCAAAAAAAACTGCCTAATTCATTTGCTGCCTAATATATCCCACCCCTTGACAGGTACCCTTGTAATGAAGTAATCAATGTTATTTACTTTTCCTATCAGTGGTTTTAATGACTGGCATATGTTGTCCACTGTGTGAATTAAATAATCCTCTCTAATTATTAAGTGTAAGAATTCCTCTGTAAATAGGAATTCAAGGTGTACACAAGGTGAGGTTCATATTTGTATGATTATATGAAAAAAAAATTGAAAAATATATGAAAAAATATTATGATTGTGACAAGTAATGATTGAGGTACATAACTGCTTAAATCTTGTAAATGCTGTTGCAGGCAGGAATAAAGTAATAATTTTTATATTTTTAAACTGAAAAGCATGCTTCTGCTGCCTAGAGCAAATATCTCTTTTTTTGTATTGTTTCAACTAACTGCGCCGATCTCCCACTCAGACATGCTCCATAATTTATGATGGCATTTTTAATTATTCAAAGTTTGGGCTTCCTTCCATGATCATTCAGAAAGTGTTCCAGCCTCTCACAGGAAAGGTCTTCTTAGTTCTAAAGGTCAACTAGAGAACATTACCTGTGTTTGGAGATCTCTCTCTCTCTCTCTCTCTCTCTCTCTCTCTCTCTCTCTCTCTCTCTCTCTCTCTCTGTTAAAGTGTGTTGCTGTCCCCTGCAGGTATGCGTGTATAACTGCACTGTAAGACTGAGACAGTTTTAATACTGTAATCCTCACTCTGGCGTCTTCAGATGTCTTACTGTACAATCGGTGCTGGACCTTTTGCCAAAACTAATGTTAAGATTTAAAGATTTCCTTCTGCTAATATGAAACCAGTGCACTTGATGCGCACTGTAGAAGATTATACATAGATTATATGTGACTGATTATATGTGACAAAACGCTTATACAGCTTCAGGTTCTCACTGCTGGTTTACAGTGAGATACAAACAGCATTGCCACTGTAAATGCTAAAAGTATAGGACTAGGCTTAGTCTTTGTGGGCATAGCAAGCTCCGTTTTCACTTGCAAACTGGTTTTGATGGTTTTGTTATTTTTCACTATTACCACTAGAGGCCACTGTAACAGTGTTAATGTAAATTTGCTGACCTTCGTCATTTTATTTATTTATTTATTTATTTTTGATAAGCTGTTTTATCATATTATAGGATGGTTTAAAATCTTAAGTCAGTGTTTGGCTACAAGAGATACTGCACACACACACACACACACACACACACACACACACACACACATGTGATGTTATTTGCTTAAATAGTCATAAATGTGCCAAAAAAAAAAAAGAACAAAATCTAGTTTTTTTGATGGTGTTGGAATTGTATTTAATTGTAAAAACAAACTCAGAAGTGCTTTACTCAATAAGATCACAGAAAATGAAAAGGAAATAGACATATTTGGACTCTACAGGGAACAAGCTTTTCTGTGATGTATGACATGATGTGGTAGCACCAAATTTGGATGGAGCTGAGACTACATTACGGAAAATACAGTTAGATGCCAGTGGACATGAAGTGATTAAACATATAGAAATAAAAATGTTTACGTTGAATATGGTCAAAATTGTTTTTTTGTTTTTAATAGAATAGAAAATGGTTAACATCCTCTTCAGAAAATTCACATAATAAAACATAAGGTACAAAACCTGCTGCACGTTTTGCACAGTCCAGTATATTGAATTAACAGCATTAAAAAGTGCAGTGTCCTCTGTTAATAAAACAAACTTATTTTCACTTAGAAACTCAACGAGCACATCAACTAGCACATTTTAACCTAATGACTGGCAGCTATAGAGAGCCCCTAAAACCTGTTGAGGTTTTTAGGTTTACAGCTTTCATGCCAGACATAATCATGCCAACATCCACCATCCATCAAGCACAATCTCCATGACACTTGAATTTCATGCTTAGTGTAAACTTAGCCTTCTCCATTAACACTGTGTATCATGTAGTCACAATTATGCAAAAGCTCAGAGGACGCCGAGGACGGCTTAAGCCAAACATGTCTTTCAGGCTTCAAGAATAAAGTGTTGTGAAGTCATTCACTCGCAAGGACACATTTATTCTGCAACCTGCACCAGGCTACGGAATCCTCCCATCTCATTTTCAAACCACAGGAGGAGATAGGGCACTGAATTTTCATTACTATTTCAACATCAATCCAAAAAAAAATCATTCATTTCTTATGCAGGCCTGTACTGTGCTCCCTCAATCTCTATAAATAAAGACTTGTTCAGGGCTGTGTCTTCATTAAGATTCTACCATAGGCTATAATCAAGGTAGAAGGCCCAGTTGTGTCTCCTGATTAGAATGATGGTCTGAATGTTGGAGACTGATTGGTAGAAGGTGACGTTTTCCTTACCGGAAAAAAAAGTCCTAATTCTATTCGTTCTGGCTTTTTCTTTGTCCTCAACTTTCTGTAATGCAAACGTATTTCACCATGACTAAGGGAAGGTATTGTTCCCAACTTATTTTATATTCTTAATCAGATGAAGTAGCAGGCTTCAAGCGTCAGAGATAAGAGCACAATGCTGACACGGTTTTGTGTTCTCCGAATATAGGAGCGTAATAACTATGCACCGAGTGACTTAACAGATATAGTGCTGTTGGTTCAAGTTTGCCAAACATTTCAAATGCAGTACTGCACCCACTGCAATATCTGTTGAAATCTTTACTGTGTGTAACACATACACACACACACACACACACACTCAAATTCAGACATTCTCTTCTCAAAGAAGAGCAGTATGTCTTGTGGCAGAACATGGTATCGTACAAACTATTCTTCAGAGGCATGCAGAAGTCTGGGGCTACCCAGAGATTTGCAACAGTGTAGTACAATGGTTCATAGCAGGCTCAACAGGCACTAAAAATAGTCATTTTACCCCTGGCAGCAGCTAAGCCACTGCTTCTACAGTGCAGAAATAAGATGGTGTTCTTAGCTCAGGGATCCAAGTTCAACTCCCTTGAGCCAGAGGTCTATGGCAATACAATTGACTCTGCACATCCTGGGTTGGAGAGGATACTACATACCAACCCAGGGGTCTGTAGGGTCACACAGTTTAGGAAGTTAATATTCTCTTACAAGCTGTAGTGGCAAACCTAATGTGTTCCAATACGTTGCTGTTGTTACACAACAGGAGCCCAGCCATTGGTAGCCTAAGTCTCAGACGCTCTGTCTACTGATGTGCATAGACTATTTGATATGTATGTCACTTTCTATGAGAAAGAAAATATCTTTTACCTTTTAATTAAAGTACATTTTGGGATGACTTTTCACACAGTGTGAAGAACAGCTGGCATTTTCAAACGAAAATAAGGTTTTGCTGTGACAGCAACAGTATGGTAATATGGCCAAAATTATCACTTGTTATCTTTGAAGCATTTATTAGCTAGTAAATTAGATATCCTTCCGCATTTGCTGAAAAGTTTCACTTTGTTTCACACAGTTGTGTTTTTGTTGTAGCACTGCTTTCACAACTGTTCACTCTTACATGGCAGCGATTGGTCAGTTTGCTTATCAGTCAAATCTACTCTTGCTGTCAAAGTAGTCAGTTCTTGAAACTGCCTTTTCTTAGAGAGAACCCATTCTAAGAATAGGCAGTTTGGGTTGCAAGACTAGACCATTCGACCAAAAATAAAAAAAAAAATAAAACAAAAACAAAAACAATTTTGTGGGACTTTTCAATAATAGAACATATTTTTCTTTGTTGTCTTTTCATTAATTCAATCTTTCTTCCTTCCTTTGTTTGTTTGTTTGTTTGTTTATCTGAAAATACCAGCTGCCACTTATGTTGTGTCAAAATGTCTCAATAAATGGATCAACTGAATGGGTTCAACATTACTTGAAGTAAAACTTTGCTATATTAACGTCCATTGCAGTTCGAGATTTTTTTCCTTCTCCTGTAAAGTTATCACTGTGAAGATATGACGTTTTGTTCCGACATTGTTTCTTGAGATATTTCTTTATGTACAATAGCGTTTCTTTGTTTCTGATGGAGCGGTATCCTGTCTCTACTACTGAACCTGTCAAACTGAAAAATGTGATGACCTTCAGATGACAACCTCATGAATAAAGTGCATTTTGCACTCCAGTTCACACGACACATTTTGCCACGTCTGCTCATAGATGTAAATAACAAATGATATGAAAAATATTATGCTCTTTGTGTCTTTTTTCTGTGTCTCTTTATCTCATCAATAGTGCTGGAATGTAATTGCCTATGAGGGTGTGAATTTTTATATAAGGATTACATAACACTCCTGCTTTCCAGGAGAGGACACCGGATAAGCGGGTGTTTGGTTTGAATATATGGAGTTCAACAGGGCGGTCAGAGGATGGTTGGTGTGTGTATTTTTTTATTTTTTTTTGCAGAGAAAAAAAGAGAGGGAGGAGTAGAACACTGTCAGCATTGTTGGTTAAGGAGTTCATCATTAGGACAGAACAAATATTCAGATCGACTAAGCCTGCATGAAGATTCGGATTTGTCGGCACACACAGCACACACAAAGAGATTTGTTCGTGAGCCTCCTGCTAATGAGAACATCAAAGCATGGGGCCGCGGAAGACATGCTGATCCACACACACACACACACACACACACACGGAGAGACACATAGGCAGAAAGCGGACAGTGCATGACAGCAGGGGTGCTGGAAGACTGTCACAAAAATGTGTAGCTTCAAAATACACAACCTCCACATTCCTCCTCTTCCCTATCTGTGACTAACACCCCAGCACGCGCGCCCACACGCACGTCAGTAATGCGGCCTGTGCACATCCAAATCGGTTAGTGTTTAAGTTTTGCTGTGCCTATGACTGATGGACCAAATAGCACCAGCTGAAGCCCCACTGCAGTCTGCATTTATAAGATTAGACAGCAGGCACTGCATGGGGACACCTCAGCCTAGCGTGTTAGAGGAGTGAATAAAACTTTTAAAATATAGCCCGCCGCACACAAACACAGTTCACAGCCGCATTATGTTATGTGCGGCCGCAGAGTTTCTCTGAAGGGATTTTGTCTGAGCTCTCCCTTCTGTGTCTAAGAACAGCCTGCAATCTCACTCGGAGATCAGAGAAGAGTTTAGAGCTGCCAAGCAGAAACTCTGGCTTTATGTTCCCCCGTCTTTGTGGCGAAGACAGCCTGATTTGTGAAGTTATGTCAGTCTGTTTCTTATGGAAAAAACTTTTGGAGAAATCTCCTCCAATCAGCTTCGTGACAAAGCGCACATTTATGGTTAAGCTATAGCTGCATCCATCAAATTTATGCTGTTTTTTTTCCTGCAAGAAGTTTGCTGGATCCTGTTGTCTCTACTCACCTTATTTTGAGATTTTATGAAAGATGAAATTTTGTGATATTGTGGGAGGAAGCAATGGGTCCCTTTTTTTGTGAGAGACTTCTGAGTTGCTCAAACAGAGTGGGCAGAGACTCTCTAATATAAGTCAGGAGAGACTGGGGGAGGGTCTCTGGAAGTGGGAACACTTTCAAAAAACAATAAAAAAGCAATAATATAATGAAATGGTGAGGCTCTGCAACACCCAAAGACTATGGTCCTTTTTGGATTGGATTAGTTTATCTAGGGCATCCCCCAACTGCAGAAACAACGCCAGTTTTCAGCAGGTCCATACCAGCAAAATTAAATGTTTTTTTTTTTTAATGCCTGTTTTGATTGCTGCTGTGATGAATACAAGCAAGGAAATATAACCAGAAGACTTGCATTAACCTTTCAAATGTGCCGAGTCCATCAAAATAAAATGGATAAGGTTGAACATAAGAGGCTTGGCTTGATCGTGGTTTATGTGTTTGCCTTTCCTGTGGTCTCATGGATGTGAATGTAAACCTCACATGGTCACTCTCTCAAGACAAACAAACAAACAAACAAACAAGTCTGTTTCCATCACAGCTACGAGCCAATACTGCACTCTGCTTACTGAGATTTCACCGCTTAGGATTACTGGCCACTCAAATTACAGGCCAGTATTGATTAATCACTCTGACATTTAAACTGGCCACCAGCACTGATGCTAAACAAACTCCACCAGTAGCTGAAGGGCCCACATATCCGACAATATTTTCAAGTTTGTTTTAATGACCTGAGAAGGCAAAAGGGAAAAAATATTCATTTGGTAACGTGTGTATTCAAAAAGATCATAAAAGGCCAGGGGTCAATCTAAAATCAAAACTTTTTTACCTTTTTTTTTGTTAGTTCGAGTTTGTGGGTTTGTGGATTCATCATGTTATATCATTTAAAAGGCATCATTCTAGTTTCTCTGTTATCTTTTGTGTATGTCCTCCTCTAAAACCTCTGATTTATGGTTACAAAACTATGCACTAGCAAATTTTAACCAATAACGGCAGGTTGCACTTCTCTCTCACACCGTTTCCACCTATCATCGAGAGAAATGCTTAGGTTGCTCAGTGGCCCCCAGTTCATAGTACAGAGGGAAACCTATTAGGATTTACTATTTATGTTGAATCTAAGAGTGGAAAGCAGGGTGTAACTGATATACACACACAATTACTGATCATTTGAGATGAACTGGGATTAATTACTATTTAATGCTGTCTACCAAATCCGTAACCATGCCCTTAAACCTTGTGCCAACAGATATTTGGCTGACAACATGTCTTGCATGTTACTCTGTGATAATGAGAAATAATTATGTTCTTTTAATATGTCAGGCGATATTGCAACTTAACTCCTGAGAGTCTTAACTCCTGAGAGTCTTTACTCCTAAGAGTCTTAACTCCTGATTGGTTTGAGGAAGCCCTCTTTTCGCTGCTCCCCCTCTGTTTGCTGCTCTGGCACAGTTGGGGCTTTACTGATGCAGTATTCCAACTGCGGAAGAAGAGTAGACAGAAAATTAAACCTCCCGCTGCCTGTGCATGTGTGATTTGAAATGTGGGTGTTGAACTGACTGAGGTGATCCAAAAGGGAATTATAGGTGAAGACGTGCAAAGAGCTGTATTATTGTATGCTGCTCAATGGTGACCACTCTCTAATTTTATATTATTTATATAATATTGCTAAATATATGCAAAATAAATTTAGTCATAGAACGTTCTGAAGAGGTTTTTACAGTGGTAGACTTGGTTTCTATAGTTAAAGCTTTAAAACAGTCTACAGAGCTCATATATGGAAACTAAACCGCAAAGCAGCCACAATTTTTGCTTTTCTGTGAAATGACAAAGTCAACATATTTACATGTATCAAACCGAATCAGTTCACTAATTAAAAGAAATGTTTTGGCCTTGACTGCTTTTTGAATGAGGCACAATACAGGGCATCCAGTCAGAACCGACATCATATACATACATCGGTCTTAAAGGCACGGTTAAAAAAAGCCTGTTGACTAGAGTTATATGACTAACACTTCTCTCGTCCAGCCTGTAGCAGAGAAAGGAACTTAGCAAGTTTCGTTTTCATATTAGGCACCCTGTGATGCTGAAATGACTAAAATGGGTGATAATGAGCAAATATATGTTGACAAACCCACTGTACATTAGGCCCATGACTATCTTTGTCCAAGATGTATATTATGGTCTGTCATTGTTCACACTTGGAACTGACCACATGTCCCACACAAACTGACAGTCAGGGTCACAGTGGATGAAATTAATACAAATCTTTTTATTTGGCTAGAAGCACTAAATATTAATATTAAACAAATTAAAGTGCAAATGGGCATATATACAGGTACCTTTACATACCTGGAAATAAGAGTAAATTGTATTCTTTAATCTGCTTTAAGGGCCACGGGGACATTTTTGTTTTTCTCACCCATATTCTGACAAACCCCGCCTCCTGTACCGTGATTGGCTAGTAGCATCACACAAACACGTATATTGGTATTACTACATTTAGGACTTAAACCTAACCCTACCCTAACTTTGACCTCAGTAACCAAAATGCAATATTTCTGCTCTTTTAGGTCTTTCTTAAAAAGTTGAATTTGTGGCGAAAACTGCAGGTTTTCCAAGGAGGACCAGCAAAATCTCCCCATTTCCAGAATTCCTCTCATTATGAGGACTTTTGGTCCTCACAAAGAGATAAATACACTCTCTCTCTCTCTCTCTCTCTCTCGCACACACTCTTTCTCACACACACACACACACACACTCTCTCTCTCACACACACACACACACACACACGCAGGGCTTGTGGAATAACAGGTGGAAAACAGGCTGCTGAAGTGACGAGCCCCTGCCAAATTTCCTCTGAGGCTGAACGCTTCGCTGCAAGAGAGCCAAACTTCCAAACAGTTTAATTTTCGCGTGCTGTTGGTAAGAAGATGCTCACAAAGTGATGAGAGAGGATTTTTCGGGCAGTAAATGTTGTGGTTGTCTTCGGTAAGTTCAACTGTCCGTCGTGGATACGCGTGTGTGTGAAATATCTGTAGTTCTCAGATGTTGGTGCTTCTCGTAAGAAAGCCAGTGTGACTGTGTGGAATGGAATATGCGAAGGTGGTGACACAGCCCCTCGAGTTATAACAGTATATTAAATATTGATGTTTTTCTAAATGCTTTATCAGTTTATAATAGCTACTGTGGGATTTTTTTTAATGCCGTCAGACGTGCACTGTCTTTACTGAGGAGAGAGGACAGCTCATTAAATTAGATATTGATGATGGGATAATTTCAGTTGGGCTGTTTATGTATTGCTTCTGTACATTTTAAGGGCTATCTGACCCTGCAGCTTGTCATTTATAATTACATTTACATGTACATGTAATTATAATTACATTATAAAAAATTAGGGCTGTGTTTTTGACATGTTTACCAATCACCACTCCAGTGTTACTGGGTGTTTTGATGAATCGAGGTATTCATGTAACAAAAGTAAAGTTATTTTGGCCAGTCTTTAACCAGCAAAGACATTGATTCTGCCCCAAGATGCCCATATTCTAAATATTCATTCTATTATATTTTTCCATGCTGTTTGTTTGGGTTTGTGTATTAAAAATATAATTCATAATTGATCCTCATGCATTCATCCAACTCCCTTTCAACCATCTTTTCCCTTGGAATTAAAGTGGCTGTTTCTGTGTCTTTAAGATTGATATATGAAAATGAGGTATTTTCTGATTGACTAGCCTCTTTTGCAGCTCATTGAAAAGGCAGCACTGAGCTGCAACACTCTTTAGAACTTCAGCATGAATGGGTGGGGCTGGAGATATAGGAGATATATGTAAATGTGGTGGTTTTGTGATATCACAAAAACTATGATTTGAAAATGGGCAGTCTTTACAATGTATTGTCCATATATGGACTGTGTGGATGGGAGAGCAAGCATACATTTTGAAACAACAATACTAATATTGTTATTAATTGAGGTATGTAAATATCTAACTAAAGCTTTTTAATTTGGGCCTTTTAATGTATTGAAAGCCACTGCAATCACAATATGTGGCAATACAACTACAATAATAATATTTTGTCCATATCGTCTAGCCCTACAAAAATTAAGGAGACTAGTCAAGACATGAGCTCCAACTCAAACAACATGTTATACTGTACATACTATAGTAATAAATACACTGCTACTGGTTGTGTGCTCTGTTTAAAATATGTTAGAACCCTGTCCTAGGGACAGGCCATAACAGATAACAGAGTGGCCTCTCTCCCCAGACTTGGAGCCAAAACCAAGCTCAAGATACAGTTTTAAAGATAAACCAGCTATGGTTTATTCATATTTTCTTCACAGTCATAGCATCCCAGACAAGCCCCCATAGCATCCCAGACAAGCCCCCAGTTCTGTTATGACCTGATCTAGGGTCAAACATAACAGAAAAAGGAGGTGAGAGCCTTTTTCTCTTTTTTTCTTTTTTTACTGAGCACTGGGAGTAAACCTTAGAAGCCCACAAGGCCAAAATATCAACCACAGCTAGATAGAGAGAGAAGCACCACCTTTCCTTAACCAAACTAAAAGTGAAGTGAAAAGGCTTGACGTAATTCCTGATATAGTGAGGCCGAGGAGAAAAAGAACACAAACCCAAATGGCATATTTCCCAACTACTGACAGTGCCCTATTTATAAGAGTTAGAAAAGTACAAAGCATTTACAGTAAAATAACAAACAGCGAATAATTAAAATACAAAAACACATGATAAGAAACCAGACAGCTCCTGTAGGAAGTAGATGAAGGGGAATGGCAGGAATGGGAGGCGTGGTCAACCAGTCAGGAACATCGGAAAGAATGACATGTCGATAGGATACACCTTGTACATAGACACAGAAATCACAGACCTGAAACAGAACACATCTGCCAAGTAATGACCGGGGGTGTAACATTATTAGTATGGTAATGTACAGTTGGAGGCACAACCGCACTTTTGTGAGGTTATTTAGTGCCAGTACATATGAAAGGATGAACATTGTAGGTATTGGGTATTTGGCTGTGAAAAAGGGTTGAGATGTTGGGGCTTTCATTTTGCTGAGGTCTCTTAAAAACATGAAGCCAGTAAACAATTTGCAAGACCTATACTATTGCTTTTCAACAAACAATATTTTTGGAGTTAATTAACATAAAATAAAGACAGGAATAAAAGTAAAATACACTAAATGGACAAAAGTATTGGGATGCCTGATTATTACACCAACAGGGATTTTAATGACATTGCATTCAAATACATAGACTTACGTAGAATATGGAATTGGTCCCCCCATTTGGAGCTATAATAGCTTCCACTCTTCTTGGAAGGCTTTCCACAAGATTTTGGAGTGTTTCTGTGGGAATGTGCCCATTCATTCTGTAGAGCATTTATGAGGTCAGGCACTGATGTTGGACGAGAAGGCCTGGCTCGCAATCTCCG
>JBBPCZ010000163.1:9849883-9863611 GCA_037974445.1 Brycinus macrolepidotus | reverse complement strand
TTAAATGTTAGACGCTGCTCACTGGTGAGTTGTGCTATTTTTAGAACAGGTCCGCGGGCTACTCATGTGGTCCTTGGCGGCACCCGGTGACCCCTGATCTAAATTCTTAATACCTATAACCTGTAAGGGTTTGCTGTTCACACGTCACAGATATGACATGCTATGCTTTCTTTGAGTTTTTGGCCATAAAATACTGTTATCATTGTTTTCAGGGCAAACACATCTTAATACATTGCTCAGTGGAGATTAATTAAACAATAAAACCTTGCACCTAGTCAGGCACTTGTCATATTTGAGTCATTCCTAGTATCCAGCACTGAATATCTCTTTTAATTGCTGCTGCAATTTGATATGTTCACCACGAGAGGGCATCACTAACTCATATGTTACTGTTGGGCAAGAATTCATTCAGAATAGAAAAAATGCAAGTACTGCTGAGTGATGTTCACATTTTTCTTTATTTATTTTACTTTAACACAAAATCTACAACACAAAGGTTTACCAGACCTGCCATTCTCACTTAATGCCTATGCCTCTGATTAAGCTATGTGTGTGTGTGTGTGTGTGTGTGTGTGTGTGTGTGTGTGTGTGTGTATTTAGTCCCAAGGCCCTCCTCACCCATGGCAGTGGCCTCCACTTTTCACTCCCTCCCACAGCTATTTATTAAAATTTAAATCTTAATTGCTCCATTTAAATTAATTGGAGAGAGAAAAAAAAATCTCTGCAGTTAGTCTACTGAAATATTCATTTTCCCACGTGACTACAGAGGAGATTCTTCATTGCAATGCACAAAGGAAGCTGTCCAAACTACTGACAGAATACTATGTGTGTGTGTGTGTGTGTGTGTGTGTGTGTGTGTGTGTCTTTGATGCCTGCTGCAGAAGTTAAACATTAGAATTATAATTAGCCATACAGTCAAAAACACATACACACATGTGAATAGCAAAAAGCAGTTTTGAAGCAGTGATAGTTGGAGGCAGAGCCTGGAGCGAAGCCTCTCATCACTGTGAACAGTCTCACTCAGGTGATATGAATATTCATCCAGGCTCATCTCTTGGTTTTATTTAATATTAAGCAGCCCAATGAATATTCGCTGAGACAAATCAAAGGGCTGCGTGCTGCAGAAGGCTCCATCCACATGCCTGCATGTATGCACTTACAAAACAGTCCTTAAAGACTCTCGGAATGTCCTCAGTTATCACAAGTCCCGGTACACAAGAGCCAGTAATCAAGTCCAGGAGAATTGATTTGAATCCGAAAAATGCGACGCAAGGCTTGAAATCTTACTCTAAATAGATTTTATTACATTTTTTTTTTAAATCCTCTTATTTTTTAAGTTTTACTTTAACTATATATAATTTTATTTTGAATTTATTTATTAAATTACAGTATGATATTGAATTTTGCTATAAATCTGGCAGCCAGCGTCTATCCCTGACAGCTTATTGTATAATTTCCCCAGAATCTCTAGAAAAACCTCAGTAAAATCTCTATAAAAGTAAAGAAGGTAAATAAAGGACATTATTTCAAATTCTACATAAACACAAAATATGTAAGATTTTAAGAATTATAACTGAATAAAGAATGAAATGTAAACATTTTAGAATACAAACATATTAAATTATAATTAGACTGCATTAAAACAAATGTGACGGACTAACCATAAAGTAGATTAGTATGGCTTTGATGGTGTATATATAGTATATATAGAGTTTGTAAGTAAGAGGTTGATGTTATGGGTTGAATCAGT
Source organism: Brycinus macrolepidotus (assembly GCA_037974445.1). NCBI lineage: Eukaryota > Metazoa > Chordata > Actinopteri > Characiformes > Alestidae > Brycinus > Brycinus macrolepidotus. The sequence goes on along the minus strand of JBBPCZ010000163.1, from coordinate 9,861,861 downwards.
AAATGTAAAGAGTAGCCGCCGCAATTCAGGGTTACTATTGCCCAGGGTCACTGGACATTCTGCCATGATGTAAGTGCACTAGTTGTAAGGTGGTAGTTTCACCACTGAAAAAAGATGCAACTGTGAGTCGACATCCTTGAGAGATTCTCGCCTGTGAAACGACCAACATCTCTGTTTTCATACCATGTAAATCTTACTTATTAAGATCAACTTCTTTTTTTGAACTGAAAGCATCATTGTTGTTATGGAAACTAAAATTGTCACTAATATACTGAGTAGACACTAATTGCGGGCACCAAATTAAGGCTCATCTGCATCGAGCAACTCAAGGGAAAGCAGAAAAGAAGCAGCCTGTTGCCAGCTGGAATCTAACCCATGGGCTGTTGGTTTTAGTATAATTTTTGGACCACTGAGTTATGAGCATTGTACTGTATGTTGTATGTCCACAAATGTTCCATCATAGCTGTCATATCAGACTACATTTTAATTGTTCTTTTATATGCACATTCAAGCTCTTTGCATCCTTTACATTATGTGAAGTAAAATTAATCAGAGTTAAGAACAAGTTAAGATTATGTTTTTCCTCACATATAAAGTTTCAAGCTTTTACTTAAGTATGTTGACTCAGCAGCCCTCAACAGGTCATTGCCGCTGTGTCTCAGACTCATAGTTTATAGTGGTAGGAACCACTGTGAAGTGTTGAATGTCTCTAGAAACTACCACACAGAAAGTTCTGACATTAAATGGTTATAATTACACTGTCTGGTAACTGAAACTACTTGTTTAGGCCTAAAACATCAAACCCGGTCATCTGAAGCAACATAGCACCCAAAGTATTTAATTTATTTACCAGCCTTTTACCATTATTGACATATTTGCACTGACAAAAGGGTGCTTCAGCATAGTACGAATGATGTAGTCAGGAAAACGGTGCATTACTCACTCCATAATACAGCAAAAAGCTGACTTTAAATTAAAAACGTGACTTTCTGACCCACCTCCAAGGTCTTCATCAAATGTATCCTGCTCAATGACTTTTTGGCCCACTTACAAGGACTTCATGAAATGCCTGTTTTCATGCTGCTTTTTCATTTTCACAAGGTCAACTTTTTGTTGCGGTATGGAGCGACCGTTCCACCTTTTCTTGACATGACTATGCTAGCTTTATAGTCAATGTAACTCATGTTTTCTTCCACTTCCACTGTAAAAAGATCAGAGTCGTAAAGTTTCTCAACAGTTATTTCACAACAAACCCCTTTGGATGTCTTTGTTCACATCTCAGTCATTAAATTATGTGGGCAGTTTCAAAAACTGGTGGAATTCCCCTTTCACAAAATGCTGATAGCATAGCTATGCCTAAAGCAGAGCAGATATTTGACAATATGTCTCTTGGCATATTTGACAAAGTGCGCTGGTAAAACTGAGTAGATGTTTTTTTTTTGTTTGTTTTTTTTTTATCAGCGGAGGTAAGTGTTTGAATGATCACAGACTGAATCAGTGTGAATTAAAAATATTCAATATTCACCCTCACCAACATTAGTGTTTCCTCAAACATAAAATTACTTTGATCTTATAATACTTAAATTCTTCACTCGATTACTTCTGAGCAACTGGTTTTGATTTTGCATGAAGTAGAATGAACTATTACGGTATTCAGAGTTAGAACAAAACACAAATGTGGACTCGCTGAGGGTCTCTTAGGACTAGATGGAAAAATCTGATATTAAACGTGTTATATCAACACAGTTTTGTCTTTCAGCACACTTACGTTAGGGCTTGATGTGAAAATGGCTTTAAAATATAAAGCCATATCAGTGCAACAGTGTTTCCAGTGCACATATTTAAAGAAATAGTCGTTATTTTGGGAACTCTGGATTTCTATAGAGGAACATGAGCATTTAACACTTTTACCACTCCAATAATTTATACAATAAACAGGAGCCTAAGTCACTTCCTTAATAATTTAGATGTAAGCTAATGTTGATTTATTCAGGAGGGCTAGAGCCAGTGGGCAGGCCTGGGGAGCTGAAATGTGTATTAAAGTAGGACAGAAGCAGCCGGCGCCGTAATAACATTTGGATAATTTTATTATGGCTCACGGCTCAGTTCATTTCCTCCTCCACTCGCTGCATGAAATTGTTTGATTCTCAGAGTGCCTTGAGTGAGCCGAGAAGGTGACATGGAGACACACGCACACACACACACATACACACACACACTCATGCAAACATGCAATCACACACACTTACTGCAAAGACACACTTTCGCATTCACACAGCAGCATGCAAATTCACCCTGCTCTCCCACTTTGCAAAGTCTTTCTGTCTGTTACATGTGCCAAAACATATTTACTGTATTACGCAAACACTCCGAGCAACACTTGATACATCACACGCACAGGAAGAGGTGATGCATCTCATTAACGAAGAAGTTTCAAATCTGTGTGGCAACACTCAGGATGCAGCCTGACTGTGATTAATGCCCTAAATCATTCCTTCATCTGTCAGAGAGGGAGGGAGGGAGGGAGAGAGAGAGAGAGAGAGAGCAGAGAAAAAAAAGAAACTGAAACGTTAAAATGCATGTACACCCAAATTAAGGTTATTCAAGGGATATTTATGCAATGAACATTCAAAGAACCCAGTGCATAAATAGTTCTTTATATGATTAAATTGGCCCATAAAACCTGTGAAGTTCAGAAATTGGTTCTATACAGAACCAAAAAGGTACCACTATTGTTTCTAAATCAAAGAAACAAAAGATGGTTTCTATAGAACCATTTTTAACCATTTGTTCTAAGAGTATAGGTATGTTCTTGATGGTCTATCTTCTAAACCCTGTATTCTTTATATGTGTATGTTTGTGTGTGTGTGTGTGTGCATGTGTGTTTTTATGTGCATGCATATAGCTTTTATAATCTCCAAAGAAAAAAACATCAATAGAAAGAGATGTACCCAATACTAAGTACTGGATAGAGGAGTGTAAAGTCCCCCAGCATTGGGCTGAGAAGCAATTACATTCTCTGGAGCGATGAAGCTTTGTCCAATACCTTCGCGTTGAGTTGGAGTGGCATCTGTGATCCAGTACCAATCAAGTTCCAACCAAGTTCCAAATGACTTCTGAAAGTAACATGCACACATGAACTGTTTGTTGGGAGCTTCACAGCTAAAAAGATGCACACACACACCTCAGATGATCCCTGATGTAGTGTTAAGCCTTCATAGACCATCACTGCACCAAATGTTGACTGTATAAAAATAGCTTATGAATAATAAGCACACATAGATGTGATGTCCTCATACTTTTGGCCATTTATGTATGTATGTATATATATATATATATATATATATGGAATACAAGGAATATAACGTGTGTGAGTGCCTGCGCGTGTGTGTGTGTGTGCGTGTGTGCACTGTAATTCCCGAACGAACACATACAGTCACAGTCCCTGTTGATTCATTCATTTCCTTCTCTAATAATGATGATATATATAGAGCCCACAAAGACAGGAATACAAGGAATACAAATGTGTGCGAGTGCACGTGTGTGTGTGTGTGTGTGTGTTTGTGCATTTGTGTGTGTGTGTGTGCATTGTAATTCCCTAACGAATCACACACAATCAGCCACAGTCCGTTTATTCATTCATTTCCTCCTCTAATATGAACATAAATCACGGTAAACTCCAGCCACAGCGACAAGCCGCGTGTGTGCGCGTGAGGGATAAGAGCCTCCCTCTCGATGACTTTGACTGCGCGCGCTCCCCTCCCGCGCGCCCCCGGTCCATCCATTCGCAGGAAGCGCCCGGGGCTGCGCTCCATCCGCGCGCTGAAAATCACAGCGATCTTCAGCCGCTCCACAGCAGCGCGCGCAGCCAGCGGAGCCTCTCCGGACCCGGAGCGCACGAGCCGCGGCTGCAGCCTCGACACTCGCTTCGCCTCGTTCCCCGGCGCGTGGGGGCGGCTGGGCGCGCGGATAACCGGCGGCCCTCTCTCACTCACACACACACACACACTCACACACCCCGGAGCTCAAGCACTCAGCACTGGAGCGAGGCGAAGAGGACAAGAAAGAGGAGAGAGGCGAGAGGGGGCGTGTGGTCCAGGTGAGGGGTGCGAGATTTTGGTCGCGCGCGCGTGTCTGTGTGTGTGTGTGTGTTTACGTTCACCCCCCCATCAGCCACTACCAAAGAGGCTGTGTCTTCTTGGACAGCTGCGTTTTACGCATGTGCCAGAAAACGGGTGCGTTTTTGGAGCACAAACAACGATCCGTACTGGCGTGTGTTTTAAAATGCAGGACACAACAAGGGGAGAGAGAGAGAGAGAGAGAGAGAGAGAGAGAGAGAGAGAGAGAGAGAGAGGGAGAGAGAGAGCTGTCTCGACAGATATCCGTATGTCATCCTAGCCCGTTCAGCCCACTGGTCCAAAAGTAATGGCACTCCAGCGATCCCTGCTCATCCTCCTCATTCACACTGAAGAGAGGAACAGAAAACAGAAACACGGTCCATGAATCTGTCGTGAGAGCGGATTGCTCTGCTTGCAACTGTCTGGCATTAGCTTCTTGGTCGTAGTTGGGAATTTTATCTTTTTTTCCTGAAGTTAGCATAGTATTTCACAATGATTTTAACCTCATGGTTAAGTTTTCTGTGCCTGGTTCATGTGCTTTATCCATCTCTAGTAAGACTGACAGACGGGAGCATTTTTTTATGTATTTTAGTTGTATTCCTGTGCTTATTTTATGTTAATTTACTCCAATTACTGTTTTTTAAAGCAATACAATAGGTCTTTTATCTACAGTATCTTATTTAGAGTCAAAGCCCCAGACTGGGCCACCTGGCAGCACCTGGGATCTGAACCAAGATCTGATTTTATGAAGGACTTGTGGTTTCTGCTGAGGAACAGTTCACACTAATGGTTGTTACTCTGCAGACAGATGTGTTGATATTTGTAAAAAGGCCTCAGCTGCCTCTGTTTCATTCTCATAATTCAAAGGATGCACATTGTTTTGTTGTGTGTGTGAGTGTGTGCTGGTGCCACTCCAGTGTGAGTGAATCGCACACGTGCCACCGTCTTCTGGCATTTGTGACCGGGGCTCTGGTCGGCATGCCAGCTGGCCTAGCGCAGGCCGCTGTAGTGAAGCTGAGCGTTCACCAGAGGCTGCTTTTCCGGCTCTGTGAATAGCACTCATGGTGTAACATATTGTTCTCTGGCACTGCGCTCAGCCTGATGGGGGCCATATTCTGGCCAAAGCATTAGACTCCGTGTTTAGCAGCTTTACATTCTGAAAAAATGGTGCCAAAAGGGTTCATTAGAGCGATTCCATAGAACTGCTTTTGTTTCCCTAAAGAACCTTTCAGTGAGATATGAGTGTGAAGAGCCTCTTTGAAGTTTGAAAACCTCCAAATAATGTAAAGGTTATATAGCACTGAAAGGCTTTTCCTACACTCTTAAAAAGAATGGTTTCTTAATGGTTCTTGGAAACCAAATATGGTAGCAGGGCTACTGCAGGACCAGGGTTTGGAACCACCGTGTTAGTTCATTACTCCTCATCAGGCTGTTCATGCAGCTCATTATGTCCTCTGTGATACCAATGTTGCAGTAGAAGTGTTAGTCATGACAGATACAAGAGCGGGCAGTGGGGCAGTGACCTGACTAAGTTGACATGCATGGGTCAGTGGCTGTGAGGAACAGGGTGATAGAGAAAAAAAACAGAGGTTCAGTTACTGCCTGCTCTTCCGGTCACTGCATAACACGACGCTGTAATGACTTCAAAAGCTGTTCAGTCTATGGTGTATCGTCTGTGCTGATGATAATGTGTGTTTAGTGTCTGTGTGTGTGTGTGTGTGTGTGTGTGTGTGTGTGTGTGTGTGTGTGTGTGTGTGTGTGTGTGTGTTTGTGAGTGGGTAAATGTGTGTGTGACTGCAGCCTGTGGCAGATCCATTTGTTTGATGTGTTATTAATATTGTGTCATCCGCTCATTAAGAGGAAAGAGTGACAGGCTGTTCCTTACCTGAGGTAACAAACTTCTATTGAGAAGGTATCAGTGTGTACCGTGTTTCAAAATGTGTGTGTGTGTGTGTCTGTGGTGGAAGGGGGACTTGTAATAATTGAAATACCAAAAAATGTGTAGAAAGGGGGAGATTTTTCTGGCCCTCACATTGAAATGTGCTGTTTTGACCACAAATGTGCCTTTTTGTTGAAAAAAAAATACAAGAACTAAAGGAATAATTGTCTTTTGGTTATTGAGGTCAAGGTTGTAGATCGATGTATCAGATACCCTCTTACATGAATCAATGGAATGTCCTTACAAATGTAGGAGTACAATTGTAGTAATACAAAATGTTTTTGTGTGTGTGTGTGAGAGAGAGAGAGAGAGAGAGAAAGAGTGTGTGTGTGTGTGTGTGATATTGTGTTTTTATTTTTCCAACTCTTTTAGAAGATACAAAATTGTAAATGGTTTATTAAAGGAATATTCCAGCATTTTTCAGCCACATCTCCATCTGCTGCACCTGCACTGTTTGATTACAGAGATGAGGAGACACACTCAAGTCTACATATTGACTCACTCTCAACACAATTCAGACTCACCCTTAACTGACTCGTGACTCTATTGTGACTCAAGACTTAAAACTCATGAAATTAAAGTGTGAAAAAACCATGAACAAAACTGAATTAGTGCTGCCAGCCTGAATGCTGCATATTAATAAAACCCTTCATTTTCAGCCTTACGTGTGGGGTTTTGAAGTCATTACTGGAGTCCTCCACTTGCTGTTCTTCCAGCTTGCCGTGCTTTGCCTGCAGCCATTAATAAGACTAAGTTAAATTCTCTCCCTCACACCCCAGAGACTCGAGACTCAATTCGGACTGCACACCAAAGGCTTGAGACTCAACTCAGATTTGCACCCCAGAGACTCGAGACTCAACACAGTTTCACACCACAGAGACTCAAGACTCGACACAGTCTCACACCACAGAGACTTAAGACTCGACACAGTCTCACACCACAGAGACTTAAGACTCGACATAGTCTCACACCACAGAGACCCAAGGCTTGACACAGTCTCACACCATAGAGACTCAAGACTCGACAAAATCTCACACCACAGAGACTCAAGACTCGACACAGTCTCAAAATACAAAGACTCCAGACTCAACAGTCTCACACCACAGATACTCAAGACCCAACACAGTCTTAAAATGCAAAGACTTGAGACTCAACACAGTCTCAGACCACAGAGACTCGAGACTCGACACAGTTTTGCACCACAGAGCCTCAAGACTTGACACAGTCTCAGAATACAAAGACTTAAAACTCGACACAGTCTAACACCACAGAGACTCAAGACTCAGCACAGTCTCAGAATACAAAGACTTGAGACTCAACACAGTCTCAGACCACAGAGACTCAAGACTGGACACAGTTTTGCACCACAGAGACTCGAGACTTGACACAGTCTCAGAATACAAAGACTTAAAACTCGACACAGTCTCACACCACAGAGACTCGAGACTCAACACAGTCTCAGAATACAAAGATTTGAGACTCAACACAGTCTCAGACCACAGAGACTCAAGACTCAACACAGTCTTGCGCCACAGACACTCGAGACTCGACACAGTCTTGCGCCACAGACACTCGAGACTCGACACAGTCTTACACCACAGAGACCTGGGACTCGACTCAGACATGAAGGGACATTAGTTCTGGAAGGGAACAGCTCTGGTTGATTACCATAAACAACAGTTTTAATGCTTTTCCCTGTTCTTATATAATGCTCAAGTATTCCTTTAACGAAACTGCAGAATTCTTTTTACTGAAACCTACAGAATTTGAGCTATGATTCTTCTTGGAGAGGGAACATGCTTACCTGCTCAATTAAAAACACCCACCCGTCCACCCACATACACACACACACATACAGTGTTTATCAGAGCCAGCTCCTCTTCCTCCATGCACACTCCATTTCAAGTACCGTACAGTGAGGAGTAGATATTGAAGTGCTGCCCACAGTCTGGGCTTTGGTTGCTGAGTTTTCTGACTCACACATCTAGAATATTCAGTGAGTTAACGTGAGCTTGGAAACATCTCAAACCCAGGTTACTAATCTCTCTCTCTATTCACACTAGCACTCATGCATATGCATGCCTATGAATATGTATAAGATTAAGTTTTAGAAAGCGTAAGATGTCACAAGTGCCTTTCCATGTTCCTATCTCCTTTAACTCTTTATGGCTTAGAAGGGGGAATGCTTAGTAATGGCAAGTTCATTTGGACAGGTGAGGTTTTCACGCTGAGTAAAGTGCTGTGAAGTTGCTCGTTACAGCTCAGAAACCTGAGAAATCCTGAATCTGCCACTAAACATAAGAAATAGTAAGAAATTGGGGTCTTTCTTTCAGCTAGCCTTTTAAAATAGAGAAAAAAAATAATAAAACCCTAAAGCTGGAAATAAGGGAGTTAATAAAAGAGAGCTGACATGACACCAATCTTATCTTTATTATATTTTTGATGTCCCATGAGGACATTTCTTTGATGCCTACCTCACCCATCAAATGTTTGGGGACACCTAGCCTTTTAAAATAGTTGTAATACAAATGAACGTTTTCTTTGTCATTTGCAGTGAAGAACATTATAACTTGGGTCAATTCTGAGGAAAGGGATAGAGCATGTAAATATTTGAGTGGGGTTCTGCAGGACCTTGCTATATGATGCTGACATCTATTTCACAGAAAAGCTAAAAATACATATTTAAAATGATTTAAATGTGTATTTTCTGTCGTTTCTGTTGAAAGCATGATTTCACACCATCATCAGTTGGGGTTAAACACAAACAAAGTTTGTAGACTTATGTGAATTCATCAGTTACTGACATGATAAAGTAATTATTTTTTAACCGGTCCAAAAACCAAAAGTGAAACAGTGAAGAGACGAGAAACAGAGTTGCACGTTACAGCAGGCTAACCAACTGGCATAACAGATATAAATGCACAATATTGTTATTTATTATAACTTTTAAAATGACGTGTGTATGAGTAACATTGGGTATTTTGAAGGGGCAAATGCAGGTTCATACAGTAAATGAAATAACAGATCATTTTAAACTTCTTAAATTGTCCTGTGCTTCCTTCTCATAAACATAAGACCACTGACTGAATGTAGTGGAATCTTTAAAAGTCATTTTCTCAATTTTAGCTTTTCAGAAGTGCTCAGCTTTAAAATGTTACAACTGATGTCTTAAAACGTCCAAAATATTCTTGTGAGCATTCATTTTTTAAAGAAATATAAAATGCCAAACTTTCACCAGGTGTTCACCAGAGTTTCTGCACATATTTGTGATAATATTTGTGGCAGCACTACCTTAGGAATAATGCCAAACTTTATATCTCATTGTAATGACAGCGTTGAACTTTTCAATCTTTCAGGTGTTCGAGCAACATGTAGAGCCAAAGAGTTTCAATGTGTAACGGTAGTTTGGAAAAGAAAACTATAAAATAATTATTTAAGTAAACACTGGATCCCAAAAGAGACACTCTGATGTACTTAATGTTATAATCATTTACAGACACTATGCTTAGAAATGGTATATCAATACTGATGGGTATCAGGCTCATATCAGCGGAAAATCTATCAGAGGTAAAAAGAATGAATTTGATTTAATCCTGTAACAAATCTAGTCTGAAATAACACACTCATGTTGTGTGAAGTTTTGTTAATCGCAGTAGAATTCTTCCAGTGGTGTGGTGGAGACATGATAACCTACTTTCAGATGCTCAAGCGAAGTGTTTCAGTTATAATTTAAAAGCATAGTGTTTTTTAACAAACAAAAATCAATTTTAGTATTGGCCTCATGTTTTCAAGGTTTTAAATATCAGAAAATAAAACTGATACCACAACACTTTTAATTATGATACAGAAATTGGAATGTCATTCAGATGTTTGCCATTAAGATAAGGTGGACCTGTTAACTGGTGAGACATCAGAATTGGTAAACTTCTAAGCATTTAGTTTAGTTCAGTCCTAAACCACCTATGGCCAGGAATCCAGGTGAGCGCAACTGGCCTCCCTCATCACTCAGTGTGATGCTAGCTGCCATTGGTATCTGTTAGCTGGTGTAATGGTATTGGTAGTTAATGTTCTCCTTCAAGCGTGTTGAGCTGTCCAATCATGATGCTTTGGCAGCAGTTTGAAAAGATGCAGTGGCATTTCACGTGATTTGGAAGATGCCTTTACCATCTCAACTTTGCACCATTGTTTAATTTGGGGGAGAACTAGCTAAAGGGCAGAACACGATATGACTATAATTGGGAAGAAAATCCAAGAAAAATACCAAAAATTGGCAAACTCTATTTAAATTGCACCTGGCTGAGTTTACAACCAGTATTTACAACTATATAAGTATACAAGAAAATCCAAATTTCAGAAGCAAGCAATGTGTGTCTAAACTTTTGATTGGCAGTGTAGGCCTATGTTTCGCTCATGTTGCTTGTGTTCGTCCTCTAGAGTCTCTTTATTGTATCTGCACACACACACACTCACACACACAAACACAGACACACACACGTACACATACACACTTAAGTGTTACCCTTTCGTGATAGCCCAGGGCTCTGGCAGTGGCTGCAGCTCTATCGCACCTTGGTGTTCATTTCCGCAGCGCTCAGCGCTAGGCCTGGGAGGGAGAGGCGATTTGTGACGCTGCGCACTGCTCTGTGCTCCCCCTCCCCCCTGCTTTTTTTTTTTTCTTAAAGTGCTTCTTCTGAACTTCTCTATCACTGCAGATTAGTCAGGGAACACATTACCTGCCTGTGCATAAAAAAAGCCTCCTCCAATCCTCCACACAGCCATGTAACGAGCCTGATGTGCCTTTTGAAGAGCGGGCATGTTATTTTCCCTCATGCCTGCGGGCCACCCTGCCATGCAAATGATTATGAAATTAAATTTAAAACTATACATGTATTCTGCCTCTCTCTCCCTTATCACCATCTGCACAAAGCGCATACAAATCAGGCCCGGATCACCGCCCCGGCTCAGGACTGCACTTTAAAGCTCGGCTAATTGCTAATTGGGTATCTAGGTGTGAAATGGGCTTCACTAACGAGAATTTCAAATGTGAAGGAGAGGAGAAGGTGTTTTTTTCCTTTTCCCTCTGCTTCTCTGTCTTCCTTTGAGAGATGTCAGAGCTGTTTCTGGTGACATGCCTGCGGGCAGAAACGACAGAACGAGACAAAAGAAAAGAGGCTTCTCGTTTTAAAATGGTAGCTCATCCACACAGGAAGATCTCTGTGCAACAGCAGAGTCAAACGAGAGTCTACCGTTATTGTACTTAAGGTGAGAGAGAATGAGTGAGGTACACATATATAGGGACATTACACGTGAACACTTCTGATATTGTTCAAAAAAAGAAATGAGAGAAATATGTGTAAGCTGGAGAAATATATGTAAGCAACCAATCCAGAAACCATTAATAACTTTGAATGAGGGTGTGGAAATCACATGATTTCTCCTCCAGTGCTAGTTTTAAAGCAAAAACAATGATCATTCTAATCATAGCTCCATCCATACATTCTGGCTCTGCACACTTGGTACTCCAGCAAGAAGGGCAACCAAATTCAGATCCTCAATTTGTGGTTCAAAATAATAACAAAATGGATGACCATGGATTTGTAACCATACCGTACTGTACCGTATCATACTGCCCTGTGGAAAAATACCATAAGCCAAAAACCCAAGACTGATTTGCCTGATACACTCATACCAGCACAACCGTATCAGTATCACTCCTGTACTGAGAATGGTCAAACAAAAAAGACCCTTTTGTTGACTGGTTCTTTCAAGAACCATCCTTGCAAACATGGTTCGAATTACGGGGGTACTGGGGGGTACTGTACCCCCCAATTAAGACCCAGACCCCCCCCCCAAAGAGACAAAAATAGCAGCTTTGGGGGGGGTTCTTAACATTTTTCTTTTGTTGTTAAAAAAAAAAAAAG
>JBBPCZ010000163.1:9835853-9846907 GCA_037974445.1 Brycinus macrolepidotus | reverse complement strand
AGTACCCCCCAGTACCCCCGTAATTCGAACCATGGGCAGTACCCCCCAATTATGGAGTGGTAATTCGCACTCTGCTTGCAAATGAGTGTAAAGAACCTTTTTCAAGGCTGAAGTGTAAAATGATCGAGTCTTTACATTATGTTAAGGCTCTTTCAATCTTTGAAATGTTCTTTACATGCACAAATCTCTTTCTCAAACAAAAAAAATGTAAGGAAGCAAAATTTTCTATGGCATAACTCAAATAGCTCTTAGTGGCACCTTTATTTTTAAGAGTGGAAAAGCATTGTCACAAGAATTGAATGCTTTATAGATGTTCAATAGCAAGCATCAGCTTGAGAGAGAGAGAGAAAGAGTAAGTCTTGTTTTTGAAGTATGGGTTACTTCATCTGTTGTAATTAGACTACGGTGATCTTCAAATCCCAAACACATGTCTGCTGGGTCACTGCAGGACAGTTCAGTTCAAATATACAACTCTGCTTGGCAACATGAATACCAGCAGAAGAGATTTCAGAAGAGAGAAAGTTTTATTTCTAGAGCAGCCCACCTGAACAGGTCGCAACTGGACACAATGAGTGTGATGAATCATGATTTTTTGTTCAGTAGAGGGATAGAGCCAACATTCATCACAGCCCCCATAATACACTAACACTCTTGGAAGAGTAATGTGGAGCATGGCAATTAAGCATGATCTCTACTGCTGCTGGAAACTTCTGACCAACTCAGTCTAGAGGAGATAGAGTGCTAGGATGTATTTGTGTGTGTGTGTGTGTGTGTGTGTGTGTGTGTGTGTGTGTGTGTGTGTGTCATTGTGTATCAGTGTGTGTTAGCTGCCTAAATATGAAGCGGTCCAGTACAGATTGGACAGAGATTTTCATCCTCTCTCTAGTCTTGCATATTCAAGTATGTGGTGTGTGTGTGTGTGAGTGTGAAAGAGGGAGGGGGTAGATTTTAATTTTGGGAATACTCACTCACTTTTCCCTGCACCTTTAAGAGCGCGTGCCTGAGCTCGTAGCTGAAGGTCACTAAAACACACGCACACACACACACATACACACACACACACACGCACAAAAGCTCTCAGCTCTGCGGTCCAATATAGCGCATGCGCAGTGCCCCGGGACTCATACAGGCTCAGACTGCAATATGGCGAGAATGCCTGGCAGCGGGGAGCGCTGCTCGAGCGACGGGGAGAGAGAGAGGGACGGAGGAGACGGAGAGGAGGAAGAGGAGGAGGGAGAGAAAGGGGAGATCCGGGCCATGCGCATCACGGCGGCGGGAGAGTGCGAGGAGGAGGAAGAGGAGGAGGAGGAGGAGGAGGGAGCCGCGGAGCTCGCGTGGGGGCAGCGCGCGGAGCCGCCGCGGGACACGCGGACCGAGCTGGACCCCGAACCGGACCCCGAACCCGAACCCGAGCCGGACTCGGATCCTGAGGGGGAGGCGCGCTCCCGTTCGCCGTCCACGCGCTGCCGGCTGAGCGAGAACACGCGCCTGGCCACGCGCTACGCCGTGCGCATCTTCCGCGAGTACCTGGGCGAGCGGGCGCAGAGCACGGACTTCGAGAGCATGGACAAGCACGCGCTGTGCCGCGCGCTGCGCTCCTTCTACGCCGAGGCGCGCTCCAAGAGCGGCCAGCTGTACAGCAAGTCCTCGCTCATCAGCATCCGCAGCTCGCTCAACCGCTACCTGAACGAGCCGCCCTTCTGCCGCGCGCTCGACCTCACCAAGGACCCCGAGCTGCGCGCCGCCAACCTGGCGCTCGCGGCCGCACTGCGCCGCCTCGAGGAACAGGGCGCCGGGCCCGTGGTGCAGAAGCAGGCGATCGCGCGCGCCGACCTGCGGCGCCTGTACGCGTCCGCGGCGCTGAGCGCGAGCTCCCCGTTTGGCCTGCTTAACAAAGTGTGGTTCGAGACGTGCATGTATTTCTGCACGCGCGGCCGCGAGAATCAGCGCGAGCTCGAGGAGGACTCGTTCGGGCTGGCGGCGGATGAGGACGGGCGGCGCTTCGTGTACTTCAAGGCGCTCGGCGGCCCGTACCACCGGTCGCGTGGCGGCGGCGGCGGCGGCGGCACCGGCACCACGTGGAGCAAGAGGCGCGCGGACGTGGACGACGAGGAGAGCGCGCCGCGCATGTATGAGACCGGCACGGCGCTGTGCCCGTACGCGAGCTTCGTCAAGTACCTCGCCAAGCGCAACCCGGCGTGCCGCGCCTTCTTCCAGCGGCCGCGCGAGCACTGCGGCGAGGCGGACGCCACGTGGTACGAGAACAAGGCCGTGGGCAAGAACCTCCTGGGCACGCGCATGCAGATGCTGTCGCGCGCCGCGCAGCTCTCCAAGACCTACACCAACCACTGCATCGGCGCAGTCTCCATAGCAACGCTCCACAGCGTCGCGGGCTTTGGCACCAAGGCCACGCAGCCGCAGCCTCCACAGACTCCGCAGATGCAGCTCGAGACGCGCAGACCGGGGAAACGGCAGCCGCGCGCACCCGTCCCCAGCGTAACCGCGCCGGGCCCGGAGCCAGGCGCGCCCACCAAAAGACTCTGCGCCGACCCCCCGGCCGTCATCGCGGTCAGCGCGCGCGAGCACAATGGAGAGGCCACGCACGTGCTACCAGCGCAGGTAAAAACAACAACAAGAGCAGCAGCAGCAGCAGCAGCAACAACAACAACAACAACAGCAACAGCAACCTCATTTAACCTGGTGGGCTGTAGATATCACGTCACGTCTCTCTCGCGGGGCGCTCGTGCTCGCGTCCATCTGCAGTCTCAGAGCGTGGCCTCCCTCTCCATCAAACTCTGTGACACCAGTCGACTCATTATAAATCCACTTCCTCACACTCAACAACTCAATAAAGCAAACATTTCTGCTGCCGTGTCATGTTTGACTCATCTCTGTGCGTCATAAAAAAATATTTGTCTGCACGTGTCAGGCAAATATTTTCAAACCTTCATTCAGTTGGGGATTATTCAGAAGGGATTGTACTGTGTGGCTACATCAGATTAAACTCTGAGCTGGACAGGTCAGAGCTTACCTGGGCCTGCAGGTCACAGCTGTTTTTATAGCCAAAAAAAAAGCAGTCTTGGAACTAAAGGGGCTGTTTAACCTCAAACTGAAACTTTATCAACTTTAAATATATGAATTGTGTTGCCTTTAAGTAACTGGTTTACATAAAATTAAAATTACATAAGATAAAATGAAAGCATATTTCCATTAATTAAATCAGTTTAAAAATGAATTCCATTCTGAAGAAAGATGAATTATTAAGGTAAGAAAGGCTGTATATCTCGACTCCATGTTATGTATACAGTATAAATGTCTATAAATGTGTAGTATAAGTAAATTAAGTCATTTAACTGAATCGGTTTAACAGGATCAGTTTATTTTTGTGAGTGTAGGATGGAAGGTATAGCCTCCAGCAGTGTCGGGTTTGCTTGTGTTCTCCTGAAACTGCACTAAGAACAACCTGTTCAGGACGTTCCGTAATGGAACTAATGGGTACTTCTGGAAAGGGACCATAACTGAAAGTTGTAATCTCAAGTGTCCCAGCAACTATTTTGGCTACAGCAACACTGCAGTGCAGTAATATAACAGATTCAGGAAGGGAACAGAATCCCTACACACACACACACACACACATACACACTTCTCTCAGTCACACTCTCACTGACTGACTCAGTCCAGTATGTGTATCACAGTCTGTTCAGTCTTATTCTGTTATGTTCAAGCTCATGCACAAACCAGCCTTTCCGATAGATCTGAATCATATCCATTATAGTGGTGAGCCTCCTGAGGCTACACCTAGTAAATCATGCATCTTTCCATTGTTGAATCTCAGCTGGGCTTTATAATGCATGTGCACACAGTTCCATTAGAGTACAGTCCTCATCAGAACAGCGTCATCATTCCCCTTTCCCCTTGCTATATAACATCCATACATGTCCAGTGGGGTTCCCATCGTGATCCTCAACTCCCCCTGTCCTCTGTGTTTCACCTTCTAGTGTTTTCATGCTCCAACATCCTTGTTGCAGCTGATCGGCTAGCTGACTTGTTCATGCTCCCACCCACAAATGTATTCTTTTTGTAAGGTTAGATAAGCTGTGGGTAGAATGTGGGCAAAAAGACCATTCAACCCTAATAATGTCCAGGTTTTGTTAGCTCTGAGCTGGAGAAACATAGTCCAGCATTTTAAACTAAAAGTGTGCTCCAGTTTCTCATTAGTTTTGCCATTGTTTTGTAAAGCTTCTCCAACATCTTGACTTAAAAGAATGCGATTCTCAGCAGAGCATGAATAAGGCTGCTACGAAGGCCTCCCTGAGCTGAACTGAGTGTGTTAGAGCATGCAAAAAACTAGGGCTCCAAGACCAATGTGTGCACGGTCATGTGGCACAACCAAGCATACTCAGGCTGTGCTCAGTGCTACACTGTTAATGACATGGTTAAGAAGACTTTGTGTGTGTGGCCAAAAGCTTTCCACAAAGCATCCAAATGGATGGCACCCTGTGGACACCCAGTTTTGCAGTTCACTTATCAGTGCTGTACTGTTGCAGCCTGTCTCCAGCACACAATGTGCACGATTACACAGGGTTAATGCTTGTCTTTTTTCAGGTCAGTATATAAGCCAGCCTGTAGAATTCATCTTCTCCGCACGGCTCATCCTCCAAGACAGTCCGCCTCAGATAAGATTACTGCGCTCTCGGCTAAATGGGCACCGAGAAGGGCTTGCGCTAACAACACTTACGCTTTGTTTTTTTGTTTGCTTTTTTCAGCTTTAAAAGAGCGAGAGTTTGCCGGTGGCTGTTGCATTGCGCTTCGCTAAATGCTGACCGCTGAGATTCAGCGAGCAGCTTTTTCACAGCACAGGCAGATGATACGATCTCCAAGAGCACCAGAGCAGCCTCACATATGCTAATGAGAACAATTATAGCACAACCACAGTAATGACTGTAATAACCTGCGGACGGCAGAATCAGTGACAGCAAATTTGTTGACCATTGGTGTGGTCATTGCTATGCTTGGAAGTGGTACAAATAGAAGGCTGCATGAATGTACTGTTTTGCTATTGTTTGGCTTTTGGCAGCAGACAGTTTGTGTGTGTATGTTTTACAAACTCTTTTTCACCTCTTGTTCGTCAGTGCCATGGCCTAAATTCGGCACCGTCCTCTCGTCACATGGTCACATGAGCCATTAAGGGGACTGGACATTCACTGCAGTCCCACAGGGACACGTTTGCTGCCTCCGGGGTGTCTGTCCAACTGTTTCGCTCTCTCTGCCTGTCTCCCCTCTTTCTCTCGCACTCTCTATTTGCCACACACATACACACACACACACACATACATGCCCACACATTCAAGCTCAAGCTAGCACTGTGTCCAAGAAGGTGTGTGTCGTCTCCACTCAACTATTAGCCCATCTTCTTTTGGACCGTGTCCATTTATTTCTACTCAGTAAGACACGAAGAGCAAATATCAGCACTCTCACTCGGTTTTCTTTGCTTATTTTATTTCTTTTTTTGACAGAACCAGAGAGAAAGATGAGGAATTTGAAGTTCATCAACATTTTGTTTGTCACACAGATGATCACCTATAGGCATACAAATGGTCTTTTTCACTAATTCCCAGTGTGTGTTTGTGACAGGAGCACCGCTGCAGCAGCGTGACAATGTCGACTCGGCCGCTGTTGGCTCGCTCGCCAGCCTCCCCGCTGGGCACAGCCGGCATCCCCACGCCAGCCCAGCTCACCAAGGCCAATGCACCAGTGCACATCGACGTGGGTGGACATATGTACACCAGCAGCCTGGCCACACTTACCAAATACCCTGAATCCAGGTAAAATATTGCACATACACACACTTTTGTGAAAGAGTACCAGGATTCCAGCTAGCACGCTTTAGGCTGATGAATTCGGAGCAGTGTATTCTGTGAGACTATATGTCTGTCCAAACCCCAGTTTTTTTGTCACTTTTCTTTGTTCTTCCACCCTTTCTTCATTGTGACACCCGTGTCATCCATAATTGCTTATTAGCCCTGGTTTTCTAAAACTGATGTCATGCTGTCTGGGTTAGTATGTGCGCTTCATGTATGAGTCGTTTGTCCTTTACATTGCTTATATGTCTGAGTGTGCTCGTCCCTACTTTGTGAGTGTATGTCTGTCTGTCTGTCTTGTCTATGCTCATTAGTTCGCTGACCGGTACATTTCTGCAGTGCCAGGGAGCATTAATGTCTTGTGGCTGCTGACTGAGTCAAACATCAGAGGAGAGGCACAGAAGAGCCCGCAGCGCCAAGTCTCAGGCCAGCACAGTGTCTTACTGCCATTTACTCGGTCTCCCCTTCATACAGTCTCACACAGCCTCATGCACTAATACAATCTCCCACAGTCTTATATAATGTCTTACATTCTCATATATCACACAGTGTCATATATCGCACAGTCTCATATTATCTCTAAGTCTCATATAATCTCACACAGTCTCATAATCTAACACAATCTCATAATATCACACAGTGTCATTTATCGCAGTCTCATATCTCTGTCTCATATAATCTCACACATTCTCATATAATGTCATACACTCTCATATAATCTCACACAATCTCATAGCACCGTCTCATATAATCTCATATTAACTCCCAGTCTCATATAATCTCGCTGTCTCATGTATCATAGTCTCATATTATCTCCCACAGTCTCATGTTATCTCCCACAGTCTCGTATTGAGATACACCTTGTGGTGCAACCTGGACACATCTTCAGTGATGTATCCAGGATCACGGGGTGTTTCAGGTCTTACATCAGACACCCACACCCGGGTGACCCTGCCGGGGGTGATCAGGCCCCGACTTGTGTCCAGGTAGCGCACTACGTCACGCATCCCCCCTCCACAACCAGAGCCAACGTGAAGCCTTTTCAGCCGCTTCCATGATGTTCTTCATGGCTCTTCGCCTGTGCAGTCCGCAGATCCCTAAGAGTCCCAGGACCTCATATAATCTAGAAGACTGATATGGTATAATAGTACAACATAACAGCACCTAGCAGAAATCCACAGTTTATAAATCCCCAGCTTCACTAACCGTCAGAGAAGCTAGTAGTGTGTTACCCATAGTGTCTTACTTCATCTGGGTCCTGTCTTTACCTCTCCTGATGAGTGTGGTCTATAGGGGTGTGGTCAGTGACACATGCAGCTGTGGTATATTTCACCCTTGGCTATGGCCAAGTCTTCATTATGACGGCATCATTGCACATGACTCTGACATCTGCATCAGCAGACACAAAGTTGCCTCCAGTCATGCCCACTCTGATGCTGATCTCTGATAATGATGCTGGTGTGTGTGTGTGTGTATGTCCATAGAGTCTGTGGTGAACTAGAGTCACAGTCAAACTGGTATGCAGTTGAGATGCATATGCAGCACATGTTCCAATGTCTGTTAATCTCTGAAAAAGTCTGATTGTTTCCATGCACATACTAAACTTATACACAAAACACAGCATGTATCACCATGCCAAATCACCATGTCTATTCCATTCAGTTCAATTTATTTGCGTAATACTTGATAACTAACTTGATGTCATTGCCCCAAAACACCAACTGAGCAAACTGAGGGCAACAGTGTCATTGAAAACTAGATGAGGAAATGAAGAAGAATGAGGAAGAATTTTTTTTTTCTGTCTCCTTTAGGATTGGTCGTTTGTTTGATGGCACAGAGCCCATAGTGCTGGACAGTCTGAAGCAGCACTATTTCATTGATCGTGATGGTCATATGTTCCGCTACATCCTCAACTTCCTCAGGACTTCCAAGCTGCTCATCCCAGACGACTTTAAGGCGAGTCTGATCCCTTACCCAGATGCTGTACATGTTCAGTCAGCACCCCTATGAGAGAATCGGCCCTATTCAGTATACATAGTTACAGTCACCTACTCTTTTCGGCGTAAATGAACTGAATTTGTCCATTGATATTCTAATTTAAAGCGAACATTTGGAAGAAAATCTAACTTAAGCAATTAGCCTGACATAACTGGGCAGTGCAGACAACACTGAGACTGCTGTATTTGGCAATGAATAACTATTTCATAGTTATTCAGAAACTGCACAAGAAACTAAACGCAGTTTGAGGCATGAGTGTGATGACTTCAGTTTGGTTTGGACAATGCCAACTGGTGGGAAACAGGCTTGCATTACCTGTTAGCAACATTAGCCTCATAGCTCTAGTGAAAACCTAAAGAAGCAAACCTCAGATAACAAATATATTGTGGCTAAACAGTTACACTTGGGTTAAATAGAAAACTGGGTACATTTGAGTTTTGGCCAAACTAATAATTAGTTGATTATAATCCAATTCACACCCTCACAGAAACACCATCACACAAATATCAGTCTTACTTATTTTTGTGTGTGTGTGTGTGTGCAGGACTATTGTTTGCTGTATGAGGAGGCACGGTATTTCCAGCTGCAGCCGCTGCAGACTGAGCTGGAGCGCTGGCGTTCGGAGCGAGACTCGGGGTGTGTGTCCCGGCTGTGTGAGTGTGTGGTGGTTAGAGTGGCCCCCGAGTTGGGTGAAAGGATCACACTGAGTGGGGATAAAGCTCTCATCGAGGACATCTTCCCTGAGATCGGAGATGTCATGTGCAATTCAGTGAATGCAGGATGGAACCATGATTCCACTCACGTCATCCGCTTTCCTCTGAATGGGTACTGTCATCTCAACTCTGTGCAGGTAGGTCACATGACAGATATACAGACATACACACACACACACTCACACATATATGTAGGAATGTCAGTCTACTAACATCCACACCCAGTGTACACAGTGTACCTAGTTCTATATAGACACACAAGTGGTTTAAACCCATACTCAGGTAAAATATATATATATATATATATATATAATAATAAAACATTCTTACTGTTGAGTAATAAAGATTCAAGTGAAGGTACTTTTTTCATAAAACACCATTAGCAGACATGCAAAAATTCAGGTCAAAAAACACTACAAAAATCTATTTATGGAGTAATGGGTAAAACTACAGCAGATCTTATTATAGTTCATCCAGCATCTATCAGCAAAAGAATGAAGTTTGTCAGGCTCTATTAATCTCAATTAGATGCAATGGTGTAATGTTAAATAATAAAACTCAAACGTTATGCCTGTGGCCAAGTGGAAAACAAAATGGATATCGTCACCATAACATCAGCTTGAAATGAGTAGCTTAATAATATTGACTAAATGTATAAATGAATAAAAAGTAGATTTTTTTTGCGGAAGTAAACATATAATTTGAAAAAACTTAGGAAAGTACAGCTCTATCAAAACGTAACTTGATTACAGGTTTACCTGTAGTACAGGTAACAATATCAACATCTGCATTCAGTAAATGCATTTACCAATAGTGAGTCACCGATAATGCTCTCAGCAAATGGCAAAACGATTAAAATATACAGAAAATACAAGTGTAGTTTGAATGTTTGCTATGTGGCTGTTTGGTTCTTTTTCGATCAGTTCATAATTTCCACTTAATTATTTTTCGGGGGCATAAAAGAGTTTTACTCTGCTTTTAGGTTAGTTTTCATTTAGTTTCCATTGCTTTTCAGTACTGCTCTTTAAATTTAAATCACTGCCTTTGGTGAGATAGCACCTTCTTCCAGGAAACAGGGCCCATTTTTTCCCAAACTTCTCAGAGTAAGAAGATTAACCTTGGTCAGCCTGTGATTTTTACACACAACCGAACCGAATTATATGAACTGATATTTGATTTTAGATCAGTGTTACTCCAAAATGCTTGGTAAATATGGGACCAGGTCAGTGATCCCAAACTGTACTCTATTAGCATTACAGCATAACTAACAGCAGTATTAATGGGCCTTGGTTAAGTTGCAACCCTTACTTAGATTATCTCCTGAGGCATTTACAGTTTAAAGACATACTGATCCAATTTATCTTTGATGCAATGAAATTGTGTCTTATTTATTGCTTGTTTTGAATTAAATGTGTTGCCTTTGATTAAAAAATAAAGTTTTAGTTTTATTGAACAATTTCATTTGATAATTTGGTTTGCTAGGTAAAGAGCAGTTACTGTGCATGTGTGTTTGCGGAGGGTGTCCAATCCCATTCAGTTATTAAATCTTCTGGCCCCTGGCACCTGTGGTCACACTAATGGAATACGGAGGAAGAGCTGAGGACAGAAAGAAAAAAAGCGAGAAGAGCAAAGAGACAAGAGGTTATAAGATAAACAGTCAAAAATTGACGGAGAGAGAAAAGATGGGGAGGAAAAAGAACAAGGCTTAAAGCAGAGAAGAGAAGGGTGTAAGGAGAGAGAGCTGGCAGAAGAGAAAAGAAAGAGAGTGAGAGAGCGAGAGCGAGAGAGAGAGAGAGAGAGGAACAGAGACAGCCTTAAGGCACTCTAATGGAATAAGATCTCACAGCCCTGTGGAGCGAATATCTGGAGGACTGAGAAATGAATGTGTATGTGTTTGTGTATGTGGGGATTTCAAATTTACTGGGTCAGTACAGTCTGCTCAGATGACTTATTACTTCCACTATGCATGTGTGTGTGTACGACAGTGTGTCTTTAATTCACAGCTGAAAGGTTCCGTAATTCTATGATAGCACTGCTGATATGCTATTCAGTCCAGATTTATATGAAAAGAAAAGTAACTGTGTGTGTGTGTGTGTGTGTGTGTGTATGTGTGTGTGTGTGTATGTCAGGTTCTAGAGCGGCTCCAGCAGAGGGGTTTCGAGATCGCTGGCTCGTGCGGAGGCGGTGTAGACTCGTCTCAGTTCAGCGAATACGTTCTACGGAGGGAGGTCAAGCGAAGCCAGCGAGGGGTCACAACCTCCGTCATCCGAATAAAACAAGAGCCACTGGACTAGAGACCCACACCCTGCAGAAAGAGGAACCACTTTTTACATGAATAGGCAAGACAATGGGGGTGTTTCTGCTACAGCACTTCAAGTATATACAACGGGTATATACATCAAGCAACATTTCAAATTTAAAGGCACTAAGATTATTGGGGGGGGGGGGGGGGGGGGGGGTTTTTTTTCTGGTGTTTTGGATG
>JBBPCZ010000163.1:9817127-9831898 GCA_037974445.1 Brycinus macrolepidotus | reverse complement strand
TCTACAGAATGAATGGGCACATTCCCACAGAAACACTCCAAAATCTTGTGGAAAGCCTTCCAAGAAGAGTGGAAGCTGTTATAGCTGCAAAGGGGGCAGCAACTCCATATTAAAGTCTATGTATTTGACTGCAGTGTCATTAAAGTTCCTGTTGGTGGAATGATCAGGCGTCCCAATACTTTTGTCCATATAGTGTAGGTCCAAATGTTTGCTAGCTTCGTAGTCGGCGATAACGTGATTAGCGTGTATGCTAGCAGTATTTTCCATTTCTCCCTATCATAAATTTGTCCATTAACGTTATACTTCGTCTGTTAGGTTCTTTATGACCAGTGGTCAGTAATAAACCTTAATAAAATGTGTGTGAAAGCCCCTTTAAGCCACATCTGGCTAAACCCCCAATATGCTTTGATACTAGTTACAATGAGAACTGGTCTCTTACTGTCAGGTAACTCAGGTGTAAGTAGACAAGTTAATTTAGCTGTTTTATTATCGTTTGTTGTTTATCTGGGATAACAGAAAGCTGCTAAAATTAAAAGGCAGGAGAAGGAAAGTCTAAAGAAATGTCCTTATAGTAAAAGAGGCAAAGAATTTTTTTTTTTTTTTTTTTTTAAATGGAGAATCCTCACCACCCCCTATTCAACGAGATGTAAATAATGCCATACATTCATATGCCTTATGAGAAACTAAACATAAGTTAAAGTAGAAGTTAACATAGAAAAACAGAAAATGCGGGTTAGGGTACATATTAACGCTTAAAAAATACAACTAACGTTAGGTGAAAGGTAACAATGTTTACATTACGTTGCATAAGTTTGGAGTCCCTGTGGAAAAGTTTGGGGACAGGGTTTCTTTCCTGGTTCGTCCCTGGGCTGCAGTAACAGCCAGCAGGTGGGAGCTTATTTGCACCTGTTGTGCAAACAGCGTGGTTTTAAGAGAGAATGACAGCAGAAGAGGTGGGTAGTCTGTCTAAAAAGCCACGTCTCAGTCTATCGGCTCAAAAAAAGACGTTAAAGAAGTGTTTGTGTGACACCCAGTGTCTAGGCGAGTGCTAAACCATAGGCCTACAGCACAGAACATAATTCTATCATGTCTGAAAACGAAACTGCGAAGTCTGTAAAGCCCTCTGAAGGGTCCAGCAACGACGCGCCTGGAGTGAAAGCTGCAGAACCCCAAACATCTCAGGTGTCAAGTGAATTTAATCTAGAGTCAGTGAGCACTGCCAGTGCCCCCAACACCATTCATACTTCAACCAAAGAGTCAGCACTTCTAAATGAAACCAAAAATCCATCACCAGAGTCACGGGAGGCACTTAACGAAGAACCTGCCAAGGATGTGCCCTCCCTGCCCTCCAGTGCGCCTCCAAAGCCTGCTGTAGCACTGGCAGTGGTGACCACCCCTGTGTCCTCTGCTCCAAAGATCATAGTGAGCACCTCAGCTGTCAGACCCAGTGCTCCACTGATGGTGGGAACGAGAGTGGTGCCAGCAGCTACTGCACCAGTCATGAATGGTGTGCAGGGGTTAGGGGCATTGACTGGAGTGTCTCCGAACCAGGCCGGAGGGACAACCATAACTCCAGCACCAGTCCAAGGGGCACTAATGCCATTACCAAGGACGTCCACTCCACAGCAGACCATAGCAGTGGCACGCAGCCCTCAGACCACCTCTCTCCAGCTGCCTGCCAACTTCCACGTCCCTCAAGGTTTGTGTTCTTGTCATTTCGCACATGCAGATTGTACCGTATGTCTCCTAGCAGAATCTCTAACCTGTTTGTCCAAATGTTTTGTCTGGCCCCTTTTTTAAATGTCTAAATATGGTTTTGTCTAGGTATGGTTTTAATTCGCAGTGACAGTGGGCAGTTGATGTTGGTTTCCCAGCAGGCTTTGGCTCAAGCCCAGGCTCAGGGATTAGTGCCCAAACCGCCTGGTGTCACAAATATAAGGCCACAAGTCTCCCAGGTGTGTGTATGTATAAGCTCCGTCCAGAATTATTGTCAGTTGTTCCAGATCTAAAGGCTATGAAAAAAAAAATGTCTGTTTAACAGACACTGTGTAAGTTAATATAAGAAGAAAAAAAGAATCCTAATAATGACATTTGCAGCTGCCTGTTCATTTTTGTGAATGACATTTCTACTACTTTTAAGGAAACGTTCTTTAAAGGTTAATGAGACTGGCATTTCCCAAACATTCTATTATATGTTAAATTCAAAAGTAATGCAATTACACTTCTTATTCACAGGGAACTGCCACAGCCACGTCCATCATCAGAGTCTCTATCCCACCTTCATCTGCGAATGTGGCCACCATAATAAAACCTGCCCCTACAACAGGAACAGCTTTTCTAAAAACCACCTCTACCACAGGAACCACCATTATTAAATCCTCAGCCATGACAGGGAGTACCATCTTTAAACCAACCACTGTCTTAAGCACGACTGGTCTTAAGCCAAGCTCCACCATAGGGACCACCGTCACTAAAGCCACTGCTGCTCAGAAGCTTCCAAGCAACCTCCCTACAGGGAGCATAAGTCAGAGGACCGTGAGTGGAACCACCGCCACCAGCACGTCGGTGGTGAAGGTAGGATTGTTTTTGCACAGATAAAATCAGAGGTATTTTAGAAGCTTCAGTTGTTTTAAATCTCTTGTTTTGTTCACAGTCTATTGGCAAGGCATCTCTTTCCTCATCAGTGACTCAAACCATCCGGCCAGGAGGCAGTGTTCCTCGAAATATCTCTCCAAACATCCCTATCAAACAGGGCATCACCAAGTCCTCCACTTCTGTCACTGTCACAGCTGTAAGTGATGAACCCCGTGGTGGTTTAGGCTCGACATCAAAATTCATGGTGCCTACCCTATTGCTTTAAAACTACAGAGTACAGTAAAAATTGTCATTCATTACTAAATTTCATTAACTAAACAACCAGTTGTATAATTAGCGGGTCTGAGCCGTTAAACATTCAGTATGCACATTATTAACTTGTGCTTCTTGATTAGAATATAGTGGCCGTATGATTATATATGCATAGGTGTATAAATACTTCAAGCCACACCTACATTCATTTTTCATAGGAGGTATCAGAAAAATATTGTTCAGAGTATTGGTATCAAGGCACTGGCATCAGTTTCAGAAAAGTTTGAACAATACCCAGTCCTAATGAGGATAGTTCTCTTTAAAACTTTGTGTGTGTGTGTGTGCAAACATTACCTTGCTGCAATTATACTACTGCTGATGTATAGATGACTGGTTATTTTTCTGTGTTTTTGGTGAAAAAATAATGTTTTGTATTTACTGCAGGAGACTTTGGAGAACGTAAAGAAATGCAAGAACTTCCTGGTCACTCTGATGAAGCTGGCATCCAGCGGCACCCGCTCAGCCAACATGGCACAGAACGTTCGAGCACTTGTCAAGGAGCTCCTGGTATCTCATGTTCTCATACTCATGCTTCTTCTTTGTTATACATAGAGTATGCAGATGTTGTAAGATTAAACTGAATATTATTCTAATCTTTATGGAGCGGTTTAATTAAAAAAAAAAAAACCTTTACACAGCGTTCAGAAAGATGGGAAGGTTCAAAGCAATGGGAAGGTTCAAAGAAATAACTGCACAATAGCAGCATGAACCTGTCTAACATGCATAGCTGTAATTTTCTTAGACCTTGTTTCACATTTTCATGTTAAAATGAGCGAAATGTGTTTTTTAAGGATGGGAAACTAGAGGCAGAGGAGTTCACAGAAAAACTCTACATGGAACTCAAGTCATCCCCTCAGCCATACCTCGTGCCTTTTCTTAAGGTCAGACCTGTTTGCATGACTTTGGAAAGAGCTTAGTGTTGGGAGGAAAATGAAGAGAGTGAGTACAGTATGTGGGTTTTTGTGTTCTCCAGAGGAGTCTACCTGCTGTGCGTCAGCTCACCCCCAACTCGCAGCTCTTCATCCAGCAGTGTGACCAACCTAAACCCGCCTCCTCCTCTTCAGCGCTCAGCAGCTCCAGCCAGAAACAGAGTATCCCTTCCTCTACCATCTCTCAGCCTCCCAAAGGCAATCTGCCAGTGAGACCCCCCCAGCCGGTAAGGTTAGGTTTGTACGAAATGTTCCCTTGAGTCAACCCGTAACACGTCCAATAAAGTTATCAAATTTAATTTAATTTCAATCTAATTTAAATTAGGTGTATATATGCCCTTTTCTAGCACTTCACTCATTTCTGTTGTGCTGGAAAAGGGCATATATATATACCCACATTATTTTTTTTTAATAGAATGTATCTGAAAAATATTGTTCAGGGATTGGCATCAGTTTCAAAAAAGTTTGAAAAATACCCAGTCCTAAAACTTTATTGTGTGTGTGTGAGTGGTTTAAGTTAAAAAAGTGATGTACTGTTTTCCAGGTATATAATATTAATATTATTGATTTCATCTGTCTTGTTAAGTGTCTGTATCTGAATGCTGTATAACGTCTCTGTTGGATATCACTCACCACTGCTGCCCAGAATGCAGTGGTTTTCTGTTTTAACTCATGACTCCCTGCAAAGTTTCTCTCTATTGCTACTTTAAGGAGATTTTCCTGAAATGCCATGAAACTTAGTGGAACTAACGTTTAAGTAGTAGTAGATATGAAACAGAATTAAAAAAGGATCAAAACCATGGTGCTGTGCATCTTAAAATGAAAGAGGTTTATTGGTGAAAGACCTTTACCTTATGTAGTGATTCTTCAACCATTAAAACCATTAAGCATATTTTTTTTTAATCTAAATTATACTTTATCAACTAAACCCAAAAAGATAGTGTTTATTTTTAGTGTGGTGATACAATGCGTTTCCAGAAATCAAAGCTAAGTAAAACATTAGAGATATTATCAGTTTAATGTCTTATGAGCATGAGAAAGATGCTCCCCTTCCTAAAGTGTAACTCATTTTTATGACATTTTCTCCTCAATTTGTCTTCATTGTCTAGCTAAGTCCCTGCCACCCATGCTTCGCTCTAATTCGTTTAAATCGTACCAGTATCCCATCAGCTCCTTTTTCTCGCACACTTCATATGTCTTTTTTACATAATGTCATTTGTTTTCTCGTAATCTAATATCCAAATCGTGTTTGTTGCATTTGTATGTATTGAAGGATATCCGCAGGAATGTCGCAGCGCATTTTTCTTATGCCTGAGATGCAATTGAAAGTTTTAGGCTGCTTCAAAGTCTTCCTACGCATCAAGCCTTTCCCTTCAGACTTGGAGAATTTGTAATGAACTATGACTGTCTTTGATATTCTCTTCAGCTCTCTGATTTCACATTTTCTAGGCACACTGTAACTTATAGTTTTTCTGCTGGCTTAGGTGATCCAGCAATCCAAAGGAATGACTGTCAAACACCCTGTGACCTCCTCATCCCATGTTGACTTGTCTGTGCAGAAGCCCAAGCAGTTGGTCATTCAGAGCAGCACACAACCTGCAGGTAACGGTCCTTTTCATTTCCTGCACACACGAAATGGGCTACATAGAAGGGTCTGTATCAAAGTGCTAGCCTTTTTGCCGTCCCAGTTGTTCAGTCTCTTAGTTGGAGCTAGAGGAACACACTGACCTTTCCACAGCAGTGTGTTTTTATATGTTTATCTGTCTGTTTCTCATAGGTGCTTTTGGGAGGCAGTACTCCCTCCAGGCGTCTAAAGCCCTCACTTCTGTGCCACCTCCAGCGACACACACACACAGCTTCAAGGACAGCACCCCGGGCTCTTTTCGGTAATGAATCTGACACACCGCTGTCCTCTGCTCCACTGAGGGTTTGTGTGTGTCTGTGTTTACCCACCTCTAAATGGCTCTTCCTAAATACAGTTCCTTTAGAAACCGAACATGCTTGGAATACTATTTAATTCTGCTTTTGCGTTTGCATTCCTGTTTTTGGTGGTTAGCTATGATGATGATATTAACGACGTGGCCTCCATGGCGGGGGTGAACGTGAACGAGGAAAATGCTCGCATTCTCGCCTCCAGTGCACACTTGGTGGGCTCGGTGGTCCACTCGTGCAGGGATGAGCCATTTCTGCAGACCCCAGCATTGCAGCAAAGAGTGCTGCACATTGGTAATAGTGCCATCACACATTCATACTCAAACCAGTAAGACCACCGTGAGGAGGGTTGTACAGCTGCTTACCTCCTATCACTGTATACATAAACCTTATGAGTCTTTGCCCCCCCACCATCCCCCCAATTGATATCCTCTAGGTATCCTTTTTCCCCACTTCTCTTTTTTCTCTTTTACCCTCCCATCGTTTTTTTTGGCACATGTTGAGGAGCTGTTCTGAGAGACAGAGAGGAGAGGCTCCCTCTTTGATCAGCAGTATCTCTGACGAGGCTGTTCTGCTTAATCAGTATGCTAATGACTGTGGAGCGGTGCAAAGTTGCCAGAGTGGCAGGAATCCACTCTGCTGCGCTGATCAAAATAAGCATCAGAACAAGGGAGAGAAAGTGCGAAAGATGGAGGAGAGGGGCGGGGTGGGGAGGGGGGGGGGGACTGAGCGAGGTAGCCGGGAGGTAGAGGAGCCGTGAGGAGGAGGAGGCGGAGGAGACAGAACGAGAGAATGTGGAAATGAAAGAGACAGGCTTGGCCTCGCAGGAACTCAGCCTGCATCAGCAGAAAAGGCCAAACGAGATGATCACAGAGTGTTTGCAGATGTCTGTCTACTCAGCAAGCATAACAAAGAGCAACAGCAACACTTAACGTCTGGCCCTGTGGAAAAAATGAGTACAGCAAACACATGCAAATAGCACAGCAGAAAAGTGGTTATAGAGACATTACTAGGTCTCTTTCTTTTGCTCACCTTATTTGCTGAAATGAAGTTAAAAAAAAAAAGTAAAATTTCTCATCTTAACATTAAAGTTCGTTATGTGAAAGTTTGGAGGCCCCTGGTCAAATTACACATTTTGTTTGTTTATTTCTTTTTTTAAGTGAAAATAAGAACACATCCACTACAAAGAACACACTGTTGCACACGTTTAATGCGCAATCACTATTTATTTACCTTATATATAGAGTGACTTGTGACTTGCATAGTGTGTTTTTTTTGGGTTTTTTTCATCCAATATGTTAAATTCTCAAGAGAAATTGTGTGCAAAAAATTACAGAAAAATGTCATATTCAAGTGTGCTTTCTGTATAAAATGTATTTTTGTACTTAAATCAACAAAATGTAATTTGGTGGGGGTTTTCATTTTTGCATACGACTATTACTGATAACATAAATAATACATAGCTCTGCATAGTTCTATAAATACGTAGTTCTGCATTTTTGAGGGTTTTTTTTTTTATTTTTGCTTTTCACCAGATGAATTCACAAGAAACGCAAATTCCGAAATGCAAAATCCAATTATGAAAGCAGTCTTTTGCAAGAGTTACAAGTAGTAATTTAAAATTCATCAAATACTTGTAACAGAAAATTATGACATTTGATAGTTCCTGTGATGGCAGCTTAAATTACCTGTCTCTCTACCAGTGTTTAGGATGGCACGTTCTGTTTATCAGGTATTATTAAAAACGTGTTTCTTTTTGACTCATGCAAAGCAATGGGATGCCGTCTTTGGGCAAGTTCACAAAACCTTGCCAACATGATTTTAAGACACTGAAAACTAGAAAATCGAATTTTTGAGACAAGCAGCACAGTTTTACTTTAATCTTCAATGTGCTGAGCGTTCACTATAGTTAGAGAGCTTGTATTCTTAGAAAAGTTTGTAAGTTGATTCTTCGCCTGGTTATGCAATGTTCTTCACGGCTGTCTTCAAACAGACAGGAAAAACTGATAGTGAGCAAAATAGTTGACACCGGTTTTGTAGTTCAGTTCTTTGATGTTTTCAGTTACTTTCAGTGAACATTTTCACTGTCAAGTAGTAGGTGACAATCCAACAAGCTAATCCTGCCTGTGTTTGTGTAGGTAGTCCTCTGGGTGTTACAGATGTGACTCCGGATGTGCTGAGGTTACTTTCTCATGCCACACAGGAGAGACTCCGAGATTTGCTGGAGAAGCTCACTGCCGTAGTACAACATCGCAATGTCTCTTATAAGGTACATATAGAAGCCACACTATTGGATACATTCATCAAGTACAACACAAGCAGACCTCAAGATAAGCATACTGGTGTGTTTGTAGCTTAAAGAATCTGTTAATTGCTGGACTAATTGCTTCTTGTTATTTGGGGTTAGGATGACTGGAGGCACATTCAGACCAGCGACACACGCTCTCAGTTGAAGTTTCTGGAGCAGCTGGAGAAAATGGAGAAACGGAGGAGAGAAGAGGAGGAGAGGGAGACCCTTCTGCGCATTGCTAAGGTGTGTGGGTGTGTGTGTGTGCGTAAAAGATCTCGCAGAGAATGCAAGCCTTTTGTGCAAATCTTTTCTGTCTTGTTTCTTTTTGCCTTTAGACCCGATCCAGCAGTGAAGACCCTGAGCAGATTAGACTTAAAGAAAGAGCAAAAGAGGTTGGTTAGGTTTGTTTCTCTGTATGTGTGTGTGTGTGCGCGCAAATGTTTCTTTCTACCTGTGTTTGAGCTGTTGAGTTCCCCCAGGACAGTTGTAATATGTCTACCCATATGTGTGCCACACACACACACCGCAAACCCTAGAGACTATTTTTTTTCCTGATTGGGGGCTAATTTTAATTGAGTTTAATTGGAGCAGAAATTGAAGCCCGAGGCAGTACAGGGAGCAGAATGAAATGAAAGGCCTCTAAACCTGTGTGTGTGTGTGTGTGTGTGTATGTGTGTGTGCTTGTTTGTGTGTATGTGTAGGTGTGGATAGGCCAGTGTGGTTTGTGTGTGTTCATTCTGCTCATGGAGGACAAAATGCAAAGTATGGATGTTACGATTCTTTAATTTCAGCTTCTATCAATATTTGCAGGATAGAAAACAGGGCTCCAGTCCAGTCCTTAAATATTTGGGCTGTGACAGTTTCTTTAGCTCTAATAGTGGAGCCTGAGTCTTTAACACTCAGGCTCCACTATAGTTTAAAGGTATCTATGCCAATATTGGGAGTACTGTGTTGGAATAACAGCTGTTTTTTAAACACAGTCCTCCCATTTTGGAAATGAAAGTAATTGGAAAATTGCCTGCTCTGTTGTTTTTCGGTCAACTGTGTCCTGTATGAATGTGTTAACAGAAGGACCGTAGTTAACTCTGGATGAGGCTACTGTTGATGAGTAGATTAAAGAACTGTCTTGGCTGGTAAGGCTGGCCATCATGGCTGAGGAAATCTGAATAAATCAATCAGAGAAATGATCAGGATATGTCAAAGTCAACAGTGGTGTATCTCGTCAGGGAGAACAATAAAGTGCTGGAGAGTGACAAGCAGCCTATAGACCACAGTAGTGAACAACCAAAGAAAACCAAAAGAAAACCCTTGACAATAATTGAAAAACACTTTCCGGGATCTAGTCATAGATGCCATGTTGTGTGTGAAGCATTGTGTAGGTAGTGTCCTGAGCATGTATGGCTTCCAGGAACCTGCTTGTCTTCATAGATGACTGCAGAAGAAGGATGGATTCAGAAATATACAAAATCAGCTTGGCTGTTCAGATCCAACCAAATGTCCCCAGACTCTGTGGACAGTGCTCCATTCTGCAGCAGCACAACAGCTACTAAAGCAAGACATACTACTAAAGCAACTATCAGGCTTTTCAGACCCACTCAGTGTCTCAAAAATGACACAAAAACTGTGCATTGCCAGAGTGTCACCAGAAAAGATGCCCACTGTCTTATCATGCCTGTGGGTCAGCTGCTAAGTACTGACAGTTTTATTCATACTTAATTTGTCCAATTACTTTTAGTCCCCTGTAGTGAGCAGACTTTGTATAAAAGGGCTTTTGATTTTCTTTGTATGGCCTTCATTCTGCCTTTAAGCTCAGTAATAATTTAAGTTTCATTTTCATTTTCAGAACTATTTTATCACTTTGCAGTTATGGAGTGCACTTTATTTAACCTTCTGTATTCCTCTCTGTTTGCTATGAATAGTCAATGTTGTTTTCTTAGTACTTCTCAAACATCTCTCTCTTTCTGTCTCTCTTGTTCAGATGCAGCAGCTGGAGCTGGCTCAGATTCAGCACAGAGAAGCTAACTTGGCGGCTCTAGCAGCTCTGGGGCCCCGAAAGCGGAAACCTCTGGAGGCTTCTGGCCCCGGGGCTAACCAGGTACTGACATGTTTACGCAACCACCTTTCTCTGGCTGTGGGAAAAGTGTGTTTGTAATAGAGAACAGATTTTGTGTGCGCGCGCGCGCGCGTGTGTGAAGTTTGTTGAGTACAAGTTTGAAAATGTGTCTTCCATAGCACCTAAAAACTATCTGTTTTTCTGGAATTATCGTATATACATCATTACAGCAGTGATATTGCTTTCAGAGCAGGGTTTGTAATATGTGTGTGTGTGTGTGTTTCACAGGGGGTTAGGCATCTTTCTAGCCTAATGTAAAATGTCTATGTCCACAAAATATTGTATTTCTCGGTATTAAAGGAAATAGTAGACCGTTTTTATTTATTTATTTATTTATTTATAGTTTTTGGGTTTGTCTTGTTTGAAGAAATGTGATTTATCCACAATGCTCATGGAACCCTTATACACAGTCAAGGATCATTTTGTGCTGGACAAAAGTGGCTCTTACCAGTATTTACCAAGAATGATCCTCATCACCATTCATGTCTTTTCATTGTGAATATATAGTCACTGTCGGAATAAGACCTCATTTATCCATTTTTTTGTGTCAAAATTTCATGACAAACAGACCTTTCATTAACTTTCATAATGCTTTAGGAATATTTGTTTCTCCTAAAAAAAATGCACATATATCTCAAGGGGTGGAAGCAGTGTGTTTTTCCACATAATATCGGTATCTCTTTTTGAGGAAGAGAGAGTTGTAATGAAGGAGTGACTTAACAAAAGAGTAAAGGATTGTGTGTTTAGTTCAGTTTAATTCGTTTCTAATTTGTGGTTTGTTTAATTTCGCTTCCTTCAGGCAAAGGGGTATGATAATGAATGAGAGGAAAGTGTGTGTGTGTGTGTGTTTGCGTTGCAGATAATACCCATAAGCCTTTGAACAAGATTACCCAAACGGCC
This sequence comes from Brycinus macrolepidotus, assembly GCA_037974445.1. Taxonomy (NCBI): domain Eukaryota; kingdom Metazoa; phylum Chordata; class Actinopteri; order Characiformes; family Alestidae; genus Brycinus; species Brycinus macrolepidotus. Next base: position 9,820,827 of record JBBPCZ010000163.1, on the reverse strand, counting down.
TTGAATCTTCTATGCCGGAGGACTTTTTGCTTTTTTATCTTTAGTGGAATATGCATCTCTCTCTGTAGAGCCACCAGCATAGCCTAGCAGCAAGTGCAGAAGAGACGGTTTCGTTAATGCAAGACATCTGGTTGGTACTGGCTTGATCAGTTATTAGCTGAGAAGGATTCAGTGTGCATGTTTTTCTCTGTCTTTCAGGTATTGAGTTTATGTGAACAAAGAGCTGGTCAGAGGGTCCCAACACGAGTGACTCTCAGAGATTTGATTTTCTGCTTGGAACAGGACCCTACACTCAGACACTCCCGTGTTCTCTATAATGCTTTCCTGCGGTAGGGAGACACACACACACACACACCACATCCTGTTCTATTCTATGTTACATAAGAGGTCAAATTATGTTGTGTACCATTCAGAGAAATGGTGATTACTTTTTCTCTTTATTTGATTTTGTAGTGAAGTCATACAATGATTTCAGAGTCCTTATTTAATTCTTCACAAATATTCTGACACTAAACTCTCACAATAAAATGCTTTTGTAAGGCAGACATTATGGCACCATTAAAACACTGCAGCAGAAAATGTGTATGGCGTTTCTTCTGAGAAGGTTGCCTGAAATGAGTTGCATACTAAAAAGTTTTTTGAAACAATTTCATTACTTTCCCAAAATAATCTGCACTCCTCCCTGGTTATACAACCATGGTAATATTATTTTAATTAAGTCCTTTACTGACATTATTTATGATAATTTAATTTCTTAAATAGATGTGGAGTTAGAAGTGGGCTTTTAGAATAAGCCTCAAGGGCAGTGGATTTCCTGAGGGACCATGCCTGACCTTCCAGAAGAAGCAGCTGCCTGAGGGGCTAGGGCTACCCAATCAGAGTAGGCTACTGCTGCAGGCAAAAGGGCTGACCAATCAGGCCATGATACAGCCTGTGGGGCCAGTAACAACCAATCAGAATGTGATTTTGCTCTAGGGGCTTGAGCTGACCAATAATAACTGCATGCATCCACAGGGGCCAGAGGGGGTAATCAGGGCAATGTCCTCCAGAGGGGTTAAGCTTCCATCCTCAAGGTCAGACCACCTGAGTAAAATAAAGAAGCAAGAGGCAGGGCACCAAATAACCTCTGGGAATGCAGCCATTGAACAGAGTCTGAAACTGTTATTGATCAACAATCAGTATTAGCTAATGAGACACAACACTTTCTTTTCCAATATAGATGGGGAAACCTTAAGTATTAAGGCGATACTGATCTATTCTGTTATTTTTCCCTAAAAACTACTAGGCTTTAAAATTATATTTCTAATGGAAACACCTCACTTAAAGGAGTATTTTGGCAAAAAATCGAATTTACCGTTTTCTACCTACCCGGATGTAGACGTGTTTGCCAAGACATGTTTGGTGTCCAAATTTTGCTTCTTTAGAGTCGCATTAGAGCTACTAGAGCTACTTTTGTTTACAGACGCTAGAATGTCAGTCAAGCAGCCCAAATAATTTCTGTAAAAATACCACATTTCTAATACTTCTCTAAGTGGAAAAATGTGAACATTTGTGAAGATTTTTCACTATAAGGGTAACTATAAGGGTAAAAGTGTCATGCTCAAAACCTCTATTACCAACAACATGACCTGCTAAACCACAGCTTTAACAAAAACTTTCACCAAAAAAAAAAAAAAAAAAGCAGAAATCTCAGTGTCAGTAAGAACAAAATTAGACTATTTAAAATAAAAACAGTAATATAGTATTAGTATGACACATGCCAAATCAATCCTAGATTGTTTTTCTACAGAACTGGATTAACTGCATTCTTTTTTTCCTCCAGTATCTGGTGTTGGATATTGGATTGGTGCCATCTCTAGTGTTCCCTGGTTTTCATTGATGAGGACAATCATAATGCCTATTAAAATTTTACACCATGCTGCATTTCGCAGAATCCATATATATTTCCCTGGCACTGGATTCGAGTTCTCTGCGTTAAGGGACAGCAAAACTGTTTCATAGAAATGCTTTTCTGTTTGCCTGGCCTTAGCTGCAGTAGCTTAAACTCTCAATGTGCCTTGCCTGAGGCACAGGATTCTGAAATATTCTATTAGCTCTGAATAAGCAGAATTGAGCTGCTGGAAGCTATGTACAGTAAATGCCTGCAGCACCTCCAGCCCCAGCTACACCTTCAGTGTATGTGTGTGTGTTGGCACAGAATGACACAAAGCTGAGCCATAACTTCTTTAAAGCCATTGCCCTGCAGGAACTAAACACATTCTTCCATTAATGACCACATATTGTAATCACTGAAGCGGCTTGCTGAAGCAGTTCAGTTAATCAGTACTATGCCATTAACTGACAATGTCAAAGTATTGATTCCCTGCACTGAATTTACTATAATGGGTTCCAGTGTGGCTTTGCAGGCCATCTCACAAAGAACACATCACTTGAACAGAGAAGCTGTGAAACCTTCATTATGAATGAACCAATAAAAATTGAAAGCAGAAAAATACTTATTTTAAAAACTCTACATTGACTTACATAAGAAGGACAGGTTGTTTTTGCTTTCTCCATTCTGGGAGATATGTTTGGGTTTTTCCTGGTCAGTGACAACAAAAATTAGGTGCAAAAGCAGAAATTATCTCAAGCACAACCAGATGTTTCTTTCCTTCCTTTCATCCCATCTTAAAACATTCCTCTTCCCAGGTTGACTACTCCATAAACACCCAATGAAAATTTTACTCGTTGAGGGGGTGTCAAAATTGTTTTGGATTGGAACGCTTAAATTAATTAATTATTGATCGTATCTTCAGCCTGGCTTGAGAGTTTCTTGTCGGCTGTGTGCTTCAGTTCCCTGCACAGATCAAAGGCAGAGAGAATGAGAGCGCTTTAGGTTTCCGGCCCTTCGACGAGATGTCAAATGGAGGAAGACAAAGGCAATTTATCTCATATTAATATTCATTAGTGTGATCATGAATACATAGAAACTTCTAACACTGTTAGTGGCCTGTTCCATTTTCATTCAGAGTATTCTGTTCTCTGTTTCTGCAACATTTAAATAGAAATTCCATCATTTTTCGGCATCATGAAATCATTCAAATGTAAACAAAGTCTGAAATGCCTGAGACTTTGTTATATGATAGTTTTCAGATAAGTGTTTGGCCTAATTTTGTTTTTTAATCCATTCATGGCAGCTAAGTCATACAGAGAATTGTGAGGCAAAACAGTACCCACAAAAAGCTTTTTTTTCCCAATTTTTACTATCAGTATTACATATAAAACTGTAGGCTCACTGTTCATTTAGAATAGTAAATAGAATGGCTATGTTGCAGCCCCTGGTTCCCATCATCACCACTGTAAAGAAATGAGAGTCAGTAAATTTCTGTACAATATACAATTTCACATCAAACCATTCTAAATACCTTTCAAGTTTAATTAATGATTAAGTTAATGTAGATACACTGTATGGACAAAAATATTGAGACTTCTGACCTTTGCACCAACAGGGACTTTAATGACGTTGCATTCGAATACATGGACTTTAATATGGAGTTGGAGTCTTTCTGTGGGAATTTGTGCCCATTCATTCTTTAGAGCATTTATGAGGTCAGGCACTAATGTTGGACGAGAAGGCCTGGCTTGCAATCTCCATTCCAGTTCATCCCAACGGTGTTGGATGGGGTTGAGGTCAGGGCTCTGTGCGGGCCAGTCAAGTTCT
>JBBPCZ010000163.1:9717175-9734296 GCA_037974445.1 Brycinus macrolepidotus | reverse complement strand
AAGCGGGGGGGGAGGGGGGGGGGGGGGCTGGGGTTTGGGGGGAAGAGGAAGGGGGAAGGGGAGGCTGCCTACACATGCCTTGTGTTGGGGGAGGATTTTTCAGGAATGAACGGAATTCCCTTCAGTCCTGCCACTGCTCCAAGTCAGGTGACTTAAGTTTCTGAGGGACAGCAACTTTACAATGTGTTTCCAAAATGAGCTTTTCCAAAAGGGCCAGTGGAGAACTTCCAGTCACAAAGTGAAAACCCACGGCCAACATCTTTCTTACTCCTTGTTTGTACCTCAGTAGGAATCTGTGTAGAAATGTGCACCATTTGTTTTGAAAGACATTCCTGACAAGCCCTGTCCTGACTCCCTGTTTTCTCTTAACATTAAGGATGACAGCAACATTTTGGCAAATAATCATTTTTTTGCTTCTGTGTCTTAAAAGTCTGCAGGCATTTTTGATTCAAGCTGCAAGAACGATACACATTCAATGTAACATTATTGAAGTTACCTACTTTCACTCAGACAGCTTCATATATTTCAAGAGGCAAAGTTATGCTCAGTTTTCAACAATGTGTGTTCACTTGTCTTGGCTGTGATTTCAAGAGTCTTAATGCACTTTCAGCAAGAAAAAACAAGTCATTTGCTAAATTATTAAAGCCAATATTTTATAAAAACAGGTTCCAATTAGCCCAACATCACTTTCATTGTATGATATATATGACACCGAAAATTTAAAGTGCCAAATGTTGCACAACAAATCTTTATCTTTTGGTCAACAACTTTTTTATTTAGCATTTAATTTGCATGCTATCAGGGGTGTGTCAATGTATTCAAAAATAATTTATTTCCAATATCAATACTGAAAACTTCACCAGTACTGACACAAAGTAGTAGTTTTCGTCAAACACTACTAATAAAAGTATTCCACTTAAGATGAGCCACTAAAACCAGGCCATCATACTCAAAGTACTCCAACACTCCACTGCCCTATAGGAAGAAACACAGATGCTGCCTCCAAGCCCTGTCGAAAATATTTTGTAGACTTGAACAAATTGACGACAGTATAAGGAATCGCTGATGTCTATCCAGTGTGACAATCAAGGAAACACACCATCCGTAGCTATAAGATCATATTTCTCTCGTACTGCATTTCTGTTAATATGTAGTCCAAGTCCTGAATCAGTCCTGATATGTGGTCTGGCTTCAAAACATTGTGTAGTAGCGCAAAACAAAATCTTGGTTGTGCTGGCTAATAAATAAACCCATGTAACAGTCTTCTGGAATGACTTCTCTCGTGAAACATGGTCGAGCCGACTGTACATTGGATATGCTATTTGAGTCCTAATATCATAATTACAAGATGAGTGCATATGAAAGCCACCACAGTGTTCGTTTTGTCTGTGAGCTCCAGCTTTCTGGGTCGGGGGCATAATTAAAGTCATGCTGCCTGCTGATTTTTGCATTGTAAACCAGGATTGTAGTTCTTCCAAAGCTATGTTTTTAACTGGATAAAACATACCGAGCACCCTGAATTATTCATTTGATTTCAGTAATGCAAACTAACTCCCTCTCTTTGACTAGAGAAGCAAAAGAAAACAAAAGGACCTTCTGAAGACCACCTGAAAGGAGCCACAGCTAACAGGCCATTACACAAAGTGTAGAAGTGAAGACGTAAGCAATATGACAATATTTTATACTATTGTGGAAATTATGTCACAACATGATTTTTGAGAGCATCACAGATATCGTCAGTACTTGGACCAGCCCTGACCACCAGCACAATTGATTACAAAGTTTAAATGGAATTATTCACAGTTTGAAAAAACGTTGAATAAAAATTAACAAAACTAAATGCAAGTTCTCTTTCTGTAAGACTAAATGCTAGTACTCTGCTCTGTTGTGGCTCAGAGCCTCCTGTAATTACGCTCGGTAATCACAACTAGACTATTTGGATTATGAGCTTCTGCCAAATATCTGAAAGGAGGTACACATCGCTGTGTTGAAATGGTTCTTAGAACATTTCAGATCTTGTCAGCCAACAGGACTTTTTGTTTACAACAAACTGGATTTTCCCCAACTGACCATTCTGTGTTTTACCCACAATCACATTCCTTCATAGCAACTTGTTGAGAGATTGTACGAGCTAAACTGAATGTTAGCAAAAGTTCCATTCAGCATAATAGTTTCCAGTTGAAAACGTTACACTACCAAGCTGGGCTTGAGCTTGAAATATTCGTCTGAACCTGCTAGGACCCAACCGCTCAGTTCGGGTTTGGGTGTTATTTCCACTAATAAACACAAAGGGCTTGGGTCAACTTCAAATTTCACACAGGCTCCCACATCTACCAGATTGTACACATTTCCTTCTGATTTTCTTGCCCCTCCCTACCGTTATTACTTCAAAACAAATTCTAATATGGCATGCTTGGTTGTTGACAATTTAGGATGCATGGGAAACAGACAAATCGATTTAGGACAGACTACAGCAGGCAAAGGGACACAACTATAACTTGTTCAGCCAAAAATACCTTTGGCTATTTGTAGTGTGTTTTCTGCAAAACCTTCAGGATTAAACAGAGGTAGATGAATATTTTGCAATAGCCTGTCCAGACTGCATAGTGTGAGAATAACACAGCAAGGTTTATTCAGAACAAAAATGATTGCCATGTGGAAAACACTGCTCTAAAAATACATTTTTAATTTAATCTTAAATTTGGACAGCTGATAATTACATTATATATATATTCAAGTTATTTGTCTATGTTTTCATGACAGCTATTATTGCTGTTATTGGGTGATGTAAGCAGCACTATCTTCATACACTATTTGGAAAATTAGTTTAGCTTTTGGGTCAGTTATGGATGTCTTTCTTCTTAGGTTAGTTTCAGACTCAAAACTTCAGGCATCAGATCAGCTTGGTTATAAAGTTATCTGGCTGTATTTGGGTTCAGACCAAAAGATCATGCCAGATAAAACCTCTAGTCTGGAGACTGCCGACGTAGCTGGTGAAAATTAGTCACTTTGGAAACGACAATGAATTTGCCATCATGTCAGAGTTAGCAGATAACAAGCACAGAGTTGGTGAGTGTTCTGACGTACTGTGCGGCGCTCAGTACCACAATGCGACATAATTTAGAACACCAGTGATAAATATTGTCATTGATCAGCTCTACCCGACAGTGTGATTTTTCACATGCTTAAAAATAGTATTTGATTTGAAATTAATAATGTACTCTAGATGGCCTTTTGTATGCCATCAATTCTAATTAGTTTAAAGGGATTTTTTTGCCATCATTCTATGAACCTTGTCCAGCTTTGCAACAATTACTACAAAAGTACAAAAGGGTGGAGCTTGGATAGTTCAGCTGTATCTACATTTTACAAACAGCAATAATACATATTCCCCAGAGATATCACCGTCAAAGTGAACATAAAAGGTGCACAGCATTTTTAAGTAAACATTTGAATTTGACATTTAAAATAAATTTGTGACATTATGAATCACTGTGCTGTACATTTCACAATCACAATTTTATCATTTTTGCTCAAATGGAACTTTAAAAACATCAATCTGGGATGAAAAAAATCTCAAATGTCTGGAAAGCGGCAGAAAAAAGTGGGATTTTCAGATATAATGTGGCTAACAAATTTTACACATATATTCATTAACTAATAATACAAAAAGTAATCCAAAACCAAAATATTTGGAACAAAAGGGTCTTTTTAAGCCTCGAATCTGTCCCAAGAAGATATGTGATGATCCGGGATGGCCTGAAAAAGTGACCATGAGTTGTGCAATAAACTCGCAGGCCTATTTTGGCAGATGGGAGATCTCAGGCTGCAAAAACACCCAAGTTAGAGGACATACCAGACATTTTTAATGCAATGGGAGTCCCAGACTATGCATTTTAAGCATAAACTGTTATTATCTGTGACCCAGGGAATGGCATAATGAATGCTGCTCTAGACTAACCTTTTGAAAGACCAAGAATTAATAGATATAAATCGAAGTGTTGGAATTCATCCCCTGAAAAAATGAAAAACAGCACGTATTCTTAATGTAAGCTAGTTGCGCTTAATGATGTTATTGTCTATTAATGTAAAGACATTTCGTTTGATGCCATTTAATGCTTTATATTTACAGAAACAGACATTACACAAACTCATTGAACTCATATGAATGCTAAAATACAGCAAAACTACATGGCAATCACAATGAAAGCCTCCAGAAAGATGTTATTCTAAGCCTGTGATGCTGCAGTTTTTTCATTAAAACCATCCTGACAACTATTAGAACGTCTGCAAATGTGCAAAGATAAAATTAGCCAACTAAAGTACTGGATCGTTTACTGGCCTATCTAATTAGCACATAACTGCTGATCATGCTGTGCTGTGCCACAGTTTTACACAAAATGTTATGAGGTTTTAATTCCCACAATGGAACATTCTGAGAGGCAAGCAAGACGCAAAACTTTACACAACTTTACTTCACTCCAGGGGATTTACATTAATGAGAGTGGTAAAGATATTAAATGGTCATTAAAGGAAAAAAAGCCTTTAAAATAGCGTGTGTTCAGCTTAAGATGCAAGATTCTGGGTTTAAACGCAAACAGCAGAATCCTCAACCAAAGTCTTGCAAGTTGACATAAATAGCCTACATTAGAGACCAAGGCACTACAGCACCTACAGTACCTTCAGACAGATATGAGCCTTGGTCAAAGGGACACAGAGCAAAAAACTTTTCTGGTTACGTACCCTGAAGGTGGGCGGAACCTATTAGCAGATTTCAGGGGAGAGCTGTTTTGGCTAAGTGTTTTTTTATATGCAGAAGGAATCTAAATAGCTAATGTTAATGCTCGGAAGCCGTAATGAAGAAATGGATTACAAAATGATTCATAGAGTAAGAGCTACTCTAATGGCAGCTGAGTTGCACCTGTTAGCTAAGCAGTCAGGACTGCACGAGCACCACAGAGCAAAGAGCAGCAGACCTTTTGTCTACCAGGTCTTAAAAAGGGCAATGTGGTGGACTGAGGGCCAAAAAGTCAAAACAGTGTGCAAATAAAGAAGGTAGATAAGCCTTAAATCGGGTTTTTAAATATATGTATGTGTATACCATTACTCTACATTTTGTTACTTACATACTGAAAAGAAAAATATGAATTTGATTAGTTGTATACAGTACAAAAACATGTTTGTTCTCTATCTGTATGAGGAGGTGGGGTTAGGGTAACTTTCTGGTGGGCCAAATCAACTCTGGGCAGCCCTGTCCTTTACTTATTCTTGAAGCTGTAATGATAAATTACAATAATGATTTATTTGGGCTTTCTTATAGACCTGACAGTCCAAATAGTAGTTAGTTTTGGTTTAGGGAACTATTAACACAGTTCTTGTTCACTTCTATGGAAATGTGTTCAGATCAATGTGAACTGTAAAGCATTCGGTCACACATGAATTATCTGGATATAAATTAAGTTAATGTGAATTAACACCTAAACAGAAATATACTTCTTGAAAATAAACGTGTGGAGAATGAGAATCTTAATGCATTCACATCCATAGTGTACTTTTAAACTTCTACGCTATGATAATACTCAGGTCCCACAAGCTCTTGATGACACCATTTAAGCATCTGTAGCTTCAAAGGATCTACCTCACAGCCTGGGGGAAAAAATCTAGGGGAAACACTGCTGGGATTCAGTGATGAATGAAAACACTGCTGTCAACGAAAAACAGGTTGTTGTTTTGTTTTTTTTTTCATGAGTAAAACACTGTTGCAGTGTATTCTGAACATGCGTAAAGCTGCAAAACATGCCACATGCATGTGTGACCACTGCTATTCTGTGTGAGGCTGATGTAAAAGAACGCAGTGACTGCCTAAGTGCCACAGCTACTGCTTTTAGTTTAGAGAAGTGGTTGAATGATAGATTTTTCTGTACTATCCAGTATATCAGTTCCAAATTCTAACCAATAAGAAAATACTCAGTCACCTCAATTGTTTTTTCTGAATTTCAATTCTGCTTATCAGTTCCTTAATGCTACATTTCTACAAAAATGTGCATGGCTATCTGCCAGAACCTGTTTATGGTGAATATGTCAAGCATCAAAGTCTTAATATTTAAATAACGTAAAACCAACTACCATCCTTAGCAAATTGTATTTGTTATCTAAACATTTGTCTTACTTTTTTACCTGTATGGATTCACAATAAGGAGTCGATAAGAACCGGAATCAGAAACGATAAAATTCAAAATTCTAGGTGTGGTGTGAGAACGTAGTTATACTTGAATGATTTTGCAAAGGGGACGGGTCCCATATATTATTACTATCACTGTTATAATAATAATAATAATAACAATAATAATAATAATAACAATAAATAATTGTTATTATTGTTATTATCATTATTATTAAACAGGCTTTTATTCTCTGAAGTTTATGCAAAGGTTTTTAGCAGGCGGTGCTAAAAAAGGCACATCTATACCAAATTAATCTCTTAATGCATTAAGAGACTGCATGCTGTGCTTTTCCCAAATGTAGTTAATTTACTCTCATTAAATATCTTTAAAATGTCTAAACTAAGCTACAATTACCAGCTATTCTACCTGAAGTATTAGTAGCAGAGATCACATTCTTTCAAAACTTACTAAAACTTCTGCTGGATTAGCAATTATGCCAGCTAACATACTCACAAACCTCTAACCATTTAAAGTTGTTTTGCCCCTGAAGAATCTGGACTCGGTCTTGCATGAAATGATTTGTGAACATCTCTGGTGTGCACTAATAAAAAAAAAACGCATTTTGCCAGGTCATGCCCAACACAGTGATCAGCATGCTGCTATGGCAGTGTTGCTGTGATCACTGCAGCTCTAAAGTCACAGTTTGTATTACAAATGTGTTCATTTCTGCAGGATTTGGTGGTATTTTTTAACACACACTCAATGCCACTGCTGCAAATTCATTAAAAATACACAGAGGGGGAAATAGGAGGACTACATCTTCCACAACTGCGAAGAGAGAGCTACTCCATGAACAGGAGCAGCCAAAATGAGGTCATGAATCCGGTGAGTGCAAAAGGCAATTTCTTCAAAAAGGAGAGCAGGTATTTTTGTTGTTCTGTATTTTATTCTTGTAGGCCCAGCGTGCTGGGATGGCTGAGGGTTCAGAAAGGGAGCATGCTCTTGTCAAAGCTCGTGCAGCAGCACAGCATGCTTGACTAGCAGTGGCTTTGATGTTTGAAACTGGCACAGATAAACAGCGCTGATCCCGTGGGGAAATGCCAGCCAGAGAGCTGTAGCAATGTTTCCTAAGCCTACTCCCTGCTTGCTTGCTCACTCGCGCTCTCTCTCTCTCTCTCTCTGGGTCAGAATTAAACAGAAGCATAACCTGCTCTGCAGTATGCCTTCAGTGAACAGAACCCGACGCTGTTGACACATAAACACCAGTGGTAAGCTGGGCTATTCAGCTGATACCCTCTGAGGCTCTATCTGACTTATCCAGAGAGATGCAACCTCCCTTTTGTCATGTAGAGAATACTATCGTGTAGAGAGCAATGACACATCTGTTCTCACACAGGCATCCCTAAACACTTTAAATATTCCTATTTCGAATACACACTGTTTAAATTATGAATAACAACAACACAAAAACAGAAGAGATCATACGAAAGCATGTGTCACATCCTCTAATCCTTCCCTTCAGTTAGTCACCACTGCCCTGCTATCAGGTAGGTGCATGAGCATAAACACATAAACCACTGTCCATGCTGACCTAAATTCCACTTCTTTATGTACAGAGCTGCAAGAGGTCTTTCAAAGCATGTTATGTACGTTGCAGGGCAAAGTTTAAGACATTAGCCTGAACACTGATTTTTGGGGAATATACTACTTGAGAGCACAGGACATACACTGCAACTATCCATGAAAAAATAAATAAGCATTACATTTCTTTTCTGAAAATTTGGTTTCTATCTGGTTAACCTTACAATATCAAGAAATGTTCCTTCTGATGTAGTTCAAATCAAACAAACCATATCAGGTGATATGAACTAAGAATAGCATATTCGTATTTTAAAAACTTGATACCGTGATCAACGGTAAAAATCACAATATTTGATTTTATTATTGTCACTACAAGCAAGTTTTATTGGACTAAACAGCTGTTTAAGAAGTTCTCCAAATATCTACCACAGCATCATGTACATGCATGCTGGGGACACTCATTTTATAGCAAGTGTGGACCACGCTGCCTCCTCTAAGTCAACAATTAGCTTCATTTTCCATAATCATGAGGCCAGACAGGAAGCGAATGACCCGGCAGTGGCGTGAGGAGGAACGCACAAAGAGGTTTCCTGACTCCTGGAAACTGAGTCACACTCAGGGCTCATAGCGAGTGATGGGATGTGAGGTGGCACCTGCCCGTGATAGGTTCCTCAAGGACAGTGGTGCTCTTTTAGGGAGCAGACACACTGGGTTGTAATCTCATTACTGACGTCAATGAAACACTCAGAGCAGAGAATCCTCTCATTGTGTTGGCTGACCACAGCCACAAGCCAGGACAGCCCCAATGAGACAGAAGCCATTGCCCACCTTGGGTCCACATCGAGTGGACGGCACACTCTACTCGACAGCGTTAAGAGGAGGTGTAAGGCACTCTGTCTGCCAACATGCTTAACAAAAACACATAGCAGCTCAGCGTAAGCCACAGGGATTCTGGCATAAAATGGAGGAACAGGCGCAGCATTATAGAAGAGCTGTTAATTATTCACTAAAGCAACAGTCTGTTTATACGCCACTAAACTTGGCTTTATTCTAAGTTGGGGAAATTCTGATTGCTCTTGAGCAGGAAGTAAAGCTTCTGACCATCTGTGCACAATGTCTGTAAAGGTAAAAAAATCTTCAAAGCAAGACGGATTTACTAAAATCTACAACTCGTAACATGCACAGTTACTGATGCTGAAAAGTCAATAACAATTACTGTCCACTAATTTAATACACAAACTACATATAGGAGATAGAGGGGCAGCTGGTGGCCTAGTGGTTAGGGAGTTGCCCCTGCGATAAGAAGGTTGTCGGTTTGAATTCCAGGACTGCTAGTGGCACCACTGAGGTACTCTTGAGCAAGGTACCGCACACTGCTCCCTAGCCAACTGCTTCACTTGGCGAATGGTTTAAGTGCTGAGAAAGAATTAAACTGTGTGCTGTGCTGTGGAGTATTAGGGGCCAAATCCGCAAACTTAAAGTCCTGTATATAAACACATCCTGTAAAATGCAATAGAAGCATGATTTAGAGTAGATCAGTGACTGTCATGGCCTCACACTGGTTGTGGCCTGAGGCTGATTAGCCAGTCAGTTTCAGTAATGAGTTCCCAGGCTGGCCAGCCAGTTACAAAGGGACACCCAGTGATAGCCAGTGATCTAATCAAGAGCTATCAGAGACTAAACCATACTCACCCAACTCCAGAAAGTCCGTCACATGTTTCTCCCGTTTTAAGGGCGAGCTGCTGCATTCGTTGTACAAACAGATCAAAATATCCAGAAGGGTCTCGACACTCAGTGAGCTTGCGTTTTTCTGATGACCATCCAAGAGCAACTGCTCCAACTTCTTCAGACGCACCTTCGCAGACATTTTCTATCAGTCAGGGCCTGACCACCACTCCTTTAAGCCTAGAAAAAAATGTATAAACCCCCGAAATGAAAGCAACGGGGGGAGAGGACAAGTCTCCAACGCTAAAAAAAGAATCCGAGTGTGTGTTCGGCCGGTTTGGAGCTCTGAAAGTGCCAGACTCCAACTTGCTAGCTAGCTATTCAGCTAGCTAGCTAGCAAAACAAGCCCAACATTTCTGCTCGAGCTCTAAAGGAGGGTTCTAGAACGGCACGAGCCGTCGCGGGGCTGAATAAACCGTCTCCAACGGTCACTCTTGAGGCCCCTCGGGCTCCATTCGTTTTCGCAACCGTTTAACACGAATCCCGACTAAAATCTGTCCGTTACTTATCCCGTCCAAACGCAGGGAGGTCGGAGCTTTTTTTTTTTCTTCTAATCCCGTCGGATCTCACGGTGACCGGACGTCCATCCCCTCAGCCTCGACCCAACACAGTGAGGGTCCCTGATTCAAATAAACTCCAAACGCTTCACTCAAGTACATAAACGAGCCTGCAGCTTTTTGGGAGTGGTGGTCTTTCTGTTGGCGGTCTCCGTTAGCCGGTGTGTGTGTGTGAATATGGCCGCGCGCTCCCGTGTCCAGGCTGCGCTCGCGCTCCCCCAGACGCTCCAGACCGGGACACCGGAGCCCCGCCCCCCGCGCCGGAAACGCCATGGAGACGCGTGACGTAACGCCTTGATTGACACATTCTGGGAGCCGAGCGAGCACTGACCTCATCACCAATCAACGCCCCCCTTCTCCCTCAGCAGAGTCCTGCAGGACCTTCAGCCTAACCCCTCGCCCCGCAGGACCCAGAGCAGAACTCCGGTCCGTCCTGCTGCTCTACAGAACATTATAGAATTGTGTTCAGTTAATTACTTCATTCATTTATTTAGAATTAAACTTTTGAGTGTGGAATTAAAAATCAAGGTTCAGTAATTTAGTAAGACAAACTAACACCCGAACTGCCACTGTAAATACCCCCTATTAATTATATACTGCGCATTCTCTGTCGTGCTGCTGCTATGTTTGCACAGTTATATTTATAGCTGCCTACCTCTATTCTGCATTTTAGAATTGCATTTATTTAATTAATTTATTTATTTAGAATTTGAGCCCCTGTTGGAGTGGAATTAAAAAGGTTCCCCTTCTCCCTTAGCAGTGCCCTGCAGGTCCCAGAGCAGAAATCCTGTCTGTCCTGCTTCTCTGCAAGACATTACAGAACCGTATTCCTTTAATTAATTATTTACAATTATTTTTTTTAGTGTGGAATAAATCAGGGTTCTAAATCCTTTAAAGTAATTTAATAATTAAATTTAATTTAATTATTTCTATTATTTAATTATTTATACATCCTTTGTTCTGCTGCAGCTATATTTGCACGTTATATTTACAGCTGCCTGCCTCTATTCTGCATTTTAGAATTTTATTTTTTAATTCATTAATTTAATTAATTAATTAATTTAGAATTTAAGCCCTTGTTGGAGTGGAATTAAAAAGGCTCTGCTTTTCCCTTAGCAGCACCCTGCAGGTCACAGAGCAGAAATCCAGTCTGTCCTGCTGCCCTGCAGAACATTGTAGAACTGTATTCATTCAAATAATTTGTTGAGAATTTAAGCTTTTTTCAAATGGAATTTAAAAAGGATCCTTTTAAGTAATTTAATAAGAGTGGCAGGAGTGATTTGTGATAGGCAGGTACCAGCAAGAGTGAAAGGGAAGGTGTACAATACAGTAGTGAGACCAGCTGTGTTATTTGGTTTGATGGTTTGGAGAAAGTGGCACTGAGGAAAAGACAGAAAGCAGAGCTGAAGGTTGTAGAGCTGAAAATGTTAAGATTTGCACTGGGAGTGACGAGAATGGACGGGATCAGGAATGAGTTTATTAGAGGGACAGCTCAACTTGGACCTTTTGGAGGAAAAGTCAGAGAGGCGAGACTGTGTTGGTTTGGACATGTTCTGAGGAGAGATTCTGAGTATGCTGGGAGAAGGATGCTGAGGATGGAGCTGCAGGGAAGAGGAGAAGAGGAAGGCCTAGTAGGAGGTTTATGGATGTGCTGAGGGAGGACATGCAGGCAGTTGGTGTGAGAGAAGAAGATGCAGAGAACAGAAGGAAATGGAGACGGTTGATCCGCTGTGGCGACTGAAAGTAGAAGAAGAAGACAACTTACACCCCAACTGCCACTGTAAATACCCCCCCTATTTATTATATACTGCACATTCTCTGTCCTGCTGCTGCTATATTTGCACTGTTATTATTTATTGCTGTCTACAACTGTTCTGCATTTTTGCACACTTAGACTCCACTGCTAGAATACAGTATGTCGTGATACTGTATTCACTCACTCTAGTGCTGTAGCTGCCAACTGCAGTAAGTGTTGTCCTGTTGTTTTGTCGCTCTTGTGTTTTTCTTGTACCCTTTCTCTTTGCATTTTGTATATTGTCCTGTCTGCACTTATGAAGTTTCTGTTTTTGTCCTTGTGTTGCCCCATAGTCCTGGAGGAACATTGTTTCATTTCACAGTGTACTGTGTTCAGTATGTGGCTGAAATGACAATAAACCTACTTGACTTGACTTGACTTGACGACTTTCCTAGTGGGATTTTTCTTTCTTACCAGCAGTCTGAGCCTTTCACCCAGAAACTGTGGTCTCTTTCTAGACACGGAGGCTGTAGACTTTTCATATTCCATTGTTGTAACCAGAAGGGCATATTTATTTATATAGCCAGTCTCTCAAAGTGCAATTGCTGCTGAGTTCCTGTGGAGAAAGCAAGACATCCTGAGCAGCTGCGCCGAGGGGCGCAGGAAGCTGCTGACCACACCACAACCTTCCCCAGCCTGTGGCCATAACCGACCTCTCCAGCACTCTGTGTCCACTCACTGTACCTCGTTTTCTTTTTGGACACTATAATAAGCAGCTGTGTCCTGAATAGAGGTAAACTAAAGAAAAAGTATATCAAGGTCCATGTAGATTAAAGAATAAATCTGCAGTAAGATTCTCTCAGGAAAGGGATGTCCAGTCTTGCGCACATGGCCTCAGAAAAATGTTTGAGAACGATGCCCTCTGTTGGGAAGAACGGCAATCCATTTGCTCTGATTTATTTCCACTTGGTCTCAGTCGCCTCAGATATTGAGTTGATCATTTTACTGAACATGGTCCAGCATGAAAAGCCTGTAAAAAAGGAACCTGTAGAAAAAGAAGCATGTCAATGACTTTCCTCAAAAAATATCCAACTAATTAATGACTATCAGAACAAAACCTCATATCTCTAACAAAACAGGAGAAAAAAACAACATTTATACAGCAAGATTTTAAGTCATTTTCTGTTGGTCTGGTTTTAAATAAGCTTTGTTACAGTATGAATTAGGTAAAAAAAGAAAGAAAACAGCAGTTCCAACAGCAGTGAAATACACATATTGTCAGAGGGTAGACTTGCTGCCGTTACCCAGCTCTGTTCCACCGTGACACTGTAAAGGATTCAACAGCCACCATGGAACTCAATATAGCTGGAACTGTGGGGGGTCTCACAGCTGGGGGGACAGTGAACCTCACCACCCTGGGCCCTTAGGTAGAGGTAGAAGTCTGAGTTGGTGGATATTTTCAAATTCCTAAATAATTAAAGTTACTTAACAAATATTGGCAAGAATATAACCACTGATTTTTTTTATGCACTTAAACTGGACAAAAAAAATTACTTGCATTTTCTTTTTAAAATGTTAAAAAGTGCCCCTTCATCTCAGTGACAGCTCTAGTCCTGTCAGCTGAGGTTTACAGCAGTTTCTTGAAAGACTTTTGTCCTCATTAGTCCACCCTTCCACTAACATTGTGCTTCATGTCCAAGCAGAACACAGCACTGACATTCCCCACGTTCCAGAATGACATCTATATGGTTCATAGGCCCACATCAGTGTGTAGCTGGTTCACAACAGACATGAAAAATTACTGGGACACTTTGACTGACCAGCAATATCACTAGACCTCAATCCCACTTCTCAGTGTGGTACAGCAGGTGAAGTGCTGAAATAAGTTCATAGGAACTCTGAGAGAAATGTGCAACCAGTTTGAAGAAGAGTGGGCTAGAATTGACAAAAATTCTCATGGCCTCATGGTTAGGGAGGTGCCCCTGCAATCGGAAGGTTGTGGATTTGAATCCCAGGGCTGCTAATGGCACCACTGAGGTGCTCTTGAGCAAGGTACCGTCCCCACACACTGTTCCCTGGGCACTGCGAGCCACCCACTGCTTCACTCGGGTGAATGGGTTTAATGCAGAGAAAGAATTTCACATTGTGTGGTGTGCTGTGGTGTGTTCACGCATGACAAAAAAAGGGTACATTTACCTTAATGTATGTAACCTGACAGGACTGAGGCTATTGGTGAGACACAGGAACCCACCAAATATTGCAAAAGAAATTATGCATGCAACAATTTATTATTATTATTATTTTTTTTACCTTTGAGCTTATTATTATCATTATTATATTTTCATGGAAAGGGAAGGGAGCAGCCACTTCCCTGTGGACCAAGACAGAGTGCATTCAGGGCCCATAAATATGTGGAACGCCCTGAATAGAGATTTGTCTCATAGGGACAGAGGTATAACATAGACTGAACAGCTGAGGATGAAATCACCTCCTAAAGGGCCTTTTGCTTAGAAATTGCTTGCAGAAAGTTGACGGAACTTGAGGGTGGGTTGAGGGGACTGCTCATCTGTCTGCTCGATACTTTTAAAGCAGGGCAGCCTCTGGTCTCAGTGGGTGTCCGAAAGGATAGGTTTTTTTTCTGCCCTATCTGTGATGTGTGTCTGTCGCCCACATTTGGATGCACTGACCTGGTTAGAGTGGCGCACAAGAGATACAAGCAAAGAGATCAGAGAGAATTTGTCGTGTTTCCAGCTTTGCTTCTCTTTTTTGGCCTTTTTGGGATGGTGCAGAGTGCAGATGATACACTCAAGCAGCATATTCAGATGTCTCACCTTTTGCACCTCTCCTCCAATCAGTCCAGGGCTCATTCATTTCTGTTGCCAGGTGATAAGACTTTGCAGTGGGAAGGCCATTTACACACATCATAGATTCAGAAAACTGTGATATGTAGGAGGAGTGAGTCACTGTTGCTTGCACACAGTACACCAGACCTTAACATCTAGTCTGACATTTTGCATAAAAGCTAGAAGATAATGCTGTTCATGTGCAAACTACTAACTGCTGACATACATATGCATGTACATCAGGACATTTCATGAACCCAAATAAGCCAAATATGTGTGGTGCATTAGTCATGCACTAGAGGGAGCACAAAACCCAGATATCCCTTTTAAAAGTTTTTTTTTAGTTCCTTTAACACAATTTCTCGTATTCAAGTTTGATTAAATTTGGATGTAAAAATGCAAATTTCATATAAAAGCTCAGTAGCTGAGATTTGGTAGCATTTGCTTTGTGGTCATTTTGTTCAGATAACCATATAACCACTTGAAATGGAAAGTACACAATGTAAAACTCCCACTCACACGGGAGGCAGAAACACACCTGTGGTGTTAATGACATTCACAGTATCTATGTTTTATTTTTTCAGCATTAGATGGGATGACCTTCCTATCACCATCTGAATTCTACTCTTGGCTCTGACTCAACTGATCACCATAAAAGCATTTTTTTTGAATGACCTGCTCTACTACTTAATCAGCTTAACAGCACAGCAGTAGTGTTACAGAGGTTGCAAGTTTTTGCACCTAGTACCCTGCATGCAGGGACACAGCAATATTTTTAACCTTTTTTAAATTGGATGTGGTATACTCAAACTAAGAGACTGAATTTTGCTTCTTTGGTTTTCAGCTAGAGCTAGAAGAATAACACTGTTAGAACACACTGGAAGTCAGTAGTCACTCTTATTATTTCTGTGAACACATTGCCTGAACCTCTCTCGGCCCACTCAAACTGCCTTCAGCTCTTCATTAAGGTGGCACAGGCTTGTCAGTGTGGTTTAGAACTCTGTTTGACTTACTGTGAGATATAAAAATAGACAAAACTTCACCAATACAGGCAGTCATGTAAGACTCCTCCTGAGGCGGTTTGTTAAAACAGACCCTGTTCTCCAAATTGGCTGCCCACAGTTTTCAGCTACACAGTGAAGTTTTGTTTATTTTTATAACTCACAGTAAGTCATATTGTGCCCTAAACCATGCTGACAAGCCTGTGCCATCTTAATGAAGAGCTGGATGTGGTATGCGTTGGTCTAAACAGTCAAGTTGTTTATTTTTCAGTATCTGAAAAAAAGCAGAAAACATACAGGGATGAGCCAAAACATTATGACCACTCGCAGACAAGAAGTTGATTACCTTGTAACAGTTGCACATGTCAAGGTCTGGGATTTGTTAGATGGGAAAGCAACAGTTGGTTCCTATAGCTGATGTGTTAGATATGGGAGAAATGGACAGACGTGAAGGTCAAATCATTACGGCTGGGCAACTCGGCTGGGGCATCTCTGAAACGGCAAGGCTTGTTGGGGAGTATCATCCAAAGGTGGTCAGAAGAAGGACAATGATACTGTGACATGACAAACCATGACACATCCCAGCTACCTAAACACTGGTGCAGAACAAGTACCCCTCTTCATGGCAACAGTATTACCTGATGCCAGTTGTCTCTTTCAGCAGGGTAACGTGCCCTGCCACACTGCACGCATTGTTCAGGAATGGTTTGAGGAGCATGACAAATTCAAGGTATTGACTTGGCCTCCAAATTCCTCACATCTCAATCTGAGGCATCTTTGGGAGGTGCTGGAACAACAAGTTCAGCTCCACCTCACAACTTACAGAATCTGCTGCTGACATTACGATGCCAAATACTACAGAGCTCCATCATCTAGATCTTGTAGAGTCCATGCCACTTTGTTAACCTATTATTGGAAGTGCAAAAAACTTCAACTAGGTTAGTTAGATTGCTTAAGCAATTAGGTTATTTACTTTTTTGAGTAAGAATATTGAATCGTTTTTATACCGTGGCGTTTAATGTGTCCACACTTTGTTTTTGGTACAGCTTCAGTTCTTTTCACAAGCTTTGTAATTAAATAAAAGATGGGTGGTCTCTGTCTTTTGCCCAGTACTTTTAGCTTATTCTGTGATGTACTATCAGCTGCAACCAACCACAAATATGAAGACAAGCTTACAATGACTTTGTAGTTTTATTTTCTTGTACACTAAAGCCAAGATGGTGTGTACATTTCTATACTGTAGACTGATATAAAATGAAGGAAGGGTGGTGTCAAGTGATATACCGGTATTATTCCAAAGAAGATGGAAGAGGAGGATTCGTCTTGAGCCTCCGCTGCTCAAAAGCAAAGGAAGACATGCGTCAAGACTCTTCTCAGTCTTGGCCCCCCAGTGGTGGAACGAACTTCCTCTTCAGATCAGGTCTGCGGAGTCCCTCGCTGTCTGAAGACCCACCTCTTCAAGGAGCACCTTGGTGACTAACTATGCCTCTCGTTTCTGCTTATTTATTTCTTCTT
>JBBPCZ010000163.1:9673734-9695674 GCA_037974445.1 Brycinus macrolepidotus | reverse complement strand
CCTGGACTCTGTAAAGCTGCTTTGTGACAACTTGGTTGTAAAAAGCGCTATATAAATAAAATTGAATTGAATTGAAACACACACACACATGCACACACAAACAAACACACACACATACACACACACACACACACGTGCGCGCGCACACACACACACACACACACACACACTTGTTTTTGGCAGTGTCAAGAAATTGAGTTATAAAGCATATACAAAAATTCTAAACTCTAATGTCTAAATCAGGTTTAGATTATAGTCTAGCGTAAGCCTGACCTAAACCTTAACCTTAAGAGAACAGAAGAAATGGTTCTGCCTAGTTGGGTTTGTTATAAAATGATTTTTTTGTTTCTGTTGTTTCATGTGTCCACTTCAAATGTTTTTTGGCTTCGCATACATGAGCATAAACAAAGATATGCTTAATCAATTTTATAGATAAAAAATAAATGTATAGATAAAAAGTATTCAGTATACACCATATAAAAATACCTAAAACATCAATATAAAAATAAATCGGGTTTTCCGTATTAATGCTGCAAAAATAAGAATATAAATGATAAACTGTGTCATTATAAAAGACATTGCCATTTGTAAAGAATATTTCACACAATAAGTAGAAATTAAGGTCAAGGTGAAGGAGGTTCTCAGGGCCGTTGCTTGAATGAAAAAAGCTACACGGCCGTAATAAAGACCTAAACATCCTTGTCAGGACAATTGGCTTGGCGATAGAAAAATGGCAAATAGAAAGTTCATGAAATAACAACTAATCATGTCCTGACAGGTACGGCTTGCAGACGAATGATGACCTGAAAGCTGCTGTTACCAGGCATCCATCAGAGGGACTCGTAACCTTGGGGGTTTGAAGATGGTTTGCAAAGGGGAAAAACTGGAACAAAACTGAATCACAATGCTGCAAAACACTAATTACTGTTTACCTCAAACACAGTTGTAATTACCGACAATAGTGCTGCAACAAAGTACTAATGATTCGAATTTGCGGTGTCTGGATACTTTTTCCCCAAGCTATACTGTTTTTAAACCTATCTTTGTTTATGATTATGAATGCATACATTTTGTTTGGATTTATAAGTGTTAAGTCAAAAGACATAATGTGCGTAAACTTTAAGTGGATACATGCACTAGACCTGGGGTCACCAACATGGTGCCCGCGGGTGCCCCCATAGATCTAATCCACATGTAGTAGTGGAATTAGTCAAGAAAGCAATCACTGAAATGTTAATCAACAAGACTCAAAAGGTTATCATTTCTCCACTTCATTCATCATGAAACAGACCAGTCTTTCAGGTGGATTCTTTTCTCTTGTTTTCTTTGGAACAATAAAAGCTTAACTGGTTAAGACAAATGCACAAGACACAACAGAAAAAAACTCCAAACAGGCTTTCAGGAAGGTGCAACATGGAGGGAGGAAGAAAACAAAGAATGTGAATTTTAACATTTTAAGAACTACAGTCCACACTTACACATACAGTCCACACTAAACTGTACTTCAGCCTCTTCACTGTACGCTGACTGTCCATCATATTGCTCCAGTCTTCCTGTAGTGGATCAGTCATCATAAATAATGGGGATCACCAGATGTGTGTCATCTGAAGCTTTTAAGAAACAGAGGTTAAGGAAAACTGTTAAGCCCAAGATCTGGAAGACCAAGAAAAAATATCAGCTGGTAAACTGGTCAGGCATGCAAAGAAAAACCCAAACCGCTGAAAAATTGACACAAGAATAGTGATATATGCATCACACACACACACACACACACACACACTCACACACACACACACACTTATATATAATTATATATATATTTAAGTAAAGAAATGTATTAGAAATTCATTCATTTTTTGAACCTTACTAGGGTCGCGGGTACCCGGAGTATACGGGCGTGAGGCAGGGGCTCACCCTGGGCAGGGTGCCAGCCCACCGCAGGGTGCACACACACATATACACCATTCACCACACGCTCACACCCACGGCCAATTTAGAATCCCCAATTCACCTGACACACATGTCTTTGGACTGTGGGAGAAACCGGAGACCCACGAGGAGAACATGCAAACTCCACACACACGAGGCCAGGACCCGGATTCGCACCCCCAACCTTGGAAGAGTGAGGCAACAGTGCTACCCACTGCACCACCATGGGGCATCACCTCTTTGGAATTACATCTTAATGAGAGCTATCTTATACCCCTATACATTACGTGACTTTCAAAGTCATCACACTACACTGTTCACTGTTTATACTACACAGCTTCCTGTCCCGCACACTACTTGTCTGAGCAGTGACAAGGGGTCACACATTACAAGATCTTTCAGGAGTAATCTCCGACAAGCTTCTCTGGTCTTCAAACTCTGTTTTGTCCCTAAAACACACGCGAGAAGTGATTGGGGAATGACACAATACCATGCACAAGGATTTTTTTCTGCCAATAAACGATGTCAGCAAGAAGAGATCAATCCAAGTTTTTAATGCATGGATATACAGCGAAAAAAAAATCAAGAAAAAAAAAAAGAAAAGAACACGAATGTAAAAATTAAAGAGCATAAATGTCTATGTCTTGCCTCCTGCACTCACGGCCAGTCACAACCAGGTCACTACACTTTTCACTCTACAGGATTTCCAGAAAGTCCAGAAATTTAGCATGTTAGATCTTGCTTGGATGGCCAATTTGAACAATTCACACACAGCAATCAAGAACCAATATGGGGGCCCCGGTCAAATGCAGATTTGCGTCTGGGGCTTGTGTCAGGGATTACCAAAACGGAGCTAAAATGGTGTAGCTTTAGTCCTTATAGATAACACTCATTGACTGTAGCAAATCTACTACTTTCAATTGCAAATCCATGGACTGTGAAATCAGCTCACCCTCCCACATCACGCAGTGTGTGTGCCCACATCAACAGGGTACAGAAATGTTTACAAATGCTGTTTGGCACTGTAAGACTGAATAATGTTCAGTTTCTGAGCCCATAATTACAAGATCTAACTAAAATTACTAAGATTTCTTTGTAGGTCTATAATACACTTTTTCACTTCTTTTTGCTTTTTGCCTCATCATCTCCATAACCTGTACCAATAAAAAAATAAAACATGGGACATTCCAGTAAGTTCATAAACTTTTTCTGTCATTTACTCATAATGAAGAGCCAGCAGTGAAAACCTCACTTTATAAATAACTTGTGTGCTTTAACACTCCTAGCAAAATGTTAACTGCCTTTAGTGTCTGTTTGCATTAAGATAACAGCGCTGTTTATTTACTGTCCCAGAGGGTTTAAAGCTTCCTAGGGCAGCTGTAGACTTTGCATATGTTAATTTGTGAAGCTAAAGCCTATCAAGAGATTTGCATGTTAGCTTATTAGCGATATGCTGAGCTTGTTATTCACAATTACATTTTTATTCAGCATTTGTTGACTTTAAAATCTTTTATGTCAAAGATGAGTTTGCTTATCTTTGTATTTTAATATCCAAGATCATCTCTAGTTCATGTTCTGGGTCAATGTGCTACTTGTACACGCAGGTTAGTGTGATGCATCTGTGCCAAAACAAAACAGGACTGCTATGCTGGATGCAGGAGCTGTCAATCAAAAGTTGGTGATAAATATGCAATCTGCTGGTGATGATGCCTAGACAGTGAAATAAGAAAGTGAGACAGAGAAAATGAGAAGTAGAAAACACTTCATTTTCTGTCTTTTTTTTTTTTGGAAATTTTTGGATGTTTACTGAAATGCAGTAAATATTTTGCTGTTAATTTTTTACAGAAATTAAAATGCAACTGTGCTGGATCTGTACAACATCACAAGAGTTGCTAGGATATATGTGACTTAGAAAGCTTTTGGTAAAAACAGTATACACAACTTTGTTTGAAAATAGTCTACAAAATTTACAAATATACAAGTCTACAAAATTTACACTTCTTAAAAAAGTTCTAAAATCTTTAAAAGTTTGAATACTACAACAACTGCTGGCACATCACAGAAGGCTGCTTTATAGCCAGCTTGTTTGGGAATATAGCTAGTGTTAGCAATGTCTTATAAAATATTTATAATAATTATAATTTTAAAACATTCATTCATTTTCTGTAACCGCTTAATCCTTACTAGGGTCGCAGGCACCCGGAGCCTATCCCGGGGTCTACGGGTGCATGGCAGGGACTCACCCTGGGTGGGGCATTTACACACACACACTCACACCTACGGTCAATTTAGAATCCCCAATTCATCTGACGCACATGTCTTTGGACTGTGGGAGAAACCGGAGACCCCGCAGGAAACCCACGCCACCTCAAGGAGAACATGCAAACTCCACACACACAAGGTCAGGACCCAAACCCCCAACCTTGGAGGTGTGAGGCAACAGTGCACCACAATGGGGCAATTTTACAACATATTAAAATATTTTTAAAAGATATTTTCTAAAAAAAAAAATATTTCAAAAACCTGTTGCATGCCATACATGAGTTGTGTTAGACAGGGCTAAACATGGCTGCTGCACACATACAGAACCCTCATTTTTGTATAGTTTTTTAAGTTAAATTGCTTTGACTAACTTGAATCCATTTCTTACTTTTACTGTCTCTTGGGAATGTGCAAGAGTTAAAATATGGCTGTTGTAGCTTCGTGTGTTGAGCATTGTGATATGCTACAGTAACATTTTGGTATGACTTTTGCAGAAGTCTGCTTGTTAGAAATGGGTTATAATCTGTTATTATGACATAAATGGGTTATAATTTACAAACCCATACTCTCAACACACTAAATAGTTGCATCTGGTCTGCCTTGCAATCCACCCTCAACCAATAGATCTCTAGAGTTATGTTGCCTACCTCATTAGCACGGACTAGAGGAAAAATAGAAATGCAAGTAAAGACATTTTCAGTCCAGTACCCGTCCCTGACCAGTTTCAGAGGAAAGTTTTTGTTAAGCCATGATGTATGAATTATTTCTGCATAACAAAGTCATCCAACTTCAGGCATGAACCAGTGAGGAAACGGGTACAGATGATTACAGATGGTGATCAGTATACTGGTGGTGCTGAATGCTGAGTGGGTGGAACACCTTTATTTAGACACCTCGTATCTTTAGGAATTTGCAGCCTGGCGCAAGAAAAACATTTGCTCCTATTTCTTTAATTTAATCAAATTAAAGAACAACGTTTTATTGTTTAGTGTGCTTATAGCCACGGATCAGTGGGGAAAATGAAAAGACAACACAAACTGTCACAGCAATTACTGGGCTGAGCTGAAAAATGACTGTGTGTTATAAGAGCATGAAAGTGAATATATTATTGGTATAAATCTTTGACTCATAATGATTTGATATGCTTTTGATTGTTTAGCAAATGTGAGAGGAAAAATCTCAAATCTCAATATGGTGACTGGAAACACATATTTACACAGTAGCGTAATCTATAAAGACAACATATGTTAAGATTTATTTCTTTTTCATTGAACGATTTGTATAATAATAGATTCAGAATCAGAATCAGAAAACTTTATTAAACCCAGAGGAAATCGGTTGATTTTGATATGCAGATTTAATGCTCTCAAACCTCATTGGTTAAAGAGGGCACCGCTTACTAATACTAAATCTACTAAATTACTGTTGTAAATAAAACGAGAAAGTTTAAAAAAAAAAAACCACTAACATATGAGGATGGTATACTGTGCAGTCGTAAACATGTTGGCTAATGGCTATTCCAGATTCCAAAATCTGTGCAGCTAAATCAATGCATTGTGATGCATTTTCACACCCCTAGCAAATACATTACTACATACACAAATCTGCCCTATAATTGAGATGGTTACAGAGTGTGTGCAGAGAGTGTGTACGTGTGTGTGTGTATGTCTGGGTGGTTCCTCATCTTCCTGGGACTGCGGTGGTGTGTGGTGTGCTGCCCCGCTGAGATCAGAACACACACGCTGAGTCAAAGTTCACCCTGCATCCCTGCCAGCCGCCCAGCTGCCACACTAAAATAACAGCTGATATTTACGGTGGAAATGTCAAACTCAGTTGTTTCTTCCAGCTGAGCTGAACTCCGACTGGGTCTCTTACACACACAGGCACACACACACACACACATTCACACAAATATGCATACACACTCTCTCATAGAAAGCATTTGGCGGAGGCATTATGTAATGGCACTTTGGCGTGTCACAGTGCTCTGCAACATTCAGCAGCCTCCTCGTTAATGCATTTGTTTCGAGGCAAGCTTTTCACATAAATTCATTTATGTGACTGCAAAGAACTAGACACTAGTCTAGTTCTACACACTAGTCACTGATGTGTGTTGCCTCAAAGAGCATCCACTGAAAGGGGTAAATAGTGCTCCCACACCAGGTATCGTTCAGCCAACAGTGTGTAATTCTCAGAAAACCCAGATGTTCAAAACACATTTCTATTTATAAAAGCAAAGGCAGTTTAAGATCACGCAGAACAAACTGCAAAATTGTGAGTTCTCACATAGCACATTCCTAAATCAATATGGTACTTAACCCTTTGAGGAGTATGATCAAGAATATGTAATATAAATGTTCGGCATTATAACAACAGTTACCTTCAGGGACTTCAAAGAGTTAAATGACTAAATATTAATTTAGGGTGTAATTCCTGTTTGGTTATGCTGTCTCACAGTCAATTGCAAGACTTCCTCTAAAAGGCACATCTCAAGGATCACCAAACAAACAAACAAAAAAACTGTTACATAAAGCTAAAATGTAGTGCTACTGTTTTGGTGACATTTTATTTTGATGGGCCCCATTTGATTATTTACAGATTGGAATTAGATTTTGGGTGAAGGTTATGGTTAGGCTTGGGGTTATATTTAACAGAATCTTTCACATTCACCTTAAAGTTCAGGTCCATTTGATCCATTTAAAAGGTTAAAAAAAAGTGCAAAGCATCAACAAGGGACCATGTAGTGTCACCAAAGTGTCAAAATGTGCTATTCACTTCCTTGTCCATTCAGTATAGTTATGGAAACTAAACTGCAAAAACAGTCAATTTTGAATTCAGTACTTTTTTTATGATGTCCACAAAACACATTAACTGAGATCTACCTGATCGCTCTACAGCAGTTTAGCTTTGCCCATTCATGGTGAATACTAGTCCAGCCTGTACTAGTATTTAATATGTTATTTGTTGTGTTATGTAATATTATGTAGTGCAACATTACATCCTTCAGCACTGTTAGATTTACTGAATTTACAGTTTTGTACCTTTTTTGCATTTTTATTCGTCATTGTTCTCTCATTACAATACCCAACATGCATTGAACAAATACATTACTTGCACCTATGGACATACAGAATTTCACAGATGTAGAGGCTGATAAATACAGAAGTGGAAACCAGCTTCTTAGTGAATTTCTATTTGGCTTGCTTCTGCATTTGCCAGCTAGTGGAAAAATATATTTTAAACAACCCAAATATATTGTGTACAATCCCAAAACTTCTGGGAGGTTTTTTAAACCAAAAAGCTCATTATGGGGTTTATTGTTGCACCACTGTTGGTGGCGAGTGTACATTTATTAGTGGTTTTCATTTTGGTTGATGGGCCCCTTTAAAAGTGCAGTAATAAAGACAGCTTCTTTAATTCCTAAGGTTAAAGAAAGGCTGGAAATTATGTTTTTGGTAAATAACCCACTCCATAATTGGACCGCAGGGAGAAAAAAGTCAAATACGAGAAGGAAATGGTCCTGTTATATGATTCCTAAAGGTGTACAGTGTGTTCCCAAAAGCAGGACAGTCCACAGTGTTATCTTCACATTCTCTCACATCACAGGCAGACAGACACACACACACACACACACACACATACACACACACACACACACACAATGCCCGTTTACAAATCCTACACACCTGAGTGGTTGGTTTTGTCTCGGCAGGATTACAGAGACTCCCCATGAATAAACATTAGCGTCTGGTGCTGAACAATATTTTCCTCAGTGTGTAACAAATTCAATTACCAGTGGACTACACAGCTCCTCTCATCAGCATCATCTGCATCTCTCTCTCTCTCTCTCTCTGTCTCTCGCTCACCTTTCTGTTTTGGGAAAACTGCTTTGTCAGATCAAATCATAGCGAATGTCCATCATTTCTCTGAAACAGTCTTAGACTGGGCTTCCAGCCACAGCTTAACTTTTAGAGCAGGTGGAAAAGTAAGCGAACCCGAAATGACTGCTAGATATACAGAATGTGTGTGTGTGTGTGTGTGTGTGTGTGTGTGTGTGCGTGGTCAGGTGGAAACTTTTGACTATTTTGTCTGTCTGGAACCAACTGATAAGCGCATATTAATATTCATGCATCCATAGTCCATAGGCAAATACAGTAGTCATAGATTTTGTTAAATGAACGTGAAAATACTTGTGTGTGTGTGTGTGTGTGCGTGCGTGTGTGTGTGTGTGTGTTTACTTAGACAGCTGTGCAGTCTCTCTCTCTCTCTCTCTCTCTCTCTCAGGTTTATTTCTGTAAGTATGTCAGGGCACCTCCTGTCATCTCAGGCTACCAACCCCAATTAGCACTGTGTATGGCAGGATCCTGGGCTTTTAGACAATAAACCCTCTCACTCCCATAAACAATACACACTCTCACTCCCATAGACAACGCACACTCTCACTCCCATAGACAACACACACTCTCACTCCCATAGACAATACACACTCTCACTCCCATAGACAACACACACTCTCACTCCCATAGACAATACACACTCTCACTCCCATAGACAACATACACTCTCACTCCCATAGACAACACACACTCTCACTCCCATAGACAACACACACTCTCACTCCCATGTGTGTTCTCTGCATACTGGGTTTAACTCCCCACATATATGAAGTGTGAAAGTGCAGGTGCCAAAGTGTTTGGTACAAGCATAAACCATTTTTAAATTGGTAGTGCTGGGAATGACACTGTAAGCACCCAACTGGAAACAGACAAAGAAAAGCACACTAAAGGTACTCACACTAAAGTGCCTTTGACAGACAACTATTTTAGCATTAATTATTGACTGTCATCTTGCTTAATGATGAAGGTAACTTGAGGATATTGGCTTCCTCTAACTTGAGAAAAAATACAGAGGATTCATTCATTCATTTTCTGAGCTGCTTCTCCTAATCAGGGCCTATGCCATTTCATATATTATCATATCATATCATATCATATCATATCATATCATATCATATCATATCATATACATATATCATTCATATCGCAAAAGGCAAAGACACCCTAGACAGATCACCAGTCCATCACTGGGTTGCCATTGCTTTGGTATACAGGCTGTTTTCTAGATTATGTCTCTGCCTGCCATTGCCTGTTCTGACCTTCGCCACATATGACTCTGCCTTTCCCTTCTGTCCAAATAAATGTTTCTGCAACTGATTGCCCTGCTCTGAGTTTGCCACACTTTATCTGTTATAGTTAAACTGTTTTTTTTACTGTGCTTTTAATACAGAATATATGTAAACATGTTCAGCTCAATATGCAGAAAAAAGGAGGAAAGAGGAAAGAATGTTTAGCTTACCATCGATGGTGAGCATGTAGAAATGGTGGACAGATTGTGGTGAATCAATTATGAAAAACAAAGGTTCCAGCAGTGAAGAAAACAACACAGATTAGAACAGACTGACAGAACATGGATGAAGGAGCTTGAAAGTATCATAATCAGGGGCATCGTTAGGCCTGAGCATCCCAACCTGGATCTCAAAATACTGAAACGAAAAAATAGCACTCAATCTAATCATCTGCCATTCTGAACATGCACAGAGTGATGGCTACACCCCCACCCCCACCCCTTGTTTGACAAATCGAAACTACCACCACCCCAACCCTCATTCAACAATACAAAACACCACACAAGTTCAAAACTGCAGCCCCAGTTGTTTCAAGATCTTAACAATAGCAGAGTTTGTAATGATGTATCTCTACAAACAAAGATCAGAACTGTCCAGGCTGTGGTCTTTTCTATGGTTGTTAACGAATAATTGGATCTTTAGACCACAGCAGAAGGAACTGGGTTCAGTGAGTTTATTCTGTTACTGAGTGGCCAATGCACTAAAGCAGTGAGGCAGAGTTTTACATGCATGCTAACATTTTAATTACTCTTTTAATTACTCCTTGAACTTTAATGTTGGTGGAGACTTTTGAGAAAACCTTGGACAGCAAAACAATGCTTGATCAAATCAAGCCTCACCTCTCACTCCAACCCAAGATAACATATTGTTAATCACACGATTATTCTAGAGGGTAAAATAGGATGGACAGTCAGTAACCAGTTGGATGGGGACAATCAGAGACTTCTTTATGTGGTTTCAGTTCTTTATGGGCACCTCAAAAAGCATCACATAGCTACAACAGTAGGAACCTAAAGCCTACATTTTGTCGTTGCTTTTGTTCTTTGGTGTAAATAACATTATGACAGTACAGAACCCGCATAAACCTCTTATTTTATCAAGTCTATTTAATCAGATATTGCATAAATATCTAGTATACGAGTCTCATAGTTCCAGCCCAAACCTAAAGCATCAAACTTTGGACACCAAATACATTTCAGCAGATCAACTACATTCAGGGCAAGAGGAAAATGGTGACATTAGGTACTCCCCAATGCATTTTTTTTACCTGCAACTCAACCACTCTTCAGATCCCTAAAATGTAAGCAGTACTTTTTATCAGAGACATCTTTAGACATCATTAGTTCTGTGACAGGACTTTGCAGAAGATGGATGAATGAGCTTGGTTAAATATTCAGTCCTCCTGCTCAGGAAGTCTGTCTCATCTCGTACATTCAGAGAGCGCGTGACCCATGAAATGGAGAAAATAGATAGGCTGGCCTCAATTAGTGCCTGTCTGCAGGTATTAGACCTGATGACCACATACAAGGGTCAGAGGGTATATCAGCAAACACCAACACATCTACAGCTGAGGTACAGGGACACAGAGAGACAGTACAAACATAAGCACAGTCGTATGCTATCAGACACACCACATGTGTATTGAGCACACGTTTCAGATGGACAGACCAATTCATGGATAAATGGATCAAGCACATGATTGATTGGCTCAGATAATCATCGGAGGAGATTTTATTATTCAAATGAGACTTGTTCTAAGTTCATTAATTTACCACTTGTCACACAGCACACAACCACTCTTTATTCCTGCAAATCTGGGGGGATCTCATTACCACAACTGCAGTGATGGGTTTCGTCCATGCTGGCTTCCTTAGTGACTGTCAGACAAGCCAAATTATGATTTTAGGGTATTTGTATTTAATTAGAGTAAGACTTGTTAAAATGTATGAAATATTTAAGGTGCAAATAAACATGTTTATTAAGTGCTTACATAACAGGCAACATGGTTACACTGCAAGTGCAGCGCATCCTACAAACTCAAACATACTTTAGGTGTTATTAGCAGCAGAAAAGGCAGTCGCAATACCAAGTTTTCCAGTTTTAACAGCTGTGTTCTTGGTTACAGTCAAGACAAGTCAAGTAGGTCTATTGTTATTTCAACCATTTACGCAGTGCACAGTGAAATGAAACAGCATGCCTCCAGGACTATGGTGCAACACAAGAACAGAAACAGAAACACCACAGGACTAGTGCGGACAGGACAAAATACACAGAGCGCAAATAGAAAGAGAGTGCAAGAAAAACAAAAGAGCAACAAAACAACAAGACAACATTTAGTGCAGTCGACAGCTACAGTACTAGTTTGAATGAATATAGTTTTATGACATGTTATAGCAGTTGAGAGTTAAGTGCACAAAAATGCAGAGGTAGACAGCAATAAATATGAGTGTGCCATTATAGCAGCAGCGGGACAAAAAATGTGCAGTATATAATAAATAAAGAGGTTTTTACAGAGGCATTTCGTTGGTGTGCGAGTTGGCATCTTGAAACATAATGCTCCCATCTTTTGTTCTAGCCATACCATGTGCACTGTTCTCCAATAAACCACTTCTACCAACACTCTGTACCTGAGCAAAATGAGGTTTCTAATTAATTTATTAAGTTAAAAAACATGACATTCCAAGCATTTCAGTTCACTATAGATTTTATTGCACTCCATTCATCTGTAATGTATGGAACCATTTCAGATTGTCAGATTTGGATTAGACACGCATGACTGAGTGTTTTCAACAACTCAGCAACAATACTATAAATATCACAATACAACCATTACAATATCAAACAGTGACAAAACACATCAGATGTAGAACATACATTTTTGGTCAAAATTCTTGAAAACTACATTAATAAAAAAATTATGTTTGGGAGAATAATAATAACGTTTTTAAAATTAATGTTCCTAACAACTGAGACTTTAGAGCTATATTATGGTACACTTTAGAGCGAGGAGACAGAATAGGGATCTTTCGGCACTTATTAGAGGCAGCAGTTATTCGGACACGTGGTGAAAGACCAAATGGACGAACTTCACTCTGTGGTCTGTTTCTCTGAAAGCGCGAGGAGCAGAAGGGACCAGAGTACAACATTTTTTCTCCAGCGCCACCTTTTATACAAATAACAAAAACAAAACTATAAGAGCACATGCGTTGGATGTTAAATTAACATTAATACGCTGTGAAAATTTTATATTCACAGTCATATTTTGAACACATCCCTAATATAGATCTTGTGATGCAGTTGACAAATGCCATATACACACAATTATGAACTTTTTAATTAGTTTACATATAGTTTCAGACACAGCAACATTTTGAGCATGTGTGATCTGTGATCTTACAATTTGCTGTGTTAATTAATGTCAAGCTAACAGTTTCAAGTCGTTTATTTATACAGCCCATTATCATACACAAAGGTCATTCAATGTGTTTTACAGGAATAGAATAAACAAATTAAGCATAAATATACTAGAAAGTAAAAAACAAGGCAGAGGAGAACAGTGCAGCTTTTAGCAGGTTTTTAAAGCTACTTTTGGTGCAAATCTGATACTGATGGGCAGTTTGTTCCAGCGGCGAGCTGCATAGTGGCTAATCGCCGTTTCATCATGTTTAGTTTCCGCTCTTTATACCACTAGCTGAGTCCTACCAGGAATATGTACATCACATATATCAGAGCTGTATTTAGGGCCTAAACCATTAAGTTGAGTGGTCATATAGTGGTTGTACAGATGTTTCATTTTGGCTGTTTTGGAATTGTACCCAGTTTTAGGTTAGACTGCCCCAATCACACTAGGAACACTTCATATGCCTGGAGGACATCTTGAAGGACACTGATAACTGCCAGTTGCATTACATCAGCTGACATGCTGAGTGGTGGGCAGGGAGGAGAGCCATCCTACCCATCTTCAGAGCACGATGCTCTTTTGGATGCTTATCATAGATGTCTGTGGCATCACTGGGGATCGGACTACAACAGGGCCAATACTTAGACATTTGTGTCACTCAAG
Source organism: Brycinus macrolepidotus (assembly GCA_037974445.1). Classification (NCBI taxonomy): domain Eukaryota; kingdom Metazoa; phylum Chordata; class Actinopteri; order Characiformes; family Alestidae; genus Brycinus; species Brycinus macrolepidotus. The sequence continues at coordinate 9,682,235 of JBBPCZ010000163.1, read as the reverse complement.
AGTAAGTAAAGTAAAGTGGCATTTGGCAGACACCCTTATCCAGAGCAACTTACAATCATTAGTTACAGGGACAGTCCCCCTGGAACAACTGAGGGTTAAGTGCCTTGCTCAAGGACACAATGGTAGAAAGTGGGGGGGTTTGAATCTGCAACTTTGTGGTCATTGGGATCACAGGCAAGTTTTTTACCCACCAGGCTACTACCACCCAGAGGAGACCCTCAGAGTGTTACTTTAACAGTGAGGCAGCAGTTCAGCAAGCTTCACTAAAATGTTTTTAGTAATAGAATGTTTTTACCTCTTGAATGCTTTTTTATAACTTTAAGCATTAGATAAAACATACTGAAGCAGAAAGCAGAATTGTTCTTCTAAAATGTAATGATGTAGAGAGTGCAGTAAGTACTGTGAAGTGCTGATTGCACTCAGTGACCCTGAGTGAATTTGGCTCAACCCGACTGTGCAACAGGCATCAGTAAACTATACCGCGTTCCTGTTCTAAGAACCATAAGAGCTGGAGCATCCACTTATGTTCTTTTCATCATTAAAGGCACTATGTTTTTGTACCCTTTTTAGCCTGGTGCTTATGTGTGTATGAGTGTGCCTGTGTGTGTGTCTATGTATGTGCGTGTGTGCGTGTATGTGCATTGCATTGATGATATTTAATGAGTTTCCAACCAAACCCACCTGTTGACAGGGGAGGAACAAATTCAGCAGAGGTTCAGGGTCATATACCAGAGCTGCTCCAGTGGATGCAATATGCACTGACAATCATCTTCAACCATTACAATCTCATCAAGGAAGTGGGAGACTGCCTTGGCCAGCCACATTCAAATCAGCCCTTTCCTCTCTCTCCATCATCATAACCCCAGGCATGTACTCAGACAGCCAGAGAGATGGGGGGTGTAGGGAGAGAGATATAGAGAGGGAGCGAGACAGAAAAAGAGAGAGAGAGAGAGGGAGAGAGAAAGAGAGAGACAGAGAGAGGAAGAGAGAGAGAGAGAAAGAGAGAGAGAGAGAGGCAAATGAAAAAGACAGAAGGAGGAAGAAAGAGATGTTTCAAAGAGGAAGAGACGAGGAAGAAAGAGCTTTTGTCAGAGCTAGATTAAAATTCATACAGCCTAATCAGCCGCTAAATTTAACCTTGTCAGGCGGACCCCTGCACTGCTGCCACTTACACAGGCACACACACATTTACTGCTCAGTCATCTCGGCTACATCTCGTGGGCAGCACCATGTCAGAACCAGAGGGTGCATTGGAAACAAATTATACTGACGATCTTAGTAATTTTACAATTACCCACTAATAATCTTCTTCTCAGAAACTGCTGTATTTGCTGTCTTTCTACAGTTATCTATCTGCTATTTTGCGCGTGCCACTGTTAATGGCTTCTTTTGTACCCATTAAATGATAATGGATCTTTACATTCATTCAAATATTCAATATTTAAGTTTGTTCTCATAAATCTTTCTTCCTACTAACAGTAATTGAGATCATTTCCATAAAGTTCGCTTCCTACTAACCATAATTTCCTGTAGAGGGCCATGTTAAAAGAGAAAAAAAAATAGAAAAAGCAGGTTGATTCCAGGCTCTACCCCCTAATAATAGTCTATTGTGGCCTTCCCTCTGATCGTTCATAATGTATTCTATTAGGATGGTAATGGTGTCGCTCATGTGATAAGCCCTGCATGAAACCCGGGATGAGATCTTTGTCTTCCACTGCATTTTAAAGACTCTCTTTGCTGCATGAGGCCTCGCTTATCAAAAAAAAAGCAAGTGGAAGAATTAAGTACAATCAAAATAAATTTGGCACTAGGGTTTTACAAAACACAAGTCTGAAATCGGAATAATCAGCGAGACAGTCTCTGAAAAACAAAATACTTGTTGTATAACACAGTCATGCAGTTTTGACGGGAAGAGAATGGCGATCAGGTCCTTCAGATTGGTGCGCGATAATGAGCACATTTACATTTGGCCACAGCCGGCTTGCAGATGAGCTGAGGGGCGGCTGATTAGGACCTTCCCTCTGGTTACCAAGGCGATTATCATCATTATAGAGCAGGCGAGGCGGGAGAGGGATTTCCAAACACGGCCCCCCTGAGTCCGCCTGGAAGAGCACGGGCGGTCTGGGCTGTGACAGCATCCGCAGGGCAATTGCTGTTAACAAGGAGCAGAGCTGGGTGCATGGCTATCCAAGAGAGCCCATGGGATTCTTCTACCCAGCACCCTCCAAGACCCCTGACGACAGGGGGAGCTGTGCAGGCTTTCACAACTCAATTTTGGAAAATGTTCCAGAGTTTTTAAAAATGTGCAAAACTGCTAATTGAACTGTGTTTTTAGTAAAACCTACAAAAGCACCACATAACTAGCTCCCTCTTTGTGTAAGTACAAAGTATATTATGAAGGGAGGTAAACCATTCTGTCAGACCCGAGGAACTGAAGTAGGGGTCAAATTGCAGATCAGATGCTTTTTTCTGAGTTTAATAGAGTAAATACATCTGCTAGACTTCCTAACTAGCCAGACATTGATCTTTTAAATTTACAACAAGGCTACAACATTAATCTTTTAAATTTAACTACAGCCTGTGGTATGTAACAAACTGGCATCTTACATTAGTTGGTTGTAGAGTAAAGGAACATCTACATGTTGGGGCCCAACAATGCATTGAAATATTGTGATATTACATTGCAAAAATGTAACAATATGCATTGTGGACATGCATACAACCCACTCCAGCACATTCATGTCATACATGTGGTGTATTCTCATATGACATATTTTACATCATCCTCCCCCTGCCTTCCAGCACTAGTTTCATTAGTAAATTGTGCCACAACTGAATAGTCATCAGTTTTCTTTATTCAAATTTCACTCTAAATATTGTGAGAATATTGAATTGTTTTCTGTCTAACTTTGTTGAATATACTGAGTGAATCAAACTGTAAGCCCTGATTTGACTCATACATATATATTCATCCCCTCGCCAAGTGGTATAGTGCATCTAAGTGCTACATGCTACTAATGAGTTGTTTTTCTTAACTATTTTTGCAAAATGGACTTCAGATCAGCATCTACAGATAGCAACTCCTACTACAACCACTGAGGAAAGGTCCAGACACAGTGCAGTGCATATTCTCCCTCTTTACCAGCACTCAGCAAAAGCCATTGGCCTCACTGGCAGAGAAGGAGTGCCATTGTGCACACAAGCTCTCATTAATCCATGTGCAACTGAGGCATCATGACCTAACTGTTTGTGTGAGGAGCTCTTTCATGGTGAAGCTAGCACAGTTTCAGGGTCAATGAGTAATAGACAACTGGGCAGGTCACCCATTCACACGTGCTGTAAGTGTATCAGCAGCCCTGAGAGAATGGACCCTTTTGTTCTCATTGATGGCGTCCAATTACTTGAAGAATGCATAAGCATTCAGCGATTATAAAATAATACAATACCATAAGTGAGCCCCATAGTAAGAGTTTATTACAATAAAACTTCACACTCTTTAATGAGCCCACTCAACAACCTTTGGCTTTTAACTCTCTGTGTTTATGGAAGTGGCAGTTATTTGAATCATGACCATAATTGGTTGTCATCTCAGCTATTGGTGGGCCTAACAGTGAACATGAATGAGCAGATGATGTTGTGAAAAGGGGTTGAAAGATGGCAGGCATGTGGAGACACGAGAACAGACAGCGCTGGGCCAGACTAGCCTTGCATGCTAGCTAGCTGGCATAAACAGAGGCCACCACGTAACCAAACAAATGTATCATCAGTGTTATCAGAAAGATCAGTTGCTCTGAAAAGAATGATTCAAAGGATCACGTATGCACATGTCAGCGACGGTTTGTGTCTGAATATGTGCATATCCCATGATAATGATTATGCAATGAATTAACTTGATTCAGATGTGTTCACCCTTTCCAAATGAAAAAAAAAGCATATCAGCACAGTTATTGTCAAAGGTAAGTAAACACAAAGAATGATCTAAAATAGTAATTTATGGGGAAATTATGTATGCATTTAAATCATGCAATGCATTACTTTTTGCGATTATATGGATGTTTATATGGAAATACGGATCTAATATTTTTCTAGACTAACTAAATGCAAATTTGCCACTATTAAGAGCCACCTTTACATTGTTTATCCTCTAGGAAATCATTTTTAATTCATTTCAAAGGGCATATTTCAGTCAGAAATACTTCATTATATGCTAACAGTGGTTATGTCCTTAACCAGCATCACCAAATGACATAATGGCGATTGAGTGACACCAGCCAAACCCACTGGATTGCATCACAGCCTCATTGCATCATTGCTGGCGTTATCTCAGTATAATACACTAAAGAGGATAAAGAACAGATGTTCTCAGATATCTTCTCTGGGTCCAACCTCCAAAACATAAGCTTTTCAAACAGCATTGCCCAGCATTACAAAAGCAAGGCATAGTGCATTAGAATGCATTTCAAAATGTATTTGTTATTGTTCTCATAGATGTAGAGATTATTATACTGTTATGATTTAATGCTCAATCCAGAAGAGCATGCACAAACAACTTCTCCACTCAGATTTAGTCTAATCTCTGCTACCAGAGGTTTTTTCAGTTCATCCTTTTTCTAAACGCACTATATGTCCAAAAGTATCCAGAGAGTCATTTCAGTGAATTCAGCTATGCTGACAAATGCATTCAGTTGAATACACATAGCTAGTAAAATCTCTATAGAAAATCAATATCAATAGTATGACATGCTCTAGAGCAGCAGCACATGAACCTGAGGTCACCATGCTCAACTCCAAGTGTCAGCTAGGGGGGTATAAATCCCCCTTTACTGTTTCACAGTCCAGTGCTGGGGCCACTGACCTGTAGTGCTGTGGTAGCGAGAGGTGGAGCTCCATGAAATATCTTGGAATGCGATTTAGACCCAATCATACACTGGTATCTTGACCTCACAAATGTAGCTGAATATGATTAAATACTTCCAGCACTGTTCCAACTTCAAATGTAAACCCTTCTCAGAATTGCGGGGTCTGTTATTGCATCAAAAGAGGGACAAGCTCCTTATTAATAGCATTGATTTCCAGAAGAAATGTTGGATGAGCAGGTGTCTACATACTTTTGAATGCATTACGTATTCATGTTCTTAAATTTAAGAGTGCAGAGTGCAGATTGACAGCAAAAAGTCAGAGATCTATGGATCATTCAGTTTTGAGCTTACTGTCAGCCCTCCACTCCTGCAGACACTCAAGGGGCAGCAGAAGCTCTCCAGTCAAAGGAAAAAGCAGCCATGACTGTGAATGCTAACAACTCTCCATCATTCAATAGTCATACAATTTCATGGCCTCACTTTGGGGACATCTCTCTCTCTCTCTCTCTCTCTCTCTTTGTCCACCAACCACTGTATACCCGGAAAATCCCACAAGACCTGCTGTTCAGGAGATGCTCTGACCCAGCAGGGTTGAGGCAAAGCTAGAAATGCCCTTTTAATTCCACAGTGAACCACAGCACCAGTTGAGGGAGAATACTGATGTGACATTCCTAATGTTTATTGGTGCTCAAAATCGTCTTCACAGACTTTGAGAAGTGTTTATTTCGCACTCATATAATAATTAGAGGATACAGCTGACACATCTTGTCGTTTCACACAGAAAGAGTACTATAGGTTTTCTGCAGTGATCCATATCCAGACAGATTTTTCTACAAGATGATACTGGTCATTAAATTCAATACAGAAACAGATGCTGAGAAATAGATCTGTGTCTCCATCTGTTGGTATGAATGGACAACTGCTGTTCACTGTAAATATAATCAAGTGATCAAGTACACTGTAAAAACAGCATGGTCAGGCAATATTTTTGACAACAATATGCCCTTAAAGAAATATTCAAAGTCAAAATGCATTATTTGTCTGCAGAACAATTTAATTAAAAACTGAAAAAATGCTGCTTGAATAAGTTTTCAATCCCTTCAGACAAGGTCAGCTTTAGGTCTGGGGTACGTTTCTCCAAGCTTTGCACACAGTTTGAGAGTGATTTTACCTCATTCTGGAATATTCTCCCTGTCCTTTTCCTGTTTGGGGGCTTTTTGTAATGTTCTGTCTTCCCCCTGATTTCTGGTCTGTTGTTGTTTACATTCTCCATGTGTCATTGTTTATGTGTCTGATCCATGTGAGTAAGTTTTGGTCTTATGCCCAACTAAGCCTGCCAAAAAGACGTTTGATCCTTGTGCTCCTGTAATAGCAAAACAACCTCACTTCACTCTAACGAAGGTAAACTTGAGAGGATCTGACATCATTTGCATTAGCTAACATCTGATCAAATCTAGCTCCATTGATTCTTCTCACTTAGGCAGATATATGTGGTTCAGTAATGGGTTAGAGTTTTCTTAGACCATCTGTCACATCTGTCAGTTAAGTCAATACATTAAGTTAGGTTAATAATGTAACAGCTGTAACAGATAATTGAGTTATGAGAAACAGTCGTTTATTCGTCAATCAGTTCGTCAGCTAGGTCTCTTCTTTTGATGAGCTTAAACTGAATATATGATGCCTGGTCATAGTATTGAATGTCAGGGTTAATTATAACTAATAACTGATAACAGTAGTCATTATTAGCACATCATCAATAAACAATAGCTGATGAATTACTGATGATGTGCTCATCAATAATGAATAGCTGATAACATCTATTAATAGCCCACACACTGCAGTGCCACTGTTGGGAGTCCCTTCTCAATTACTGCTATGAAACAATAAAAACAGCTGTCTAGCAATTACTGGTCACATTTAAATGTTTATGTATTTGTACAGCTATAGCAAGGTAACAGAACACTACAACATGAAATGAGGGCTTAGCTCTAGTAGTCCATTTAAACGAGACGCCCCCACAATAACCGTTTAAACTGGTTAAATACATGGCTTAGACTGTTGGTATATTAGGGCAGCTGTCAGATTTAAAATTGGTCAGTTTTGACCTGAAATGTCGTTCCTGACCTAGGCACAGACACTCTGTTTTCGTCATTATAGAAGATGGAATTTCAACATCTGCGGTGGGCTGGCGCTCCACCCAGGGTTAGTCCCTGCCTCGCGCCCACTGACCTCAGGATAGGCTCCAGGTACCTGCGACCCGAGTGAGGAAAAAGCGGTTAGAGAAAATGAGTGAGAGAGTGAGAGAGAGAGAGAGAGCAATTTCAGTATAAAGGGTGGCAATCCCGTTCACTTTCTGAGTTAACTTAAACTCTATTGTTGACCTAAACGACATGCAGTACTATAACTAGCTTGAATTAAGATACTCCCACAGATTTTCAGTTATGTTCAAGTTCAATTATTTTTCAGTTATGTTCAAGAGGGATGTGTGAACTATTCTAAAAACAGTTCTTGTTGTAGAAGCCAGCCTCTTTTCTGATTCTGTTTCTTTACTGACTGTGCCATATTGGTATTCAAAAAAATCCTGACATTTAGCAGAATCTATGGTTGTCACAAAATCCCTAAGATCAACCCACATGACAAGGTGTTCCTTTCCTCAAATACTGTTCCTTTTTTTGAGACAACCTTTTGGTGGTTGTCTCAAGAAAAAGTTTTTTTTCTTTAAAAGTTTTACAAAGCACTTTTAAATCTTATTTGGAGGTAGCTTTGCATGCTTCAGACATTGACCAAGCCCTCCCCTGCTTTGTAAGCATCATTTAGCTTCATTTTCAGATCTTCAGTTAACTGCTTAGAGGAAATCACTGTTGTTCAGTGTTAGCGCAGAATGTGATGAGTACGGGAGTTTACTGCGGTCTGAAAGTGTCATCAGCTGAAAACACCTAGCAATAATTATTGACTTGTTTAACCTCTCCTAATGGGATAACTGGGGCCTAACAACTTGAAAGGTGTCCAAACTTGCCTTTGAAATATATGAAATATAAAGTAATTGTGTACAAAATATGCAACTTGGCCAGAGGCACAAAACTTCTGCATGAGTGGACTGGTTCTTTCTTATTACTTTAAGTCTCACCATGTCTTAATGACAGCGCAACTCCTGTCAGGTAGAGGCTGCACCTCACTTCAGACAGTTCTTGTCCAATTTAGCTGACTCTTTCACTAACTTTGTGCTTTATATCCAGGCAGAACACAACACTGACATTCCCACATTTTAATTTGACAGCTATAGGCCATCTGTGTGTGGCTTGATCATTCAGACATGACGACATTAACCAGCCAAATCGATCGACCACAAACCCAATTTTCAGTCTGGAACAGCAGGTCAAATGCTGAAATAGGCACACACCATTTCTAGCTGACACGTGTACTCCATTCATGAGTGGATTAAATTGGAACGAAACTGCTTAATCCTCACTAGGGTCACGGGTACCCAGAGCCAATGGTGCAGGGCAGGGACTCACCCTGGGTGGGGCACCAACCCACCGCAGGGCACACACACACACCATTCACACCAGTGGCGGCTGCTAGTCTTTCAAACAGGGGAAGCTCATTTTAGGCCTACATCATGAAATTCGTTACGTTATTTGT
>JBBPCZ010000163.1:9651763-9664937 GCA_037974445.1 Brycinus macrolepidotus | reverse complement strand
TGGTGTTTTTCCAAAGCTCAACATATTTGGCCAATCAGATGTGTCGGTGTTCCTCTCGATATCGTGCTCTCCGGGGGAGGGGTGCTGACGGGAAGTAAATTCTTTAAAAAAAAACGTGTTGGAATGGCAATATTGCATTTCATTTTTTTCTGCATAGACTAGTCAGCGTCTGGAGTCTATGTTACCATCAAATCCAAAGCAGAACATTAACACTATAAAGGCTAAGTGTTTACTTACTTATCGCATGTGATATCGCCGTCGCAACACTCAACAACATTATCGCATATCGCATGATTTCCTAATATCGTGCAGCCCTAATGTTCACACTCAAACTTAACGTGTCTGTCCAGCTAAGGCAATATATAACAGTTGTTATTGTATCTGAGCACACATGCAGAGGTGGTTACAGGTATGTTCAAGGTTACATTGTCATCAGAAGCTGTGTATATGTACATAGTGTGATGAGACGTTTCTTCATGGACCATGGTGCAACATATACCAACATACAACAGTCAGCAGAGTGCAAGTTACAACAGATAGGCAATAGACAAACAATAAATAGTCAGCTGGTGTAGACACTATGTAAACCTTCTGGAGTGATGAGAATTGGACCATGAGTATGATTATTGCACAGGAGGCAGTTACAGCATTGAGCAAAGTGCAAGGGATGACAGACAATACAATAAATAGACAATACAGCAGCATGTTGAGACATCTAGCAGTGCCCATGTGCGTTTTCTAACTTGTTTAGAGCACCATTTAGCTTATCTTTCTTGTATTCGGTGTAATTCCGTCCTTTGACTCTGTGCCAGTCGTGTTGGTTAGGCATGAACGGCTGTTCATAAAAGATAGTGTTCCCTCTCATTTGGGTGGGAACCACGTTGTCTTCTAAGGCTGAGGCAATAGTAGCATATGATGGACTTTATTCATTTTTGCCCTTTTTTTTTCTTGTTTTACAGAGCTGTTGGACAGCTTTTGAAACCTGTGTGTGGGGAACTTAGCCTACGAGCTTGCAGTTTAGAGCCTGAGTGGCCCTGCCTTTTTCATGTCAGAGACACAGTCCTCTTGCAGTCGTTTATGTCATCCCCTCCTTTTGAGACAGAAGATACCAAAAATTGCCAGTTCAAGATCTTCTCATCTTGCTGATAAAGCCTACAGCAAGCTAAAATGTCTGTCAACGTCAACCGCAGCGTTTCAGACCAGTTCTACCGCTATAAGATGCCCCGTCTGATCGCTAAGGTGAGTATGGCCTTATGTTCAGGTCTGTACTGTATTACTGTCTATGTATAAATACAGGAAAAACTTTAATTTAAAAGCCCTTGATTGGCTTATTTAGAACATGTTGGACCTAAAATATTTTTTTTCTGCTAGGTGGAGGGTAAAGGAAATGGAATCAAGACCGTCATAGTCAACATGGTTGATGTTGCCAAGGCTCTGAATAGGCCTCCAACTTGTGAGTAATGCCTGAGCACTTCTCTAGATGGCCTTTTAGAGATAAAAAGTTTTAAGAAACATCTCTAACACCCAATATTGCTTTCTCTAGATCCCACTAAGTTCTTTGGTTGTGAGTTGGGAGCCCAGACCCAGTTTGATGCCAAGAATGACCGCTACATTGTCAATGGATCTCACGAGGCAAACAAACTGCAAGACATGCTGGATGGATTCATTCGCAAGTTTGTGCTGTGTCCTGAGTGTGACAATCCAGAAACTGATTTGGTACGTATGCCCTGAATAACCCCTTTGTGTTGTGTGTTAGACCGATTTAGACCAACTAAAACTCCCCACAGGGGTATGGCTTCTTTTCACATTTTCTTTTCTGGCTGCAGAATTAGCCACTAAACCCCATTCAACTTAAACTCCTGATTGACCAGTGAGAAACAAAGCTCTCGGTGATGAGCCTCTTTGAAAGCTAACATTTTTGACTGTTAAGTTTGAATGGGTGAACTTGGTACCCTCTGTGTTGGCCACAGGTTAGAATGTGTTGCTGAGTGTGCAGGTTCCTGTAAGGTCATGCCCTCAAAGGTGTTTTTTTTCCTAGAATGAAATGACCGTTCATAAGAGCTGACCTAACATCTAAATTGTCAGTGGCTTTTGTGGGCAGGGTTGCTGTTCTTGGAGACTCACTGTCTAAGCTGTAATTGAGATGATCATGCTGACAGTAGAGGTCACAGAGATGGATAGAAAAGACATCACCTGAGTGTTTCTGCAGTGGCTGAATTTTGTTTGAAAGCAGTTTCAGGCGTGTGTGTGTGCAGATTGAGGAGGACAGCCTCCTTGGTTTTGCAGTGCAGCACTCTGGATCTTGCATTGTCTCAGCTAGCTGGTTTTTCTGCTTAGGTGTGCTTGTGCTGCAGTGATGGGGATGTCTGTATTGTCTCCAGCAGTAGCATTAAGTAGCATTAGCCTGTGCTGTAATTTGGATCAAGATGATTCCTATACTGCTAACTATTCTGTACTGCAAAGCAAGTAAGATAGAAAGGCAAATGTTCATTTTTTTTTTTTTTTACCTCTATTTGAATGGACAAAAGAACCAGTGGTATTACATTTTAAATACCATTGAAAAACTGAGTACAGTGATGTCTGTTTAACACTTCACACACTGTCACACTAAGTCCAATTAAATAGAACTAATTGTATAAAACATACACCTGAACAGAGTTTCAGAAGCTCTGCTGATGTCCAGTATGCTTAGGAACGCATACTGTGACATAATTGGTCACGATAATTATAAATCTCATTGCCCAGGCCTGTTGCATTTTGAGAAAATTACATTCACAGAGGGTGAGTGTGGGAGAGGATTCCATAATGCTGTATATCCATTTTTAACAATTTTGGATACAATGGGTACAAAAGTGCATCAGTTACTGACTTGTAATAAAAAACACATTTATCTAATTAATTTGTCATCGGTCATGATACAACATTTACGCTCCCAGCAATCCATATCATGGGGGTGGACAGTAATATGAATGGCCTGAAATATGTTTTGGAATCAAACTACATATTTATATAGCACTTACATAAACCAGGGTGATATTATAGTATAAAGTACTCCTTTACCACCTAAGCTGTTGCCACAAATGGATATTTTGAAGGCCTGGTGTGATGGTATAGCTGATACAGCAGGATTGAAGGATTTTATATGGCTAACATTAATTTCCCTGTGCTTCATGCTTTGCCTGGATTTATGGAAGTATTTGTAAAAACTATACTTTTTTCCTTTAGTTGTCTGGTAGGTGCAGCTTGTTGAGTCTAAGCATTTGTGAAGTAGAAGCATGGTTTCTCCAAATATGTTAAATGATTATTTCATTTTAGCTCACTTGTTTTGCACTGCCTAAGCTAAAATGTCTAGTGGCTTCCTTTGGTCGGGGTCTGAAATGATTATAGTCATAAATTATTCAGCTAGATCTCTGTAAATGTGCTATAATCTTTCTCTTGCAGCACATCAATCCCAAAAAGCAGACCATTGGTAACTCCTGCAAGGCCTGTGGGTACAGAGGCATGCTGGACACCAGACACAAACTGTGCACCTTCATTCTCAAAAACCCACCTGGTAAGTTCGTTTCTTTTGGTGGTGTTTGAGACTGCTAATTAGGGGTGCATCAGTCCAACCTTTTTCTTTTCTGATAACAATTTGTGTATCAGCTGATGTTGAGCACTGATTGGATTCTTGTGCTTTGTTAAGGCATACTTGCAAAATATGTGAACATACACTACAGGTCAGAAGTTTGGGCTCACCCTTTTTTTTTTTTTCCCCTTTCTAACAAAAGAAATGCTATTTAAATATTTAGATATATTTTTTAAAGTGTCTGAATTAAATCTTTATATTGATATAAGCCTGGAAGGTGGGAGGGAAAGCGGCCATACTTAACTGAATGAAGGGAGTGGGACCATGTCTTTCACCTTGATTAATGTAGTCGGACAATTGTTTCACTGTAGGCTTTTATTAGGTCTGTGCAGGTGCGTGTGAAACTGTCTTCAGAGCCTTACAGCCATGTGTAAGAGTGGAACTGTTGGTATGACTCAGTATTTTCTTGGAGTGCCCTGCATTGGTGAAATACTGCAGGGGTGTCTGAGGCCAGTGGCATTTGTCTCTTGTTCTTTCACACAGTGTTGTTTGAGTGATAAGTCTCTAGTACAGCTTTCTGGCTTGAACAGCAAAAATAACTTTGCCTTTGCAGGAACAAAGACCATACCACATGCATGGATCACCTTGGATGGACCATTATTATATGGCTTTTTAATCTAGTTTGTTTACTGACAAATAACATTATGGAACTAGTATGTTTTGTAGGCTGTGAAAAAATCTCACATGCTTAAGCCTTCCAGCTTTGTCTGTGCATGTGATGAGGATTCACACAATCTTTTAGCTTGTGACCAATTACACTAACAAAATGCATACTTTATGTAAGCGCTACCATCTGCAGTACTGATGTTTTCTGCATCTTGTCCTTGAACAGAGAATGACAGTGGATCCGTCAAGAAGGAGAAAGAGAAAAAGAATCGCAAGAAAGACAAAGAGAATGGCTCAAATGGTGGGGAGGCTGGAAACAATGACATAGATGCACCTGATGCTGTGGTGAGTACTGTCTTTCTGACCTAGTTTTTAAGTCTAGCTCTGCTATTGTAGATCCTATTGGTTGGGTCTCAAACAGCATTTAACATGCTAAATGTAACACGAGCCTAAGGCACCTGGCAAAGCGGATCAAGGACTTCTAAATATATTAATTAGCTGGAGCAGCTGTGGCACATAAAACAAGGCATTATACTTTGTAAATATGAAGAATTTAAAGGAGTTGCAACTGTGAAAAGTGACACTTTCACAACATGACTGGAACATCAATTAGGCCTAAAAGTTTAGTACACGCTTTCCAAAACATTTAAGTGAAACCTGTCAAGCTGTAGTTACAAGTTGCAGTAAAGCTTCTTTTTAGGTAGGACTGCACAAATAGCTTGTATATAATTATTTTACTAATTAATAAATGGCCTGGTAGTGAATGTGGTGGTTGGGTACCGCTGCTCTAAAACATACGTATTAAACCACATTTGCAAATCAAAGATAAAGCTGCTGATGAATTATAGTTAGAAATGATGGCCTCGACCAATTAATTATAAATTATAGTCTGTTTGCAGAGAGATGTGTGGTAGGTTACTTTTATGGTTCTGTAAATGTGCATCTGTGTCAGAGTGTGATGGGAAGAGGGAAAGCGGTGTAAGGTGGTCTAGTAATTTGGAGACCATATAACAAAAAAATGCCTAGTTATAACTTTGGTTAGAATGCTGCTTTGTCACTTTGAACCCACCTGCCTGCACCCACACGAATTCTCTAATAAGCTGACCCGACTGGTTGACCCACAAACTACTACTAGCAGTTCGCAAAAAATGTGAGCCAAAACAAACAGTCTTATTTATTTCATGTAACACTGCATGAGAATTATGCTGCAGATTATACAATAAATATTTTCTCATGATGGCTCTGTAATGCAAGGAAATGACCTTCTGCATGCGTCATTTGTTTCTGTTAATGTTTTGCCTGGGGAGAAAGAAGTATTAAATGCCAAGCAACACGAAATGGCCCTTCAAACTGTCAGTAGGCAGTTACATGGTAGTTATTTCTGACATTTCAAGGCAGGTCACTGTGTGTAAATTAACAAAGTAATTAAATGGGAAGAGGTCAAGTGTTAACACAACACAAATTGCACTTTTTTGTGAATAACAGACATGGCAAGAGTGTAGTTTGTACACTATGCTAAAGAGAAGCAGCAAAAATCTACCCTGCATGTGTGCATGGTTGCTTCTGTGCTAAAACACGTTGTGGCTTAGAAGCTAAATGTGTGCATTGTCAGCTTTTACGATGAGGAAAAAACTCATTGTAAATTATCGGACATTATTCAGAAATAAAGGTGCTGTTGGCTCTTCATTCAAAAACATGTCCTATTTTGTTTGAGTGATGAATGCATGGTTTCTTAAACTGGTAAAATTTTATGCTGACATGCTGTTGAGTCAGAGGGTTTTTTTTGGTGTGTTTCTGGTTACTTTCAAGCACAAGTTGGTCATCTTTTATTTAAATAAATAAATAAATAAATAAACTCTACATGATGTTTGACTGATTGGACAGGATGGGGATGATGATGATGAGGACTGGGCAGAAGAGACGACAGAGGAGGCCCAGCGACGCCGAATGGAGGAGATCAGCGAGCATGCTAAGGGCCTTACTCTGAGTGAGGACCTGGAGAGAACTCTGGAGGAGAGGGTCAACTTGTTCTACAACTTTGTGAAGGTGCACTTTGCTTGGAATAGTTGGGGGCATTTTGGCTTTGCTGGTTCTCATCTGAACTAATCGGAAGAGAAATTCTCAGTGAATTTCTGTCTTGTAGTTTATGCTTGGTCTGTGTTGGGTGTCGGCTGACGGGCTGAAAAGTATTTCTTTTCTTCTTCTGTACAGCAAAAAAAGGAGGAGGGAGTGATCGATTCAGCTGATAAGGAAATCCTGGCCGAAGCCGAGCGGTTGGAGGTGAGGGCCATGGGTCCGCTGATCTTAAGCGAGTTGCTCTTTGACGAGAACATCCGTGAGCAGATTAAGAAGTACAAACGTCATTTCCTCAGAGTGAGTATGGCCTGGTCTCATGCCACCTCGTTGACTTTATTTGGAGGTAGCAGATCCACTGACTGGAGAGACATGTTTTTCCTCAGATATGGCACTCTAGTTATAGTCTACTAATGAGTGTGATTTACTCTATAAATACTGTGTTGTGTGATTGCTGAAAGTTAGTCATGGATTATGCATATTTCTTTATTAATAGCTTCTGGAGTTACTTGTAATGGTGTCCAACTAATGCAGTTGTTTTTTGTCATCAGTTCTGCCACAATGATAAAAAGGCTCAGAAATATCTCTTGGGTGGCTTTGAGTGCTTAGTGAAACTCCATCAGAGTCAGCTGCTGCCCCGTGTCTCCATCATTCTCAAAGACCTATATGACTCTGACCTGCTGGAGGAAGAGGTCATACTTGCATGGGCTGAGAAGGTAAGAATTAAAACTTGCACACACACAAGAAATGCATTCTTGTCAGCATTTTACTTAAATGATGGCTTATTTTTAAGCTTCATTTGAACAAGGATGTATCTCCTTATTGTCCCAGGTCTCTAAGAAGTATGTCTCTAAAGAACTTGCCAAGGAGATCCATGCTAAGGCTGAGCCCTTTGTGAAATGGCTTAAGGAGGCTGAGGAGGAAAGTGAAGGCAGTGAGGAAGAGGAGGAGGAAGATGAAGACAATGTAGAGGTAATAACTAGCTTTGTGAAAAATCAAGGGACTGCTTTCTCAGACTTGCATTAAACCCAAGCCTAAACTAAAAAGCTATTTCCCCTGATAGTGAGCCATTACTGCTTGTCATTTAGGCCAGGATTACACTTAATCTGTGTCTAGGAAAGTAAAATTCTCTTTTATTTTTTATTTTATTTATTTATTTATTTTGCTAAATCTGGTAGTTGGGGGTGAGTAGTTTTGAAATGCTCATAACGGTGCAAATCTATCTAGATGTTCAATTAATATTTGTGATGCTCACTTACTTTAATGATTAACCATTATGACCTTAAAATGTTCATTTGTGCAAGAGCCTTATTTTTGTTTAATGCTGAAATGTTTTTCCCGTCAGGTGGTATATTCCTCCTCTGCACGTGAGCTGAAGATGGAAACAACAAAGCCAGAGAAGTCTGAAAAAGAAGAGGATGACATTGACATCGATGCCATTTAAAAACTTAAAAGTCGCCTCAACATTTTGCAAAACTGCTGGTGGTCAGATGCATGCCTTCAGAACTTACTGCTCCTCTCAGATCTTGGCCTGAGTTAGTAATTTGCTAGAAAGCCTTATTTTAGTCACTTCACAAGCCCTCTTGATGATGAATTGTTGCCATTCTGTTTGTATGCATGAAATTCTTTAGATTGTAGGGCAAAAAATATATTAATTTTTTTTTTCTTTTCCCTTTTCCCCTTCCTTGTATTTTTGCAACTATTAAAGAGTGTTTGCCAGTGAATTTGCCTCCTTATGTCTTGTGGGATTTGCATCTGTGTACCTCAGTCAACTGAAGGGCTTGCAGATCTTTCATTTGCTGTCATGCTCCACAGTACTTAATTGCATGGGCCCTGATAGGTGGTACCACTTTTACATCTGTAAAGCACTGGACAAAGAAGAAATGTGTACCTTGCACCAATCTTTAATCAAAATTTAGAACATGACACCAGTTAAATCATATTTTGAGTCACACTTTTAACACTACAATATAATAAATTAAGTAGGGCAAACATTACTTTCACTGAATATTTTTTTTTTTTCCTTCTCTTAGCAACACCACTAAAAACTTAATATTGCAAGCAACTTGCACATAAATGAACTCTATACCAGCAACAACTACATCAAAGACTTCAAAAGTTAAATACTCTTTTCTTTTTGCACCTGTAGAAGGTAAATCACAGTGGTTCTGCCCAGGAAGGGCCTCCGATGTAAAATTCTGACATTAGAAAATCAACAAAGGAGTGTTCTGCCACTAATTTATACCCGAGTTTCCAAGATTAGTAACTAAAGGATTTTGGCACATTTTTTTCTTCTCCTTATTAAGGTTAAAAGCATGGGAAAATACTGTGCAAAATGCAACCAATCTAAAACCACTCTACTCTCACACGCTTTCATTTCTACAAACCTGATTAGCTTACAATAATAATAGTGCAACGCGGAGGCAGCTCAGTCACTACCTACTTCATTTAAATAATAGAAAACATTTTTCTGCCGGCATTACAAACAAAACATTTAAAGCATGTAGCCATTGCACTTAACCACTTGATCAAGGAAATTTCGATGGATAAAACACTCGGTATAAAATGCAAAGAATTAAGAAAGACATCAATGCCCCTCAAAAGGTCAAGTCCAAGAACCTAAAAAGAGAACTGACATTTTGTTAAACATCCAGTAATGCAAGTCTTAAAACTATACACTGAGAATAATAATAATAAAAAAACGATTACAAATCTACAAATAGAACCTACATTGGTAGAGGTTTGTACCTCTTGTTTTTTTTTTTTTTTTCCCCTTTTAGAAATAAATGGGGCACATGAATTCAGAAGCTGAAATAATTTTTACCAGCAGAGGATGCTGTGGGCTTGTTCTGGGATTGTTTTGACTCTTTTACCTGTAACTTCTCTCCCCATATTGCTCTTGATTTATTATGCCTTGGCATGGCACAACTGGTAATGATTCGATTTGGCAGTCAGCCCATTGGACATGAATTAAAATGACCTCGACTGTAGTTATAATTTTAAACAGAGGGTGTAATAGAAAGAACAGAAGGTGGAAACAGGTTCTGAAGCACCAGAGACAGGATCAGTGCTACATGCTTCAAGAGCCTCACACTAGAGACCTTAAAAAGAGTATTACTGCAAGCTTCACCTCTAAACTATCAGAATAAAGCATAGTGATCAGAAATGCAGTATCTTCATCTTCACGAGTAATTCCTCCTGCAGTAAGGGCTGGGACATTTCTTTGTTGGTGATGGGCAAAGGGGGCAGCTGCCTCTGGGTCACCTGCTTCACAATGGTCATGAGGAACCCGACCACCAGTGCAGCACCCAGGAGCGAACCCACGACCCAGGTGTAGGAGGGCTCCATGGGTACAGATGGCAGCGTTGGCCTAGGGGTTGGCCTTTCCACCAGGAGATCCCGCACACTCGCCAAAGAGCCGTTGTTGGGCAGCGGCTTAACGCCCAGAATGCTACACATGAGAGGGTAAAGGTCAACAGAGCGCATGGCGACTTTGGTGTAGCCGGTGCGGAATAATGGTCCACGGGCTACAAACACTGGGTGCATGCTGCGTAGGTGGTTGTCATAGCCATGGTTACCCACTGTGAAGAATAAAAAAGTACAGAAAGGGCATAATCAGGTATAATTAAACACAAAACAGTCCATATTAATGCATATATAAATGTTAGTTTACATAATATTTTCAATTTTCTACTTTTCTACAACAGCATCTGCCCTTGACGTTGTGTTAAACTTACATGAGAAGTAAAGAACATTTTTGCCTGTTGTTCTGTTAGTTGTTTCTTTGAACAGCAATGATTTGCATTTGATATGATTACTCAACATGTTGATTACACGGGTACTCACACATAAAGGATCCGGTTCGGTTCTGCACAATTGTCCATCCTTCTTTAGCCTCTATAATAATTGGCATTATCCTGATGTTGTGTTTGTAGTGGAAGTAATCAGGGATGTCTTCTTTTTTGTACACAACCATGTTAGGATTTGCATTCTCCAACAAATTATAGACCTCATCAGTTTTACCTGAGAAAGCACAAAAAGTGATGATCAGTGCATTGGCTACTGAGATGATAAAAGACAGTTAGCTTTTGTACACCTAATATTACTAATATACTAACGCTGAATTTTTTTTCAACATTTATAACACTGTTTTAATTAGTTTTATCAAACTGATGTTTGCATAAATAAATCAATGCATTAGAATGTGTTGTAAGCAATATTTATGAAGTAATGTTCCAACTCTAGCTGCTGCAGTGATGAAGTTTACGGACTGATCGGCACTTTTTCTAAAACTTACCTTCTTTAGGTAGAATGGCCACCACTGGGCTCTTGTCTATCCATGTGTAGAGGTCTTGACTGACATAGGCGTCCAGCTCAATGACCTTGTCGTGTGATAACTGTGTCATACCGTGGTCACTCGTGACGATAAGATTGATTTTGTCATAAAACCCAGCTCTTTTGAGCTGCTCTCTGAGAAAGCCCAGCTTTCCATCAATATCCTCGATGACCACATCCATAAGTGGGCTCTCTGGCCCCAGGTTATGGCCACTTTCATCTGGTTCCTCCCAGTAAAGGACCCCAAAATCGATCGCCTCTGTTCCCGAGAACCAGCTGATAAGCTTCTCTACCCGCCTCTCAAAAGACATAGATGCATTATATGGCACATAATAGGTTGGGTAGATTCCACCAATGGCAACATCCGATCCAGGCCACATGACAGCTCCGCTCCTCCGCCCGGCCTTTTGAGTGGTCACCCACAATGGAACTGCCTTCTCCCACCATCGAGAGTCGTACACTTCGGGCCCCTCCATGGAGAAAGAACAGTTCAGAACTGGGTCATACATTTCATTGGCCACGATCCCATGGCTCTCCGCGTGCAAGCCTGTTACTAAAGTGTAGTGGTTTGGGAAGGTCTTGGTGATGTAGGTGTTCTCCACTTTCTCCACCTGCACCCCCTCCTCCATGAGGGCACGGAAGTTGGGCGTGGGCACCCTGTTCACATAGTCCCAGCGGAAGCCATCAAAGGACACCAGCAGCAGCTTGCTATGCTCCTCCTGCCGTGACAGGGGTGGAAGCAGCAGGGCTAAAAGGCAGCTCAGCAAGCAGGTCTTCCTCATTACCACCACCGGCATGCTGCGCTATGATGTAGGAAGGGACCTGGAGAAAATAAAATAATTTATGAGACACACCAGCTCAACTTTCCTCGAAACATCTGTGCACTTGGAATGTTTTTATCTTCATTACTTTACTACAAAAAAAAAAAACATTAAAGAATAATTTTTGCAATTTTTCAAATAACAATTTGGTCTACATAATTCTGTAGAGAAACATACCCATGTAGATTTTATTACAGCGTGTGAACCCATTCAATTTCCTTAAAACGGAGCAATTCACAACAAAATACTCCGGATGACTGTATACATGATAATGCACGTTTAATGCCTCCGCTGCTAGAATACAGTATCTGTCCAAATATTGTATTCATTCACACTAGTGCTGTTACCACTTTTGTAAGCTGCACTGTATGTCGTCCCATCCTGTACTACTGTATTGTTTGCTCTTGTGCACTCTTTTTCTTTTTGCACTCTGTGTAGTCCTGTCCTGCCTTATGCAGTCTTGTGTTGTTTCTGTTTCTGTTCTTTGTGTTGTGTGGTTCTGGAGGAATGTTGCTCTGTTTCACTGTACAGAATGTATTTTCATTATTTTATTTATTTATTTATTTTAATTATTTCATTTTACATACTATATTGACCCCGGAGGAAATTACTTGAGTCCTCTGCATTGAACCCATTCACCCAAGTGAAGCAGCGGGCGCCTGGGGAGCAGAGGGTGGGGATGGTACCTTGCTCGATTGTACCTCAGTGGTGCCACTGGCAGTCCTGGGATTCAAACCTACAATCTTCGAATGGCAGGGGCAACTCCCTAACCACCAGGCCACCAGCAGAATTTGTTAAAAAACTGACGGAATTTCCCTTGAGGTTCAGAAAAGCCATCTAGACCCCTGGTAACTCCAAAGACCCTTTTTCCATACACTATGCGTTTTGGTCTAGGTGAGTACAGCCAGCAATAAAGCAATAAAAGGGGACTTTGTTCAACTTAAACTGGAAAAGCAGGCAGTTTATGTCATACACTTTAATCTCATGAGTCTGGACAGCAGATCAAACGACAGTATGAACTAGTTAGGCATGAAAAATAGTTGCATGTCCTGCACTTGTGCGTGTGCTGTTAACAGGTGCATGGGTCTCTCTGTTAAAAAACTAAACAATAAGGCAGGGAAACACCCTGCAAGCATGGAAACGTGCCATATTCACAAGGACACACAGCAAAGTGGATATTAAGGGCAGCCAATTGCGTCGTTAAAAATGGGCTTCAGTGGAAAACGATGACATCATTGCAGGTACGCGTTTCTCCAGTGCGTTTTAGAGAGACAGTGTCAAATGCATTCGTGAAATAAACCTTAATCACCAGCTCTAGACTAAACGCACCCTGTACAGCATTTACTACCGTGCCGAACCGAGCTGGGCTTTTACAGCCTACCGTTATCTAGCACTGTATAACCAGCAAGCTAGAACAGCAGATCTAACACACACTCCTGCAAAAACACACAGCACAGACAAAATCAGCCTTCTCTTCCCAATTTAGCACCACAAGCACCATGCGAAATAAATGCACCGTGCAAGCGGAGAGACCTCCTTACCTTCTAACGGTACCTCCAGTCTGCACAGCTAAAAAAGAATTAGAAATAACAGCTGTCCGTAAACAGGAAGTCCCGCCCACTTTCTCCCAGAAAACTGGAATCATATTAATAAGCCAATCACCGCCACCCCGAAAAAAAAAAAAAAAAAAAAAAAAAAAAAAAAAAAAAAA
>JBBPCZ010000163.1:9603383-9645142 GCA_037974445.1 Brycinus macrolepidotus | reverse complement strand
GTGTGTGTGTGTGTGTGTGTGTGTGTGTGCGTGCTCAAACTCCACACAACATTTGATCAGATTCTTTACGGTCTCCCAGACAACCGCCTCGTGACGCAGCGCCTCCTGCTCCTCCTCCGGAGGCCTCCTCATTCAGAACAAGAGAGGAGCTCACGCACACTCTCTCTCTCTCACACACACGCATACACACACACACACGCACAGGGGTGGGAAACTCCCAGCCTTCTGCCTTCTTTCCTCTCCCTCCTCGGTCTGCAGGAGCCGGTAAGTCAGTGTTTACAGCATGTGTGTATCTGTCCTGGGCAGAGACAGGTCAGGTCTCAGGAGATGTGGTAGCGTTGGTGATTTAAAGGAGGAAACAATTCAGGGATTTACAAAGAAAAGTTGAGATCAACAACTGTAGTACATTATAGGTCCAAATGTATCCAAACACCATTTCTAATTTAGATTTGTTCTATCAGTTACTTCAAGGTGCACACACAGCTTGTGTGACCTCCATGAGAAAACACTTCTAGTTTAATGTCTAAGGTCTCCATTTAATACACTTGGGGTGAATTGGAGTGGTGTTTGTGATCCAGAGCTAATCAACCAACATCAGTACCAAACCTCAGTAATGCTCTTGTGACTGAATGCAATGAAATCCTCACAGCAGTGTTCCAATATTTAGTGTAAGGCCATCTTAGAAGGTTAGAGGCTGTTAGTGGATGAGCAGGTGTCCTCAGACTTTTGGACATACAGTGTATGAACAGCAGTGGAGGGTTGTAATGCTGTTATAGCAAAGCCTCGGATGTGTAGTCTGTAGACTGCTTGTTTGTTTGTTCATTGTCAAGTAAAGTGTCCTCCTTAATTTTTAAAGTATTTATTTATTTACTTATTTAAACCTGAACAAGTTTTTTCTGAGTTCTGTTTGGAAAGTATGTAAGGGTTTATACTGCTTATAATAATGATTGGATGCTACAGGTTGTTGATATTGCAAATGTATTGCCTTGTTGCAATTTATTAATAAATAATGATGACAGTAATATAATAATAGCTGATGTCTATTTCAACAAATCAGGGCTGTAGAATTATGTATATCTATGTATCATATATCATATGTGTGATTATATACCACTAGTAATAGCATCTTTTAGGATGGATATTGTTGTACTTTAGTGGGTCTAACAGGGACTGCACATGGGTTGGATGGAATAGATGGAAAACAGAGTCAAAATGCTGACCAGGTTTGGTCACATTTTGGCTTTTCATTGGACCACAAGATGGCTATCATAAGGGAAGAATGAGCACTTTCATGCTGGCAAGCTTAGCAACCATGATGAAATCTCTGCATGGGATGAAACACCCTGGAAGATGAAGCCAGTTTTGTTCTGAATAGGATATTCACATTGAGACTATAATATTTGTAGGCCTACTTCAGTAAATACACATTTTGGAATATAAGTGGACCATAGTAATGACTGTTATTGTACCGTAAAGAACTTTTTTTTTACTGTTATTTTCTTGCAACAGTGTCAAATGCAAATTTTACATGTTTGTTCATCAAGTATCTTATGCTGTAAAATAATTTTCACTAGTGAACATTTGGACTCAAATTGAAAATCAGTCTCTAAATAAGATTTTTATGTATGTTTATATTACCTAATTGCAGCTTATATCAAACTCATACAGAATACATCAAATATTTGCCCTCTTATATTTGTGCTTGCAAAGAACTTTGCGTTCTTGAATAAATATTGATACATCCAGTAACCATCTAGTCTAATGTGCAATACGCTCTAGTTGCCTTTCCCTGTGAAGACAAAAGTAAGTTAACTCACTGAGTTCCTTGGATCCTACTCATTTGGCCATGGTAGGAGTTCAGTGGGCAAATTTGCACTGCACATACTATAATAGTTCTTACTTTACCTTTCATCTCTTCCTTTGAAAGATTATCAGTTCCTATGGAAACCAGGGAAACTGAAATGATAATTGGAAAATTGTCCTGGGCACTAGGGTAAGAATTATATTAAATAGGAATTATAATCACAGTTTCCAAAGAAAGTCTTGAAGAATGTATGCTGGTCAGGAAATATATTCTTAATACACTGGTATTGGCTAGTTCTCCAGCTAATTTTAAATAAATGTTAACAGAAGTGATTACTGACACTAAGTTTTCATACATAGATAGCAAGAAACATTCAGTATTTTTGAGGTTGTACCTAAAACTTCCTTCCTTACTGTTTATAAGAAACAGAAAAAAGGTACACTAAAGGTCTTGAGACATAGAAAATGAATTGTCCTCTTTTGATGTTTTGAAGTTTGACGAATAATGTAAACATTGACTGAAAGCTTCAAAATGAATAGTTTTTGTAATGTCATGTAAATGAATGCACTTACACAAATTTGTCCATTCAGCCTACAGTATGGCCTGTTCATATTGAAGCTATAAGGAGTGTTTCAATCCAGACTGCCTTTTGAATGAGGCATAATACAGGGCAGCCAATGAGAATAGAGCTGAGGTACATATATCACTCTTTCACAGTAGTCTCACTATACGAATTTTATACATATACCCACACAAACATAAGGGCATTTAAAGTAATGACATTTTATTCCAAGTAATTCTGACCTGTTTCTGTTGATCCGTTCTTTACCCAGTGTTCATGCAATGTAAAGTCTAACTGATTTTGTAAAACAAAAATGGAGCTTAAGGTATGACAATTTGACATGACAGCAACAACATCTTATTAGCCTTCAGCGGTTGCTATGCAGGGTATGGAAACTGTACATAGTAGGCCTTGACTTTCAGTAAGACCTTCTCCTCTTATGGGCACAAAGTGTTTTAACAGCTGATGTGATGTCATGTGATGGTGCTGGTGCCCCCAAACATTATGAGTAAAACAGACAGGGCAAGCAGCTTTAAAAGGATTTATTAAAAAATTTGCCCTAGCCTGAACACACAGTGTTTATATTTGGCCTTAGTCTGGTCATGTAAAAGTACAGCTGGGTGCTGCCTCTGATTCTATTATGACAACACACGAGATACACTGATCATGTGAATATCTTCACTAGACGAGCTCTGTCTCCTTTGAGATTTGTCAAGAACCGGCTGCGTTGCCATTGATATGTTGTTTTTTTTAAAGCCCTTATAACCGTGGTTTAATGTAACACTGATGTGCTGACTCATTGGCTGTCTTCAGTTGCTATGGCAACTGCCAGCTTGGGAGGATCGAGTGATATGAGGTGCAGACAGAAAGCACCCGCTGTGACCAGTTAGTAAAGTTGACGTTCAAGAGGCTAGTAGTTCATCCGTTTAGGTGTGGATGTATGTTAGTTTGAGTCATTTCTTTTATCTTGACTTGACTATTATATCTCTAACCCACTATAAATAAACTATCAATGCAAAAGAAACATATTATGTGCATCTTTCCTCCACAGGATTTCTTTAACGTCCTTTTTTGCCTGAGGCCAAAGAAAAGTGAGGAAATTATGCTTTGACCAGAAGAAAGAATCAAGCAGACATGCCAGACTCTTGCTCAAGCAGAAGACGGGGATTTGCTCTATTTGAATCGTGGCCATAGGAGAACGCAACTACAGAAAGGATGGAATGACATAATAGTATCAGCCCCATTGATTTGGCTGCGAGCTTTGTACAGCCCTTTGCTCCTGGCTCCAAAGATCCAAATCAGTCTTACTAACCAACTGAAGCAATAAATAGACTGCATTAGCATTTCAATTGATCTCCTGTTTATTTTTAACCGCTCCTGCCTATTTGCATTTGAGAAGCCATGGATACAGACACAATGCCACAGATTCATGTGGAGGACATCAGCTGCTTGGATTATGACAACCTCGAGGTTGCCACGGATGATCACTTGAGAACCTTAAAGGCATTGGCTGAGAAGCTGAGGCTAGAAACAAGGAGGCCCTCATATCTAGAGTGGAAGGCTCAAGTAGAGGCTCAAAGTGCTAAAGGACCATGTGAACGAACCGAGTCCTTCGATTCAGGTCAGGCTGGGGGACAGGAACACGCAGACAGGCCCGAGAGAAACGGCCAAAACTCTGACTTAACACAAGAGAGCAGTCTGAGTTCAGCAAGTCTGAAAGGCTTCGGAAATATTGATGAGGCTCTCGTCTGGCTCAGAAAAGAACTGGTAAGAGAAACCTGAGGGACTCCAGTCATTTTCTAGATCATTAAACTTTAAGTGTTTACATAAAAGAGCTAGGCTGCTTAGTCTTAATTAATGAGAGTAGCTCTAATATTTATTACTAGGAATGCAATGCTAGGACTGTGATATCTAATCTCAGGGTATTGGCTGATACCAGGTACCGATCCGATCCTCTTTCTTCTCCTTCAGTTCATAGTCTGTGTATTTCAGTGAGAGAAACTGCTTAGGGATTTTTTTTTTTTATTGTAACAAAGCTATAACTATAAATCACGTTCTAAGGAATGATTAAAAACTACATTACAAAGTAGGCGACTGGTAAATGTTTTGCAGTAATTTTTAAACAGCTGTTTAATAAGAAACGGTACTGAATTTGGATTGTTAATTTCTAGCCAATCTTTGTTACAGATAAACGATTTGGAGAAAATTCTTAATTTTCTATACATTAAACTTCATTGCTTTTTTTCTGGAAGACCAGCCCATTTATTTGGATATTAGGTGGCTGATTTGCAAGATTGTTATTATTCAGTTTTTGAAATTTCGCTCCCAGTGTTGCCTAGTGTTGCCATTCGGATGTGTTTTACCTCTCAACCAGCATCCCCCATTAGTTAGCTAATTAGAATGGAGCAGCATGGCAAATGTCCAGAGCACCATTAGCGCATAGGATTTGCATTGAGATTAAAGTGAGTGGAAGTGATGAGGAGCAGAGGAGTGTAAATGATGATCAGCCTGTTCCATCTCTCCTCTTCTGCTAGTTTAATTTGTGACTCCGCTCAGCCATGTAGCCAGAGCTGTGCAGGCACGCATGGGCCCTTACCGTCCAGGCACACAATGAGGCGCCTTTCACCGTCAACAAAAAAGGACTCATTTTCCCCCAGCTCTGCCCAGTGTGTGTCCTCAAATGTTTGCGAAAAGAAACTCAGGCATGAATGCAACAATGTTCCATCTTTTATAACGATTAGGGGGGGGAGGTTGTGGTTGCCCGTCGGGCCCCTATCATTACCCCCTTTCTCTGGTCTTTTATTAGAAAAAAAAGACATTTTTTTGAGAGTATTTGGTATGAAGATGAGCTATGTAGCTGAAATTCAGTTGAACTGCCTAAGAATTCAGTTCATTTGAGAGAACCTCTTCTTGAGATACATTTATTGTGCGTCTAATCACTATCATGGTGCCAAGAAGCCATGTTTGTGGTATGATGACCTTTTAATTAGCCTCATACCAAGGCCTGAAGAAACACTGCTCCCCAAGCTAATAATTATCTCATTTTTGTTGGATTCAGAGTGACACAATGATTAATGTGCGGCGACCCTCTAAGCAGTGATTTAAAGTGATGATTCAGCCAAAAATAAAAATTTACACAATTTTCCCTTTACTCCAAATCAGCCAAGTTATGTTTGTGGCCTAAGGTTTGCTTCTTTGGCCTTACCCTGGTTCTATGAGGCCAATATATTACACAAGTAATGGAAGCTTTTACCCCACCAATTAGACAGCACACACTGTCGTCAAAACCATGTTGAGTCCCTCAAACAGATTTGCTTTTGTGGTTTCTTGAAGTGTAAGGCATACTATTATTACTTAAAAAAGCAGACAAAAACACAGTTCACAGCTGTATATATAGTTTAGTTTACAGTTGTATGCAAAAGTTTGGCCAAATAACATATTTGGACTACATAGATTTTTTTTAAGTAAAGGAAGCACATTTCCAGAAAACCATTGCAGGTCTTAATGTACAGTTACTCCCTACTTTGTCAACTTAAAAAATAGAAAATTTTTCAAATAGTACTTGTGGAATGTGCACAAAATTGGACACAAGTCAGTACACCTCCTTTGGCAGGCATAACAGATTGCAATCTTATTTTTGTAGCCAGCTAGGAGTCTTTTTGTCATGTTTTAGGAATTTTCACCCACTTTCATGTGCAGAATGCTTCAATTTACAATATTCATGGGCCATCTTGTATACAGTATATGTTTAAGATCTAGGTTTCCTTCTGGTGACCCTTTCAGGGAGTTCATGTGTGTGCACCACCTCTCTTGTGTTAGATAAACCTTTCTGCAAGTCCTTTGCCTTTCTGACCAGCATAAGATTAGTTCTGAGAGTTTTTTCAGGTCTTCCAGATCTTCACAGCTCCCCATAATGTCTTAATGACAATTTCTACAGTGGAAATTGACAGCTAAAAGCTTCTTGATTTCTTTTTAAGGCCTTTCTAGCCCTTAGGAATGTTACTTTAGAAGAATACTTTGCTGCAGAGGTTGTTTACTACTTTTCACTTCAAAAATCAATATGTCTTTGAGCAGGCGTGGCCAAACCTTTGCACACAACCACATAATAGTCCAAACTAAACAAGCAGATTTCAGACACCACACATATTTCAGCTGACTGACTATATTTTGGATAAAGAGAAAACTGTCGCTTTATAGATGCCTCTGAGGATTTTGCGTTTCAGATTCAGACAGATCCTCACTCCTCACTCTGAATTTACAGAAGGAGATGCGTGTGCAGGATCAGCAGCTTGCCCGTCAGCTCATGCGTCTGCGAGGTGACATTAACAAACTGAAGATCGAGCAGACGTGCCACCTGCACCGGCGGATGCTCAATGATGCCACCTTTGGTCTGGAGGAGCATGATGAGCTCTCTGATCTTTTGTGTGATGGTCCAGTCACACCAGGGTTTGGTCTCTCTGCACCACTCCGCCTGATCGGCGTCACTAAGATGAACATCAACTCGAGACGCTTCTCCCTCTGCTAGCCCAAGGGTGTACAAGGTCAACTTGGGTGTGAATTGTGCTGAAGTTCAAGTTATAATCATATAGAATTTAAAAAAAGTTGATCAATTAAGTGTATTATTATAAAACCTTTTGCAACATTCTATTTTGTATGGAGTATTTTACTATTAAGAATGATGAGGATGCACTCAGAGTTGCATTCTTGCAGCAAAGTTTCTTTAAGTGTGCCACCTGTTCCATTCATTTGTACCCATGACTGGAACATCTTGGACAACTCACATGAACTCATGTGTGAGCTCATTAGCTGTAGCCCTTTGCCTGTGGCACAGTGACTGCTAGTGCTGAGTTATCACCATGTTTATTTTTACTGCATACATAATGCCTTATTTTTGCAGAAGTAATTCTGAAGGTTAATGAAAAAAGATACTTGAACATTCGTAGAATGTGTTATCGCAATGAGAGCAGTAAAAATATGCTTTTTAAATATGCTTCATTAATTCTGCGTAATTTTCTGTGTAATTGAGCAAAATTACTCAAGTCAGTTTATATTTATGACAGATGGCATACTGTAATAAACAGATGGCACAAGACAATGAATACAAATAGAATAGATGCATTGTGCCAGCTTGTTTTCAGGTAAAAAAAAAAAAAAATATATATATATATATATATATAATGTATATAAGTCAGTTCTAAAAATGACCCAGATTCCAAGTACTAGAGAGATGTGCACATGACCTGATGTTCCTCAGCAAAGTTTCAATGTTCCGAAGCAAGGCCTTAGTCATTTGTCAGAGAAATAATTTGTGTTCATTATATTTTAATGTGTTGTGTTTTGAATTTACAGTGATCTTTGATCATAATTGCACAATTTAAATCTGCTCTGAGGGTTGGATACTGAAGTTCGGTAATAAATCAGTGTGTTGCATTTTGTATCGACAATAAATTTTTTATTACTGTATTTTCCCTGTGTTGTGGATTGAGTTGATGCACAGTGCAGTGAGATATAGCCTGTACACAGAGCTTTGAGTTTGTAGCCAATTACTTATAATTGATACCATTTTGTCCAATATGGGAATCTGGAACAAAACCATACGTTCCTCTAACTGCAGTTTGTGTGCAAATATGGGGCTGATTAAGCACAGTCAAGAAGTCACTGTTTGTTTAAATCATGGTTAGTGTCTTTCTGTCTTTGCTCCTTCAAGCGATATGCTAAAATCATGCTAAAGAAGAACACAGTCAACATTTTTAAATAATGAAGAAATAACTTTTGATAGTAACTTCTGCCATTTCTGATTGGGGTTACTACGTCTTAAATCAGATTTTAAAAAGGTCACAAAATGGGAGGTATTGAATTGTAATTCTTACTAAATTCTAATATGATGCCTAATGATCACCCTGAGAGACTTATTATGAATATTTAATACTACATTACATCACTATAAACGAAACATTACCATAAACTACTTCAAAATAGTCAGCCAACCAAAAATACCCAGCCAACAGAGGTCCTGTGGTCAGGAAGTGACCAGTAACAAAGGGGTAGGAGCTGATAAAGTAAAACACACTGAAAATATCATGCAAGGAACAGAAAGTCATAAGTGGAGATACCCTAGAACTTACACAGCATTCAACAAAGCAATGCTTGAAAAACATAAAGCATGAAGACATTTTTTCACTTTGTGTTCATAGTTTTGTGGTGGAAATTGAGGTCTTAAAAGGGTATTAGAAAGCTCTGAATTGGACTGTAAACATGACATCATGAATTTCTGCTGTGTCTACAGAAGCTGTGCGCGACATCAGCAGTGGCACAGACAAAAATCCCCTTGATATTCATTCACATCTCTTTAAAGGGATGAGCTGAGGCAAAACCAGACTTGGAACAAAAGTAGAAGCTGTGGGCCCTGGCCCAAAGGCCACATTCACAAGGCTAATGTTTCACAGCCCCTCACAGCCACTGGCTTTTGTGTGGGACCGAGCCATCTTCAGTCAATGAGGAAACACAATGCAGCCTAGTGCAGGGAAACTCCAGACTCCCCCGAGATGGCAAAAATAACACAGTGCTTTATATGGTGCAATTAGTCATGCATTTTCACAATGGCACTACCTCTGCCAAAGCAAATTTACAGACGCTATTTTCTGCACAATCCAGTATCGTTTGGTATTACTTTAGTTGGTCATTGTATGATGGCACCTGCCATATACATGTTTAGTCCTCAGTTACACCTACCCACCTACCTTCTAGCTGCACTCATTGGTCATTTTAACAGTTACACCTACCACATAGGTGTACTTTGTAGGTGTAATATTATTGATTTTAGCCCACCTGTTGCTGCATAATTTATTAGTCACCCTCTACTCTGTCTATCAATAGAAAGGAATGGTAGTGGCCCGGGAGTGTGTGGCGCTGATATGAGAGGATCAGGTAGGAACGCATGATGATACCAGAACCATATCGGTATCGGCAGATTATTTTAAAATAAATAAATAAATAAAAGCATTGGATAACTAATTAGATTTGCTTTTAAAATAGCTGATAGCTCTAATAGTTCTAAATCAGATTTGTGCTAAAATAGCAGCATTTCATTCAATTTAATGTTACAAATAACCTCACTGCAACCTTCGTTTATGTAAGGTTACAAATGGGTAAAATGTGCATTTAATGCAGTTGTAACCTTACACAAATGAATATTCCATTTCTCTGTAGAGCCCATGTTAGTGCAAACCCAGTATCAGGCACAGTGGACTTGCTGGGATTTTTAAACACCTCTGCTGGGTTGCGAATAGTCTCTGTATCAAAAATATCTAGCTGGCAGCAGTCCTGTGGGCAGAACCTGACCACTGATGAGGGACAAGAACAAATAACAAATTGTGCATGGAAAAAATGAGCTATAGCTATAACTTCACACCTATGCTGGAAAAAAGATGCAATATTTTAGCTTAAAAAATAACTAACCCTGGCTGACAGGAATTTTTTGACTTTGTTGAACTTAACAGTTAAAAACCGTTAAGTTGAAAAGTGTATGCGGCGTTGCACCCTTCACATGTATCATCATGTCTCCATGTTATTATTTTAATTGAGATGTGGGGCTGTCCTTAAAACACCCAGGCTTTATCACACACTGGGTACAAGGTAAATGCACCTAATAAACTCTGTGTACAATGGGAGTGCACTAATGAGTGTGTGACTCCATGACCGCCTTTGTGCACATGTCCATTATGTTCTGGCGAGAGCCAAGTCACATTCAACATGACATATGGTCCTGGGGCCTTGTTCATTCAAGTCTGCATGCCAGTGACCTCTTCTCCTTTTTGTGTGTTTGTTCCTTTATTGGGCTCGTTCCTTTTGCCACAGCACCAAAGCACATTTTCACACACAGAATGTCAGGGGGGACACCACTGAGTGAGCACAAGTTATGTGAGAACTGTCCGTGTTACTTTAAGAACCATATCACGAATGAATGACTTTGCTGAATCTGGTGTTTTTCTGCTTGGCTTAATACTTCCCGCTGGCACCAGGGATGCCAAAGTTTGTTCCTGTGGAGCATCCAAGACATTCAGAGACTGCAGCTTAACACCACACCGCTCCTCTGAAGATCTTTCCTGAATAATAAAAGATTTGGCTCTTTTCATGAAAGCAGAGACTGATCTACTCCTCTTCCAGCATCTCTACAGGTAACCCAGAGGGAGGTCATACCAGGCTGTAGCCTCCCGCTTCAGTGGAGGCGTCTGCTAATGAAAAAGCAGGGCTCCCCTACTGCACCCTGGGATAACTTAATCCTCCTTATCTTGCCGAGAAAGCTGCATGCTAAGATCAGTCAGGAAGGCTTATGCCTATTTAAAGAATTCTTTTCTGTCTATTCTGGTCTTAGGTGGAGATCTAAAATGCAAGGCAACACAGGGTTTTCTTTTTTTTTTTGGCTACAATGACTGCAAGTGCAGTTTCATACAAAATAAAGAGACTAATTAGGGTTTAACATCAAATGACCTCCCTTTATGTAACAGCCATTAAGTCAAGGAAGCACAAAGAGCAATCCAAACATTGTGAAAGCCTATAATCCTTCTAGGTGTACTAATTTATGCAGTTTATTAAAGGATGTGTGCAGCAAATCAACCAGAATTTCATTAGTCCAAGCAAGCATGAACGGAACAGGCTTTACAAGAAAGCAGGCGTGGTCATGTGATCTGACATAGCGCTCCAGCTAACTTCCTAAAGTCCTGCACTGCAAATGTTATGGTATAATGAGCATCTTTGAGGACTTCTAGTTAAAGTATTAAAGACGGCAGGCTACCAAGACTACAGCCAATGATTCTCCACATATTATCCAAACTGGATCAGATAAACTGTTTCTTAGAATGTTTCGTCACTCTCAAGCATTTGATCTGTGGTAAAAAAACAACAGAGCCACATCACAACCAGGTTACTTCTGCTGCCAGCGGAACAGTAAATGAGAAGTGACACTAAGCATCACTTCACCCTCATCACAGAACCTGCACTATTAGTTCATGTTTCGCTGACCTTCCTCTGCTGCAGATCAAAAACAAGTGAAACTTCTCTTGTGCACTGCTTGCAGAGCCTCTTAACCTGCTGCTGTGTGCAGTCTCTTAATTACCGTACCTAATTAAATCCATTCATGGGACTGTAAAATTGATCTCCTATTGCACGTTTTTTAAAGAACTCTGATATGCTGGTCAAACTGGGAATTTTGACAGCTCTTCAAATTCAAGTGACATGCTTTAAATCCATGTCCATCCTAAAAGGCCTTAGCATTAAAGTGCAGCCTTGATCGAAACAGAAAAGTCATGTAACCTGACATGTCACACACTGAACGTGTTCTGAATGAAAATAAGTCAAAGGTAGACAAGCATATGAGCACTGGCACCCTCTGCAGGACAATCTTGTGAGCCATCACAGGAGTTTCTAGTTATTGCTCTCTGATTTTCAAATGGTAAACAGTGAATATTGAGACGTTACATGCTGCACTTGATATTTAATAAAACTCATCAGTCACAGTCTGTACAGATTACAGAATGATTCTCACATCCCCGTTGGATGATACAATAAAGCAGTTGTTCTGCAAGGCACAATGTCAGGTTACCAAAAACTCGGGAGGATAAAACAAATGAGACTTGTTTGTTTTGCAGTGTAACAAAACCGTGAATCAGCCAGCCAACTGGCATTGTCAAAGACCCAAATATTCCAAGTTTTCAGCCAAACCAATAGGAAAAGAAAAAGAAAAAAAAAAAAAAAAAAATACATAGAGCTACATTCTCTACCTGGCGCAAACCACATAAACAACGAAATGGTAATTACAACCAGCAACAGTTGTAAAAATAGTGAAATGTGTTTAAATGTTATGCAATAAAAATTAGAGTAACATGTACATTAAACAGCTAATAATAAGGCCAGAAATAAATGCTTTTTGTGGATCATGTTTCAAATTGAGCTAAAATGGGGAAAGAAAACTATACTGCACTTCGGTCAAATCATTATGTTACAAGACACAGGAAACCATTGATCCACATGATGGCTAAAAGAGACTTCCCAGAGGGACTATGGGGAAGCTACTCGGTTACGCTCTTTGATCCAGGCAGACGCTGCGTTTTTAGAACGACCTATAACCAGCATGTCCGTTACAATACTAACAGTTCAGATAAACAACCGTCAAAGCCCGACTCACCAACCTTTACAGTACACGTCTCACTTGACATTCAAGGGCCAAACCACTGCTATCATGGGCAAGAAAACAGTTCATTTCTCTGGAAATCTTCTCTACCTGTTGAGTGCATTTCTCCAGCTGTGGCACTTTGCTTTCATTCTTCTAGTTTTCCAGTTATTGGGGAATCCGCACCTACTGCAAATTTCGCAAGAAGCTAGGAAGAGACAAGCTGACTGCTGTCGCACAAATCTTGTATCACTACATATAGTGAAATGATAAGACCTGTGTCCTTGTCTTATCCCAACTCATTGTGTCCTAGTCCTGGCTGCCACCACTGCACATTTTAGTGTTTTTTTTTCTGTTCACAAACCATCTGAATCAACATATCCAAGCCTTTCATGAGGTTAAAATGACTGTCAGAGGATAGAAAACACAAAAAGGTGTACTGCAAGGCTACTTCAGGAAACACAGTGCTAAACCAATCATAGGAGAAACCTTAAAGCTGGTCTCTGATCAGATTAAAAAGGCAACGTCCCATCACTGATAGCAGATACTGCCAATAAACACTGAAAAAACATTAACTGTGCCATGCACAGTTACAGAGTC
This sequence comes from Brycinus macrolepidotus, assembly GCA_037974445.1. Classification (NCBI taxonomy): domain Eukaryota; kingdom Metazoa; phylum Chordata; class Actinopteri; order Characiformes; family Alestidae; genus Brycinus; species Brycinus macrolepidotus. The sequence goes on along the minus strand of JBBPCZ010000163.1, from coordinate 9,632,008 downwards.
CTCATGCATTTCAAGTGTCTCAAAAAGCACCATCATCCAATTTGAATGACAGCAATGTGGTCACACCATAACAAGAAAGTCTGGATCAAGTATCCACATTCCAGCATCATTTGACAGACAGTGATATGGACCAGTAGACCGTGTAACAGTCAGTACATGATAAGTGGTGATTGCTCCTGCCCTTAGGTTCCGCTGTCAGGGTGACACACCGTCCTGGTCCATACTGCACCCTAACGCCTCAATGTCATTGCTGATGTCAGAGATCATCCGGTCCCACTCATCTCCCTCAGAGGGCACCGTTCCTTCATCTGAGCCACCGGCTGCCCCGTTGCCATTAGTGGTAGAGTCTGATGCAGAGCTGGCTGTGCGTCTGTAGCGGCCAAAGCTATCAGTAATGATACCGCGGCCGTCCTTCACTCCAATAGTTTCAAGGAAGTTCTCAAAGTGCTGGCTGTCCTTCTCTGGGATGAAGGGCCTGAGGCCTGCAGAACAAACAGGACAGTTAGCGAGTGAACCAAGAACTAGGAACCGCAACGGGCCAACAGCTTTCTAGGGTCAAACATTTCCTTCTCTTACAAAATGGAATCAACGTTTTTGTTAACAATTCATCCAAAAATGTGATTAACACAACTATCCCTTTGTCCCAGCTGTATTCCATAATCCAGTCCATGTTGGGTTAGGGAAGCAGTGCACTGGAAGATCAAGGTTAATGTTCTTAGCAAGTAGAAGCTTATACTATTGTCAGTTAGTATTCCTTCTTATATCACTTCCTTTAAACAGCATCAAGTTGTTTATTGATGACCTACTAAGCCTCTAAAAAGAATGAAAGGACACTGTATAGCTAAAAACAGTAGCAGTTATTATGAAATTTCAAATTTAACCACTGATGCCATAACAGCGTTGGTACTTAACAATCCAATATTTCCAATATTTATAAGAACCCAATATTTAATACATTAGCCTCATAGCACCAGCGCAAAACTAAAGCAATCACCAAACATTTTGACCGATCAACTACATTTGAGGTAAGGTAAAAATTGTGGTGGTGTCTAACAAAACATACTAAAAAGCCTGTGTACAGTTTCACTTCGCTTTCAAAGGCATGGCTCCTATGTGGGTCATATTTAACAGAGCAGGTTCTGCAAGAATGAGAGCAACATGCTGTTTAGCCACAAGAAACAGCACTTACCGAGGAGGAGGAACTTCCTGCTGTCCCCATATAGCTGCCTCAAGTTGATACAGAACTCGTGGATGGAGGCACCGTTCCTGTACTCATGCAGGTGTGTGGCAAACTGCTGAATCTCCTGAGAGGACAGTTTTGTTCTCAGCTATGACAGAAAGGACAGGCAGAGATGGTCATTTAATGGTAGGATCTTATAGGGTTCACTACCAAGTTAAGACAATGAGCTAAAGGTGATCATGTAAAAACAACCAACATTTCTCTCCTTCTCTCTCTCTCTCTCTCTCTCTCACACACACACACATACATACATATACACACCGTGGTCATGTAGTCCTGAAGCAATTCTGCAGCTGTTGTGCTTAGTTCACTCTCACTAGCTGTTTTGTCCTGTGGTGAGGCTGGCGTGCATGAGGGGGAGGGACAGGGGGAGTGTCCTGCTGCTTCTAATGAACTCTGAAACAAACTGGTATTGGACAAAAATAGTTCATAGTAAGTCTCCAGTAACAAAAGCTGGTCCAACAATAAGAACCAACAGGTGGACTGAACATTAGTTCATTAGTAAGAATCCAGTGAACAGTCTGCTTAATATATTCTGAGATTACACAGGCACTTACAACGATCCTGGTTCTCCTTCGAAAGGCTCTTTATCATCTACTTTGCTTGAAGAATCATCTGGGAATTTAAAAAAAAAAAAGTACAAGGCATGTGACTCTCCGCATGTGTCATCTAGCACACAGCTTCCTATTTTGCTACCACTGTTCCACAAAGGTCTAATCAAAGAACCCACATGAGCATGTGTCCACAAACTAATTTTTTCAAAATATGTTACAAGCCTTCAAACAGTTAAACTTAAGGGTCCATATCATGGAAATCCAATTTTCCAAGCTTGTTTAAATTGTAAAGTGGTACATAATGTGGTTAAACTTTTAAACTGTCCTGCTCACAATCCCTGCATGCAAATTAAACTACGAAAACAGCCTGTTTCGAATTCACTGTTTTCATCGCGAAAAACGTGTATCCGCCTATTCCACCTACAGCAATTTACCCCACCAGTTAAGTAGATCAGCTACTTTTTGAATTAAGTACAATACAAGGCACAATAAAAAAAAACAGCCTGTTTAATTCTAAGGGATAAGAAGTGGTTGGAAAATGGCAATCTAAAAAAAATGAATGTCATAAGTGGATAGGTAAAATATAATGAGCCTTTTACTGAGTAAAAGTGTCTGTGACTGTGACAACTGACAATTTTTCCCAAAAAAGGCCGTTAGCATGTGATTAGATGCAGTGGTCTTCTACACTTACCACTGTACAGGGAGAGATGCCTTGTGGGCGTTATGGCTCCATCAAAGATGGCCCTGTCCAGGAAGTCGATGGTAGATTCTGTGTAGACTATCTGGAAGACCTGACTGAGGAGCAAACAGAGCTCCTCTGCTGCTGCCTGAAAGAACCAACAAAATATTAATATTAAAGGCTGAACAAAAACACCACAGATTAAATCTAGTCTTGGACTCAATTTCATTTAACCATTTCAAGAGTAACTGCTAGGTAATGTTCAGAGACACATTATAGGCAGCTGGGTGGCCTAGTGGTTAGGGCTTTGCCCCTGTGATCAGAAGGTTGTGGGTTCGAATCCCTGGACTGCTAGTGTCATCACTGAGGTACCCTTGAGCAAGGTACCGTCCCCACACACTGCTCCCTGGGGTCCCCTCTCTGGTGGCGGCCCACTGCTTCACTTGGTTAAATGCAGAGAAAGAATTTCACATTGTTCACACTGTGTGGTGTGCCGTGGTGTGTTTGTGCATGACTATAAGGGGCCACTTTACTTTATATGACACTGCTATAGTCAATCTTGATCTTAGTTTGAAGTAACCCGAGTAACCAATTCAGCTAGGATTTGTGTTTAAGAAGTCAACGAGTACAGTCACCTTGTTTTCAACGGCCAGCACGACCAGACAGCAGACCTCCACAACCCCGCTCTCAGACAGAGAGCTCAGAGTAGGTGATTTAGACAGCTCTGGACCCGTGCTTGGGCAAGGAGAGCCTCCAGGCTCCTGGGCTACACACATAAAAACATGAACTGATGAGAAATTTGCCTCTAAAGTCCATGTTTTGTTACGATTTGGGGGATGGGTACCAAACCTGTTTTTAACACCACTAGGTGAAGCGAGTCGTCTCGAATGTAAGAGACAGCAGCAATGTCATGAATAGGTACTCTCAGGATGATGTCCTCTCCATCACGCCACACCAGCTTCACGTTATACGCCGACAGGCTGACCACAGCATCCTGTTCTGAAGTCAGCTGACCTGCTAGCTGGTGAGACTTCTAGGAGAAAAAAGTCAATAAAATAATAAATGTAAAAAAAGAAAGAAAAGAGACTGATTCCAATTCTATTACCACTGGAAGTGGCACACTGCAAACTTGAAACCATTTATCCTAAGTGTGTCCAGTCCTGGAAAGCCTTGGTCTGGTACAGCCTAACATGGACCAACACAAGCAGTCTTCCTGCTCAAACACACCTTACTCAATTTAGCAGTTAATTATAAAGTTTACCAGGTGTATCTGAGCAGGAAAATGACCAAACTGTCCTGGACTCTGGCCCTCCAGGACATCCCATGCATAGATAAATTAGACGAGATTTTGTCGGTAATGTTTGCAAATAGCTCACCCTAGCATTGTCAATAAGCTGCAGAACCTCAGTGCGGCTGGAGGGGTTGAGGTATCCTGGAACTGAGATTAGCTGGCCCAGATACTATCGCAAGAAGAAAAAAAAAAAGGTCAGTGTAAGGTCACAGGTGTAAAAAGCACAAATTCTGCAGCACAGTTGGATCACCCTTTAGTGAACTGTGTGGCCTAGTGGTTAGGGAGTTGCCCCTACAATCAGAAGGGTGTGGGTTCGACTGCTAGTGTCATCACTGAGGTACCCTTGAGAAAGGTACCGTCCCCACACACTATTCCCCAGGCGCCCTTCGTTGGTGGCAGCCGACTGCTTCACTTGGTGAATGGGTTAAATGCAGACTGCACATTGTTCACACTGTGTGCTGTGGTGTGTTCACACATGACTATAGGGGGCCACTTAACTTTACTTTACTTTAAAGCTTAAGAATCAATAATGTACATCAGTTAGCAGTCTGATATGCCTGACAGGCAATAAAAAACATGTTTTGAGAAGTCTATAAGACAGGCTTGAGGAAGAAGTTAATTCACAAAATAGCAATGATGCAGCCAGGCTAATTCAGTCTTAGGCTGAGTACCTTATCTTATGAGCACTAGGAACAGGGTCTCACCTTGACCTCTTTCTCAATGTAATCGTTGAGAAGGATGTCTGGGTCGATGCGGTGGTCAGGGACAGAAAGCGAGAAGGTATGGAGGGCCCTGCGCTCCGTGGATTTCTCTTGAGCTTTCTTATCTCTTCCCTTCTCCCCCTTCAAAAACACTCGCTTAAACGGAGACACTATACCTGGCTGTGGGACAGAAGGAAGGAAAGAATGAGGAATAAAGAGGATACAAGAACAATCTCGACGGAGATCAGTCCTGGTGATCTAGTTTAGTAGTCTAGTAGTTTAGTTTAGTAGCAACCCTGATCTAACACACACAATTCAGTTGAACAAGACATTTCAATATTACAATAAGTAAGGAGTATTGACTGTAAAGTCTCCAGTGAGGTAGATCACTAGAACTGGACATGGGAATCCACGGTCTAGAGAGATCTAGATCAAGACATATACAAGCTTAAAAACATAAGAAAATGGTCCACATTAGTTCAACAGTTCTACAACAGTGTGTGGCATCATTTAGTAACTCTTCCACTCAAATGTTTGTAACCAGTCACTTGAGCTGCTGTGGAAACTGTAGCCATAGCTACTTGAGAGCATATGCTTTCCTAGACAAGTTAGTGTGAAGCTGTGCCTTAGAAGCAGTCACACATACAGAAACTTGGGCTACATGCTGACTCTAGCCTTTTCCTACCTCTATTCACAGATGCCAGCACAAATAAGACTAATGGTTCTTTCTTGCACAGCACAAATGCCCTGTAGCCTCACTGTATCCAACACAGTCTGCTTCTAAAGTGCACCACTGGAACAAAAAAAATAACAGCTTGTCCAAGCATTACATCTGCCACAGTTTTTTATGAAACCATAAATGTTAGCTAATGTCTACGGCAAACTGGCCACTAATGCCAGTTAAGTATCAAATATGAGGCAGTGCCACAATTTCCTTCCTCTTTTTCCAAGCTGTTCATGTTTGCAAGAAACTTAAGCAGTTTGTTTTCAAACCTTCCAATTCAGCTCCTGAAAATGACTGGCCTGTGATAGGGTTTGCGTTACAGCAACTTTAAAAAAAAAAAAGAAATCTAATGGTAGTATTGAGAAGCTCCTGGTAAACCTACCTCTGTCTCCATGGTTTTTCACTAGACACTGAATGGAATCACAATGAGAGATGTGAAACGGTCGTCCTCAACAGTCTTCAATAAAGCGTCCCTTCACAAGCGCAGTTTTGGTTGCGGTAAATGCAACAGGTGGCACGTGGCTCAAGATAAATGACACTGGGGCCACCGCCCTCAGAGCAGCGGAAAAAAGCGCACTTCAACACCCACAAACACACTAACCCCAACTGCTCACACTTTCTATAGCTCTACACGGCAGGCAAAAGGGAAGATGAGCAGCCACTACTTCCTGTGATGAAAGGCACAGCTGAACTGAAAAAGGTATGTGAAGCTGCTTTCATTCTCTTCAGTTCTTCGCACTAAAGCCATCTTACTTCTCAGTTAATGAACAGACAGCACAATAAAGTTGATTTCAGACCTGTAATTGCAAACCAAAGAAGCTCTTGAGATAATCAAATGCTGTTGATGGGTAAATAAATTACGCTTATGAGCTTCTGCGGTGGTAAACAGCCCAATCTAAGGGCCTCAAAAGCCCAATCTAAGGGCCTGGCTTTGTCAAATTTGCAATATTGCCAGCACAGAAAACAGACTAAAAAACAACAACAACAATGTATGAAATCAACACTTTTACTCAAATGTGCCATTTGGTGGCTTTCCCTAATCCAATACTTTTAAGCTACTCCTTGGTTAAGACAACGTTTACACTTGTTTTTGACTTGCATTCCTATACTACCTGTGGCTCGCTCCTCAGTGAGCTCCCTCTCCAGCTTCTTTAATTATTGAGAAATGCTGGAACTACAGATGGCCATTAACATTTCATAAGTTTCATCTGTAATGTGAGAATGCAGGACTCTCCAGGTCAACTTTGCCAAGAGAATACATACAAAAAAGGTAGTCTAAACCTGTGTTTAACACACCTGAATCAAGTCCTGAACTAATTAACAAGAACTTAGTAAGCTGGGTCAGGTGTGTAGTGTAGAGAAAACTCAAATGTGCAGGGCAGGAACCCCTAAGTGGAGGTACAGCCCCGAGACTACCTGAGCACAATTTTAAAGTTCAATATCTTTTAAGACCTTATTAATAAATAAAAACTATGTAAATTTCAAAGCACAGCATACACAAACCGAAATATGGCTTGTCCTTATATTTTGTGCTCTATTCAAACAGGTAGCAGTCCTCTCCTTAATCTCCCTTTCTATCTCCACTAACTTTCTATTTTTAAATTTCACTTTAACATTTCTGCCACCTTCTATCCCTTCATTAGTGGTCAGTTTTTGACCACAGGACCAATGCATTTGGATATTTTTGTTTTTACATCAACTTTCTCCTTATCCAAAACATAGCCGATCAACGAAATGTTTGGTTTCTAAAGTTGGCTTTATAAGTTGTGCACTGGAGCTATGAAACCTTAAACCTACCAATTAGTGTCGTGCCAACTGCCTGAGACACATTCAGATTCAGTTATCTTAACAGACTTGTTTTAGTAGTTTGTAACACTGTGCAGCACTCTGCTATCTATACAATGAAAAGATGTATAACTGAAAACAGCACTAGAAGCCACCTTAAAGTTTAATTTTTGTTTATACTTCAAAACTTGAGTATATTACCAAAAAAAAAAAAAAAATCTCAATAAAATATACTGAGATACACATCCAAAGGGATTTAACTAGCAGTGGACAATATGATCGTTATCGTGATAAACTGTGTCACCACAAGCTATACTTCACTTTTCCGAGCATATTACGAATACTGTCAGGACATAACACTGAACTGCTGCATCTTTCATTACAAAGATTCCTGTTTAATCACATTTAGTGCAGTGCACTGTGTGAGACGATGGTATAGTATACAAACTATAGTATACAAACTATTTTTTAATGTGCCAGTACTAGTTCTTCTCAGTCTATTCCAACATATCAGATGTCAGAAAAAATAAATATTAGCATATAGTATATCCTAAAAGTATCTTGAAGTATCAGGATCATGATATTTTTGTCATATCGAACACCCCTACATTTGTTTCCTTAAAATCCCTGGCTTGTTAGATCCTATGGTAGTGTTCTTAGAATTGAGAAGAAATCTGGACCTGCCAGACGACCCTAGACATGTAAAGGTTTAATAAAACAATTGTGAGCTACACAGAACCACTTTGCTCAGCTGTGGAGTTTAAGGATGCACAATGGCCCTGTTCACACCTGGCCCTAACATGCATTTTCACTGATCTGATCACAAGCGGACAACTCTATGTACAGGCACCCATCACGTATTGATATCTGATCACTCAGACCACATTCAGAAGTGGTCTGGGCCACATAGGGCCACATTCTTTCAGCAGTGTGGACGCACACGTGTCATGGACCACATTAATGGACCGGCTACTCAACTGGTGTATGTCCACTGTGTAAGCAGAAAGACATACTCAATGGCACCCCAACAGTGTCACATTCAAATATGTATTGTTTTCATTCTGTTCATTTTAATAGGCACTGCTGCCTCTATCCGTTTAAAAACAACACATTTGCTCTTTGCGAGCGGAAGTGATGCATGTGTTTATAGAAGAGGGAAGTGAGATCCAATCACAAGTGGTCACTCTGGATGCATGTGGAGACGTATTCTGATGTGAACTGATGTGTACTGATATCCACTTGTGATCGGACCACCCAAGACGCATGTTAATGCCAGGTGTGAACAGGGCAAATGATGAGTAAATTGTTTTGGTATCCACAGATAAATGTTTAAAAATAATATCAGCATTGGAAAGATGATTAGATTACATTTCAATCCAGTATATGATAACACGTTTACAATATTCTAAAAGAGGCAAATATTAAGGTATTCAGAAATACTGGATACTGACGGCAGCCCAGATTTCCTATATTGGTGCATCTTCAGTGGTTTTTCTATTTACAGTGCTTTGGAATCTTTGATCTCTCTGCACTGTTTGAGCAAACAGTGCCATCTTGTGGCTACATAATCATATCCATTCTCATCTGGTTTAAAATTAGCCATTTAATTACACCATGCAGTTTAATCGGTAAAAAACAAACCTTAAACACAAACCTACACATAATGACATGTACAGTTATTAATGCATAATGTATGAACCTAGAGAAGAAGAAAAAAAAAAACAGAGAGAGAGAAAGAGAGAAAAAAAACAACATTTACAACAGCAGGCCACACCTGCTGACAGAGCAGATGGGCTCCATTTACTCAACATGGCCTGTGATGTCAGTGAGAAACTACTACAGCGATAGTTCAGCTGGGATAGTGTTATTGTTTTTCAAATTAAGAAGAAAAAGAAACAGTGCTGTGTAGATTCCTTCTCTGACTCCTGAGTGGGCACTCTCAGGGGGAGTCATATCCTGTTGGACTCCTTAGTGAGCCCAGCCCTCTATTTTCCCTTGAGTGTGATTAGGGGAAACTCTTCGCCCCTGAAAAAAGCATGTCTACAGCAAGACTGAACTGACAAAGTGGGTAAACGTGTGCCAATTTTAAAATGACTACACTGTATCTGTTACAAATTAAAATCCAGAACGATTCAGAATGATCACATAAAGACAGTTTTGGAGCAGGGAAAGTTCAACTGAAATTCAGAGTTTAGTTTTTACAATATGTCTGTTTCTCTTTAAACAGCGATGTGATACTCATCTGGAACATATGAATTTAGGCTCATATAAAACTGAGGAACAACTAGCTTAAATTAATGTCACGAGGAGATATATATGACACGAAAGTTCACATATATATAAAGACAAAGTGAACTTTATCAGCTCAGCTATATACACGTATGCAGTGAGACGAGACGGTGTGGTTCCAGATTTTACAGGGTACACAGAGTAAACATATATAAATAAACTATAAATATAAACTCTAAGCTAGAAGTAAAAATGTGCAATTTGGTATAAGGATGTGCAGTTTATATATGTGTGTGTGTGTGTGTGTGTGTATATATATATATAGATAGATAGATAGATAGATAGATAAAGAGAGAGACATACACACACTCATAGTAAAATAATTGATTCTGAAACCAGGCTTACAATAAGAAGAGATAGTACTGAACTGTATGAACCAATGAACTAAGATAAGAGATAAGATAAGATAATCTTTTATTAGTCCCACAAGTGGGAAATTTGCTTTGTCACGGCAGAAAGTGGACAGTACAAAGAGCAGCAAAGATTAAAAAACAATAGAATAGAATAAAATACTATGCCAAGTAACTGAAAGTAGCAATGACTTCTTACAATCAGATACTGTTAAAAGGTTAAAAGTCCTGGGGAGGCTGCTTGCTAATTTTGCAGTTAAATACCATCTAAATTATAAACTATAAACAACACAGCCTTTAACTGCACATGTCAAACACACTGGCACTGTAACATTATGTGACTGAACGTTAACCAACCAACAAAGCAGAAATAAAATGACAAATACAAAAGAGAAAGTTCTCGTTTGGCACACAAAGTTATGTTCAGAAAGAGAGCTAACTTACACCACAGTTTCACCTTTTATCACTTAATATTATGATCACCTTGCCGCCCCCCCGCCCCTCTAGATTATTGTACTGCTGCACTTTAATAACTGTGGTTTTATCTAATTTCAACATAATTAGATACTTCTATTCATTTTTATTTCACATTTTATTCAAATATATTTTGTCATATTTATACTTTATTTAAACGCAAGTTTTACTGTTAATTTTTTCTTTTTAATCCTTACATCGTACAGCATAAGCATTTCAATGCATGCCGTACTATGTATGACTGTGTATGTGACATAAATTCCAATTTGATTTTATATGAAGTCTGAAAATTGAGAGTCTTGAGAAAGCAGTAGCTGTGTGACAGCTGTTCTCTTCACAGGACCACAGCTGCAGTCTCTCTCTCTAAACACAAAGTTTTAAAAGCAGCTTCTTGGTCAAGACACACTGAGCTGTTATCAACATTACATATTTACGTCACTTACATCACCAACCTCGATAGAGCCTAAAAAGTCGAGGTTTAAAGTTAAAACCCAGTGTTTTGGCTCAGCAGCTCCCCTTAGCTGAGCCGTTAGCACGGTGGCTAGGCTAACAGGCTGGCTACTGTAGCCAATCTGAGCCAAGCCCTGAAAAAAAAAAGTCTGAGAGACGAAGACAACTTACCTTTTTAACTTTCTTTACATCATCCTCCATCTCTATGTACAAATGCTCGTCATGTTTACTTTAATTGGGCGGAGGAGGTAGGCTGTGGTGGAGTCAGTCAGTGCCAAACAGCTCCAAACAATCACTGGTGGCACCTTCCCAGTAAACTACACAGGGACCCCCCCGGCGGACACAGGGCCAGCAGAGGAAGACCACGGCTCATATCGCACCCAGAGTAGAGCCTATGATGAGAATAAAGTCCTTCCTAGCGAACGGGATCGACACTCTTACGAGAACGAAGCCACATGAAGTACAAAGGAGCTGCAAACTAGAACAAAAACAGCCCCAAACTTTTCAATCCTGCCGCCATTTTGGGCGTAGAACGCCTACCCAATATGCTTTGCAAAAGAGACCAAAGTTTGATGTCTGGAGAGAGGTGGTTACTGTTAGAACAACTTAATGAAGTCCTAAAACCTTCATTAAAATGCCTTTAAGGCCACAGCCTTTTTAGGTAAACGAGTTAAATTCATCTTAACATCTTAACCTTAAAGGGGCACCCCTGCAAACATGAGAAAATGTAACTTGGGACATGTACGCATGTGTCCTGTCATCCCATAACAGTGCCAAAATCACCAGAGAGAGACTGAGATTCAGTTTTAAGACCAAGAAAAACCTCTTTTGATGATATATGGCGGATTTTGTTTTTTTTTAAAAAAAACTACAAGCATTTATTTAACGCAGATATGCCCCCTCATTCTCTAGCTGGCGTATGAGAAGCGAAGTAAAAGACACAATATGGACAAAAGTATTGGGACACCTGACCTCATAAATGCTCTACAGAATGAACGGGCACAAATTCCCACAGAAACACTCCAAAATCTTGTGGAAAGCCTTCCAAGAACAGTGGAAGCTGTTATGGCTGCAAAGGGGGACCAAGTCCATATTAAGGTCTATGCATTGCAATGCACTGTCATTAAAGTCCCCGTTGGTGTAATGGTCAGGCGTCCCAATATTTTTGTCCATATAATGTAGCTAAAAATAGCAAATGGTGCCGCTCAGAAGCTAAATATCACGGCTGCATTTATTAGCCTCTACACCCATGCATCTTCTTGAGGTGAGGATTTCTCTTTTGGAGTTGAGGGGAGGGGGTGCCCAGTGATTGTCTGGCATATTTACATAGGGCATGGGCATTGTAGAGAGAAAAACAAAAAGGATACAAAACATGAACTCTGTCATACCAATGGTGCTGAGAGAGATAATGCTGCACTATAGAATGACATGACAAATAACATTAAATGCTACTTTTAGGCCAAAATGCCCCTTCACATCTCATAGGGAATAGGCTATTAGGGTTATTGCAATGCCACAACCCGCGAGTCTCACTGTAACATATATGTCTTTATGTATACATTCTTTTGTGGAAAAAATAAAATGTAATGATAAAATGAATTATAGAATGTAATAATTCTTTATTAAACAACAATTTGTTACTCTGGGAAATCTATCTCTATCATATCAGTACATTCACATACACATCTGTACATATACATCTGTATATAACCACTTTTGACCTGTCATTGGGCAAACTGTGCATGTGTGTACAGTATACATTTTTTAATGGTATAGCTATTCGTACTCACTTTCAAATAATATATTCATTTTCTGTCTTAAGAGATGAACAGTCTCATATCATGATCTACAGTAAGGCTTGACAAGTATTTTTTTTCTTTTCTTCTGTTGTAATACTCCTTTTTTTTTCATCTAAAAATCAAAGTGTACAAAAAAAAAAAACAACTGTAGCACCATATGTTATTAACATCATTAATGTTGTTCCCGAAACATAAGGGATTATACAATACTGGACATCAGATTTGTTTTCAAATAATGGCAAATCCAGTGAAACAATTTACTTTCATTTATATTTGACAACATCAAAGAAACCATTCTTTATGTTTTTAACAGAAATAATGAGTACAGTCAGCGAAGGAAAAAAAAAATGCTACACACCGTAGCAAATAGTTTGCTGAATAATTGTGTCAACTCTCTTAAATATCCCAATGAAATCCAGGATATCTTTACATACTCATCAATTACATGAACAGTCTAACACAATCTAAAATATAATGGATATTATTCGAACCAGTCTCGTTGATAACATTTCTAAAATCAGCAGCAATTCATCTGACAACCATATCCATTAATTAGATCATTTTCCAACATAATATTACAGCCAGATCTACAATAACAGTAACAGAAGAGATACACACAGGTTTAGGACATAGAGATGACAGGAATATACAACACAGCAATCACCTTCTATACTTTTAGCAATTCCTTTTTATCAGCATTACTTTTATGCCACTGGAGGAATGTCAAAATGATGCATTTTTTCTTTTTTTTTCTCTCTCTCTAAAGAGAAATCCTAGTGCAGATTAAAAAAAAATAAAATTCAAAGTAATGATACAAAAACAGGAAAAATAAAAATAAAAAAAGGTCAAATGAATATACAATATATTCATTCACTGTTGTTCTTTGTGTTGGTTGTAAAATAAATAAGTGCCACCGTATTTCAACAATGAAGATCTGCTGTAAACTGTGCTGAGGTGCTTGTTCTTCCAGAGCTGAGAAAGTCTGTGAGCTTGAAGAAGCAGGGTTCTTCAGATGGTGGCCTATGCTCTGTGAGCCACAACACAGGTCCTGCAGTCCACATTCTGTGGTAGCACCTTTAGAAAATGTGTATAAGCACCAGGTCAAGAAACAGAAATGCACCATTTGTTTTCTTCTGTTGTCATTATTATTCTTTTTTCTCTTTATCTAAAGAACTTTTGGCTCTATTTTAATACAGATGGTTGTGGCACAAATGTACAGGTTGGAACTGAACCCGGTGCAATGAGCTGCTACTCGGCAATGCTCTCAAGGAACCCAGGGAATGGGCAAAACATTGCACTGAACAAAGCTGACATGCAAACATAGTCATCGTTGGATGCATTCTGTGGGCATGCTAGGAAGCTGGGTGATGTCGGGGCAGTCTGTTGTTGATTCAGCACTACAGGCCTTCACAAAGCCAGAGACTTCAATGCTTCCAAAAACCGTCTTAGATACAGGTTTAAATATTTGACCCAGTGAGCACCTTGTCTACATAACAACATTTCTCCTATTCATATTTGTCCTACATACTTTTTTTTTTTTGCAGGCATAAATCCATTTGGCTAGACATTTTGTTCACAAGACAAACAACAGACAAAAAGGTTAACTTGTTGGCACTACAGATCATTCATCTTGCAAGACAGAGGAAGGCATAGACAGAAATACATTAACAATCATTAAATAAATTGCTAAATTTTGTCAGAACTGTGATTCCGTTACTCAAGTAAACCCTGTAGGATGATGGACATTCGGATTCCTCATTAAATCCAATTGCACAGAGGCTTTGTGCGCATCTGTTCGAACTAGGAAAACGTATAACCCAACATTCAGGTAGGTGTTAAGTATTGCCTTGCATTTAGAACACTCTGGTAATTTTGTTTTGCAAAGATGAATCGTCTTCACCTAAAGACAGGAATGTCATTACATTGAGCCCATCTCCAGTGTGGGTATCGGTTGAAATTGATCCTTATGGTTACAGTACTGTATATTATATGAAAGAGGAAAAGACACTGGCATTGTTGTTTGCTGTACTGGCTGCCATGGCTAGATAGAAGCACCCAGAGAAACAAGGCACCACAAAGGATCTGATATTAGAGGGTTGTTGTTGCCCACCTTTTATTCTGTGTACATAATGTTGTGGTGAAGGACTTGAGTATCTATTGATTATACAGCTATCTGTCTGATTTATTGTCTCGTAAGGCAGTAAGCTAAACAAACGTATTCCGAAAGTATTTCCATGTACCAGCCGAGTCCTCTCGCGAATCGCCCTGTTAAATCCTTTCAGATACAGCAGTGAACAAGTGGAATAAGGGAAGAAGGAATCACAGTGTATTTGCACCTGGTTAAATGTTTATCACTCTCCTCGAAGAGTGTTAATACTGTAGTAACTGAGACTGTAGGTGAAGTGTGAACACACTATGGAATGCCAGGCAGCCAAGTCATCCAACCATCGCACCCATTTAATCATTCACACCATCATGAATCATAGAATAGGGGAGTTGGTGAAATCCCAGCAAACAACAGTGCAATGATGTGCCAAGCACCTAGAAGAACTGTAGAACTTCTTTGTTCGAAGGGACCACAAGGGCTGAGGGATAGGCTAGGGCAGGTAGCTCAAACCTGTTACTAATGCTACTGGATCTGCTTAAAAATAAAGGTGCCAATTTTTCAAGAACCACTTTCGTATCCTAAAACAACCTTTCATTGGATTTTTTTTGGAACAACTGTTACAAATGGGATGTGCGAGTGTGAAGAACCTTCTCAACAGAGCGATGCTAATTTCAAACTGGATATCCGAGTTCCAAAACAAGAGGGTTTGGGAGAGTTTCTTTGCACTGTTAACTACTGGAGATTATAATACATTGCAAATAGATTCCTGTCTGATGTGACGTCCAATCCATGAGGCCAGTTTATGAACCCAGGCTGCTGTCTTGCATCGGAGTTATACCAGTCACACTCACATAATAGGGGTGTAAGGGCCAAAGCAGCAACCAAGGATGGAGCCGAACTACTGGACACCAGACCCAAAGATCAGCGGGACAGAAATGTGTGCATGAATGAACACATATGCGCACACACACACACACACACACACACACACACACACACACACACACACACACACCACTGTCTGTCCACTCATTCTTTTCCATCCCTGGCAAAAAACCCATCACCCCTTCCACTACAACTATTCTGAGATCACAGCAGGCACAAAAGGGTCAGTAGTAGCCCATGTCTACAATATTTGTGGTGAACCTTGGCATCCCATGTTCATATTTGTACTTAGTACGCTTCTTGACAAATCATATTAGGAATGACATTTTAAAGGTTATAGCACATTTTCAGGAAAAAAAAAAACTTTCTGTTGTGCAACTGAGGATAAAATGTGTGCGTTGACATTAGTCCCTGTGGAAAACTCATCACAAGCTTCAAAAATGGACGGAGAATACCACATTCACTTTCAGTTTACGTTTTTCTTCTTAAAGGAGGCGAAGTGCTCTATGTACAGGAAATTGACGATAATGCGGCAGGGCTTTGTTCCAATTATTTTGCAAAAGAGAAGCACCATTGAAACACACACATCTGGCTGGCACATATTGAGAACCCAATTACTCATCAAAGTGCGCAGCCTTGGCATGCATTCTTTAGAGTAAAAATCAGGTAATTTCAGGTAAAGTAAGCTTTTTTCCTTTTGTGATTACTACAATGCACATCAAAATAAAAGGATTATGCCTTCTAATGAAAAACTGATAGAATAGTTCATCATTTACAAATGCTTTTTTTTTTTACCACTCAAAGCCTAAAATGAGTAGAGAGCCCAATTTCAGCTAAAACCTTCACTTGAGTAGGGAATGATGGAGGATTCTTAGATATTCATGCTAGCACCATATTTTGCAAGAATTTCACTTTTGTTGTAAGCTGGAAGGTACTAGAAGCAAAACCAATGTGATTTATTGTAATTATTATCTTTTGCCATTGTTTGGTTAAAACCCTGCTCCTTCCAATCTTTGGGAACTCCTCATTTACAGAATTTGTTTAAATAAAAAATAAGAACACACACATTATACACCTTTAGTCATGCTATTGCCTTGAGCCAAAATATCTCAATTGTGCTATCTTTTACAAACAATACAAAAAATATGTGTAAGATGGGCCAAATGTAAACACTCATGCACTGCATTCACACATACAACTCGTCACTCCACTAATGGGAATAATACAAAAAACACAGAAATGTAAAGGCATTTAATATGGATACCTTAAGGCCTTCTTATTCAGTTAAATGCCTCTGGCAGTGTTATTTGCCGATACCTACACACTGATTGTAGTGCCATGTCATTACTCGTAATATAGGGATTGTGTGAATTTTTAGATTTAATTGAGAATCTTAATTAAATCCAGTAACGTGTAAACATCTAACATATATCCATAATGCAGGACATGTAAGTTAGCAAATTTCTTTGAGACTTCAGCAAGGGTTATTTAGAAACGTTAGCTCTCTTATCCACTCAAAGGAAGAAGAGATGCAAAAAATGCTGGCTGATAATGTGCTTTTGTTTTGCAAAACAAATGTGCTTTTCTGGACGATGTAGATGGTGTTGGTCATTTTTTGATTGTTAGCATTTTTGTTGTTTGTTTCCTTCACAATCATTCATAATTATCTTAGGCACAAAATAGTAACCAGAAACCCAAAAGATGATGAGTATTATGGTCCTCCATCATTCCCATGTGGCTTTGCACTTCTCAGAGCTGACAGGGACACACACACTATCAAAAATACATGTCAGTAGAACACTCGAACAAGGGCCCCGCTTAAGAAATGCTGTATTTCTGACTTTGTACTCCTTGTCTGCAATGTGTGCAATTATTCTCTGCATTTGTGAAAATAAATGTTAATTCTCTGCTTAGACTCTTTTTAGACCTTTGATATACTCTAGTTGCTGAACAGAATAACAGAATCAAACAGAGGAAAAATAAGCACCACATGGAGAGAAGTGAAGCAGAGAGTGAATGAGAGGAGTAAGAGAGACTGAGAGAGAAAGAGAAAGAGAGAGAGAGAGAGGATGGCAGCAGAGACTGCCTTTATAGGGAGGACTCATACTGGAGCAGCTCGTAGAGGAGAGGCCCATCCCTGTACCTGATGCCCACTGCATTGGGGCTGATGTACTGGAGGATATATATGGTCCGCCGGAGGCGCCGGTCCACAAAGTGCGCATCCCAGGCTGGGTAGCGCTTCCTGGGCATGTCAATTTTGATGAGGGGGCCCTCAGGCCGAATGGGTCTGCCTGCTTCGTCAGTGGGCTCTGTAGACCTCACCTGGAACACGGGCAGGCAGGTGTCCGTGGCAGCCTCCTCTGGCTCTCCGTAGTCCCCTGAAGCCATGCCCCGTGTGGGAGTGGCCTGAGAGCCCCGAGGCCCTGGGGTAGGGGCCATAGGCTCAGCCTCTGGGGGCAAGGGAAGGCCCCAGAGGAGCTCAGCGCAACAGGAACTGGCCAAGACCCTCAGCCTGGGCCCCATGGGGTGCAAGACCCCATAGTAGAGGATCATGCAGGCCACTCCTGAAGCGAAGCACAGGAAGACGCCGCAGAGAATGGAGGCGGCATAGGAGTCGGTGGTGGTCGGGTCTCTGTAGGTGTACCACAGGACAGTCAGGATGGTGTTCTCCACCAGCACCAGCGAGTAATAGGCCACCATTCGGTATCGGGTCCTGCCCTCCTTGACGTTGAACCAGCAGAAGACATAGACCACGCCGACGACCATGTTGAAGAGCACCTCCTCCCATTTGGACATGCAGAAGTCGGTGCCACCGTGGATCACCCAGAAGGCCATGGCACACCAGTGCAGCACCACAAAAATGCCAAAGTAGAGATGGAAAACCGAGGCAAAGAGGGCGAAAGAGAGCGCCCGTGAGGAAATGGTAAAGAGGCGCCACAGGAGCTGCACCAGAGCTCCCCGGTAGCTCATGCTCTTTTGGTCATCGCGAGAGTCGCGTAGAAGCTTGTGGTAGGAGGCCAGCACCCAAGAGAGAGACAAGAGGGAGGCGACTGCTGACATACCTGCAGGGGAGGGCGGGGAGGAACAAGTATAGGAAGAGAAACAGGTAAAAAGAATGAAGCTTACCATACATACTAACATACTGTTAGATAGGCAAAGAAAAAAACGATGAAAGACAATATGTTCTAGGCTACGTTTATATAATAGCACACAAAGTTCTGACCTGCCATAAAGTGTATATTAAGTGTAATGAGAAAACAGTTTTAACGATCAAATAGATCTAACTTTTTACTCAATATACAATAAGGAAGCAAGAATGAGCACCACTCTATTTTATTATTTTCTCTCCCAGTACTATGTGTTTTTCAGTTTCAGATTTTTTTTCAGACTTCGAGGTGTTGTCTAAGACTTACCTCTTGCTTTGCTATGTTGCTATCTCTTTTTTGTTATAGCATAGCCAAGTTTACTATTCATCCTGCTGAGCTCAGTGTTCTTCAGGATGTTCATAGAGGCATCTGCGTTGCTGTCAGTGCTGTCACCTCAAACGTGAGAAATGGTCCTACATCTCAGCCTATGTGCTGAGCAGCAGGAAAAGCTTGTCCGCACACATACACTGTTGATAATTCAAAAGTCTCAACCATGACAGTCCTTATACTTTTTTTGTTGGATTCATACACAAGTCAGCCTTTTTATGATGTTCAGCATGGAAAGGCAGTGCTGTGCCCCGTCTGTGCATGATTAAAAGTTTGCAACTTGTTGATGATTTGATGGAACGCAAAGCTGTGAGATCCAGGGAGTCTAGTTTGATTTCAAACGCAGAATTCACTAGTGCTGCAGTGCATCATGTTGTAACAGAGGCTAGAGCCAGACTCACAACAAATTAAAATGTGCTTTTTCAGCAACATTTCTAATCAAGAAACATATGGCTTGAGTATGCAATGCAAATAATAAGTTACACATACAACTGCTTAGTAAACCAAGTCAACATAAAGCAAATATTGCTCCTGAAGCATCTATTGATTACAATAGTTGCAATGTGAACAGCAGCATTATTTAAATACAGAGCAACAGACACATATGTATATATTTGAAAATCCACTTGTGGTAGACATTAATTGTCTTTCAGGTGCACATTTTCACACCTTACCAATTTGACCAGTTGCACAGGCATTGTGACATTTATGTATTCGAAACACAAAATCATAATCAATTCAACACAATACAGAAACATCAGCAGTCCTAGTATAGAGCTTTGGGGCACTCCTTACACTGCAGAGTCTCGGCACGGTTCTTCTGAATCATGATGCAGAGCTGAAGCACCAGCTGTGGGGCACTCTCTAGAAAGGTCTCAAGCAGCCGGAGCATATTCACATCAGCATACTCGTACATCATAGCCCAGTAGAAACGCCGCTGGTTCTCTTTTTGCCTGCGACTCTGTATGCCGAGGTACATGGTCCGGATATACCTGCAGATTAGAGATCCACAAGAAAAAGAATGCAGACACTGTGTCAAACTGGAACTCACATTAAATTACAGGGTTTGCACTGAAAGTGACTTAAAGAGGCAGAGAACAAAAATGTGTAATCAGTCTTCCACAGCTTCATGTGTGGAATGAAGTCTCAAATACTCAAAATTCCTATAAAAACTCACTGAGGAGATTACACGACAGTAATCCTCACAACTGCGCATACAGTATATGAAGTCAGTGTACCTTCTTTAATTTACCCACCTGAGCCGGTGGCACTAATTTATGGAGTTAAAACCAACTCAACCAATTATGCATCACCATGACAAATCAAGCAAAGGCACAGCAGTTTTTGCTACTAGTGCACAGGCACTGCATCATTACCTCTGACACCTGGCAGTGATCCAAAATGGCGCGTATGTTGACAGATGAAACTGCCCTATAGAGCCAGGAGCAATCACCTTCAGTTTGCTGTAGGTTGTGCATATTTTTGTGATGTGCATGTGAGGTGTGTGTGTCTGTGTGTGTGTGTCTGTGTATGTGTGTCTGTGTGTGTTTTGTGTTTTGATTCCTAGGGCCCACACAAAGTTAGTGGGAGGCAGGCGTCTGTCAGGGCAGGCAGGGAGACAGAGGGTTCCATGTCACCGGCCGTTTGGAATTGATTATCTAAGATCAATCGTCTGGGATTTCTGGCTCAGGCGAACCGGTTTTCACTCTTGGAGGATGCTAGCGCAATCATTTGATTTTTCATGAATGTAAAGGAGTTATCTTGGGACAGGTGGAGCACAGCAGCTGATATTGACTCTTGCTATTAAAAAATATCATGTTGAGGTCAAGGTGAGATGGATGGTGCTCACAAGCCAAGAAACCACAACTAAAATAGCTGTGGTGAAGCCATGACACCACTAGAGGGTACAGTTCACTACCTTGCTGACAGGATCTGCTGAGTGTGATGATCTACAGCTGCAGCTGATGCTTACTTTCTCTGGAGACAATCAAGATTTTTACTGTCATCATGATATTTCACTACAAAGCAACCAACATCAAAGACTTGTTTTGTTGTTCTTTTAACCAAATGGTCTGACAGAGAGGTGATATGTGTCATTCAAATTTTGGGATTTCAAATAAACAAACAAACAAATAAATAAATAAATGGCAAAAGACAATGAGAACACATTCTTTTTGTAGCAAAGCCACACAGACACACCTCCAGATTATATTATAGTTGTAGTATAGTATTAACCCATTTTTTATGTTGGATGAACAGTTTAACATTATGAACAGTTTCTGGCATTGTTTCATTGATTTGCTCTTTGAGAAAAGGGACCAGAGTACAGTCTGTTTGGGCGTTTTCAAGCGCCAATCAAAACACGACTAATTGCTTCCTAACATGGAGAAAAACAGGCTACATCTAGCCAGCATTTCAGTGTACACACGCAGACAGAGAGAGTGTTGCAGATGTGTGGCTGGACGACGACCAAACCTGCAACACTCATGGGATCCTGATTACACACTTGTTTAAAAAATGTGCGGGCAAGTCTCAGGAGAGTGAGAGGGAAGGTGTACAGCAGGGTGAGTGAACCTAGAAAGTGGTCTTAGCGGCAAGGGCAAGTTAGCTTTGAAGTGAAAAGTTAAATGGCGCCAGTAAGCATGTTCTTTTTCTACAGCCATACTTATCATTACATATTATCTCAAATTTATACTGTAGAGTAGATCTACTTACTATGTTAGTGTATTATATGTATGGTATATGTTTGGAAAATGTAGGCTTTATCCAGTTTCTGCGCCCCTGCTACTGAACAGTGAGTGCTTATGTCTCGTTGGCCTTTCATTTTAAGTCAGATTACTATTGGTACAAAATTGATGTTTTCCAGTTTTCAACACCACACAACATTTCATGCCTCACTCTTAAAAAGAAAGGGTTCTTTGGAGAACCACTTTTGGTTCCCTAACCTTTCAATACAGTAGCTTCAAACGAGTTTACTAATGACCACCCAAAGAAAAACAACAACAACAACGAACGAAAACGAACGTGGTTCTACAGCATCGCTCCAAACAGGTTAAACATTTGACAGTGTTCATGTTGCTTATAAACAACACATTAATATGATGGGCCTTAGAGTGGAAGAGATGGAGAAGAGAAGGTGCATAGCAGCATACACATATACACACACATGCACGTGCTCACACACATCAAAGTTAGTCTCAGGTGCTGCTCCACCCCCTTGGCTTGTGTCCATCCGGAGGCTGACAGCCTTGAACCCCCTCCTTCTCCCTCTATGTTCCTTTCATGTCTGCTCTTTCCATTCTGTTCATCCAATATGCTCCTTATGTTCGATTCACTCATGCCGTCTGCACACCATCGCTGCCCTCCTCTTCCTCTCTCTGGGCCTGCCAGTCAGTGATCTTGCTAGGACTGAACTGGGATCAGTTTTGTGGTGGCTCTCGCAATGATGAAGCTTAAAAGCAGAATTGGTGAAGCTGCTCCCAGATCCAAACGGATGAGTGACTTTTAGCCAGAAGTGCTGCTGCAGCGGCCAACAGCAGCTTTGCTTCTATCGCGCCCATAACTGTGCCATCTGCTCAAAGGCACTTGTTCACAAGAGGCTGTTCTCTCATGCTGTTTACACACTAACTAGGCTACTGCCTGGTAGTAAAGCTGAGGCACAATACTGTTTAGTGTGTGAGAAGAAACAAGTGGTAGGCTATCTCTTATCAATCACATCAAACACTAAACTGTATAAACATTGGAAACAGACTATTTACCTGTTCCACTAGATGAATGTACACTTACTATAACATTACTGCCTACTTGCACCAATAAGAGCTTGTGTGGTTCAGGTCATTTTGATAATGATGTAGTGACATATAAATGCACATTTCATTAGGATGAAAAACAGAATGAATCTCTGTATATTGTATCTGCAATGTGGTGTCTATACACCGATCAGCCACAACATTAAAACCACCTGCCTAATATTGTGTAATTCCAGGACCTTTGAAGGTGTGCTGTGGTACCTGGGGCCAAGATGTTAGCAGAAGACCCTTTAAGTCCTGTAAGTTGTGAGGTAGGGCCTCCATGGATTGAACTTCTAAGTCCAACAAATCCCACGGATGCTCAGTTGGATTGAGGTCTGGGGAATTTGTAAGCCAAGTCAACACCTTGAACTCTTTGATATGTTTCTCAAACCAATCCTGAACAATTTTTGCAGTGTGGCAGGGCACATTATCTTGCTAAAAGATGCCAGTACCATTAGAGAATACCATTGTCATGAAGGGGTGTACATGGTCTTCATTGTAAAGGTAGATGGTACATGTTACTCATATATGAACAAGAGGATATCAAATGATAAAATATATACTGTAATTAACTATTTGCAGTCATTTTGGTCATTATCTGGATTGAAAACCTACACAGAACTAACATATTAGAACATGTAAGAATCCTTTTATATTGTTCTCTGCAACCAAATTGGTCTATGGTATTGAAAACACTGAATGTATAGTAGCGTATATTTTTTATATATTACTTTTTTGCATGGACAGTGTCTCCTCAAGGTGTTTGTACACCTCATATTCACACAGCTATGGATATATTATGACATGAAAGGCAAGAACTGATTCTGGATCAGTATTTTTCTTCTGAGAAAAACTCCCACAGCCCAAGAACACAGTGCCAAAACACAGTAGACATGTGCAGGGAATTCCCTCCTCTCTACTGTTTTTCAGTTATTGTTTACTTGAATGGCAAAGCTGAAATACACATCACTACATGGAGAATTAAGATGTCTTGCTTATTGGTTTGAATGATAGGAAATACAGCAACTGTACTTTCCGTAGCCAATAGATGTTTCCCTTTTGTGTGTATTTTGAAATAAAAAGGGAGCAATAGATTTAATCATTCTTTCAAGTCATTTTATTATTAATTACTATGTCCAGCAAGTTTTACTAAACAAAAGTCCCGTAGACATTTTTTGTATCTTTTTGAACTCCACATGAAATCATTTCTAAATGACTCTTGACTCTTTGCTGTTTCAAGGGAGCACATCTTTAGAAATTCCTCGGTAGAGTGTTTTTTGAATGCTACGTAATCTCTCCCTGCCACTCCGCACTCAGATGTAGCTAATTAGAGCCATAATCATCTTTGTGTTTGTGGCAGAGCGTAATGGCTGCAATCGGAGCTGGTAATTATGGAGAAGTGAGAGGAACATTTGGTGGCAAACACCACTAACAACAGCAACAAAAAGGCTTCATTGTGCACTCTAGCAAAGCGCATTATCTTCGGGAGAGTAAATTCTCCACAAACTACATGAAGTCTCGGCACATCGAAATGGAAAAGGCAAACAAGTATGCTTTTTTCTGCTCCCTTTTTGAGCCACTTGAAATTCTCTCATTTACCACTGCATGCCCTTGAACTGCTCTCGGACTTAACTCACACTGCTATAAAAGTCAAAAAGCCGCCTGCCCACGAGTCTGCCGCCGCATCTGTAGTGCTGGGGAATCTGTGCTGAACAGAAGAGCTTGGTTCATGATAATGATGTGAGGCCAGTCAAGCAAAGACAATAACTTAAAGATGGACAGAAATAGCCTGGACCTAGCTGTAGCTGTTACAGAGCAGAAAAGGAAAGTTGCAGCTCACATTTTTCTGTAAGGTATTCCAGGGATATCATTCGACATGAGAAAATGTCTCTGGGTTAACATTATACAGGGAGCTGGTGCAGGCCTTTTTTTATGCCAGCTTCGATTACACTGATGCGCTAGCGTGGACCATCTCCACTGCACAGCACGAAATGATAAGAAAGATGTTTGTTTATGGGGTATTCAGTCATGACTGATTGGCCATGACAAGTAAATGTGACAAGCTGACAATCTGTTGAAAAACAGTCATCACTTCTAAATGCATGCATATTGTTTTTTTTATGGATTCGCCACTCCTTTATAAAACGCAGAGGTCATTTCTCAATATATCACATGCATTGTTTGACATTTGAACTGATACTGCATGCGCACATCATAATCTTCAATGTTAAAGTAAGATACAATAAAGTCCTTGAAGAGGAACAAACAACGACCTGGCAGAAATAGTGCTTTAGCTGGTGCACTAGTCACCCATTCAATTTGCTAACCACGGGAGACAGCTGGAAGAGTAGCAGAGCATTGTTGAAGAGATTGGAGGTGATATCTCACCCCAAGTGTGGTAAGGGTTAGGGCAAATGTTTCTTTCTGAAAATAGCCTGGTTTGCTAGGCGTGAGCCTGTTTGCTTTCTGAGCATTCAGCATAGACAAAGGTCCGTGACAGAGGTCGCTCTACCCAGGAATGTGTAAGCCTTGTGGAATACTGGTAAAGGACACTTTGACTATATTTACATCTCGTTATTGTATGCAACATTTTTCCGGGTTGTATCCTGATAAGATTTTACCCAACTGCATTTACACTTGGCAGTTAAATGTGTCTCCAGTTAGTCAGATTGAAGTCTGATTGTGAAGATATCCCACCTCAGAAGTCAATGCCAGATCAAAGTGAAGTGTAGGATCTGGATTGAATCCGTGTGAAACACCATGTTACCTATAAAAAAAGAAACATGAACTGCTGTGTAGCTAAGTTACCTAACTGACTATTGACTATTGTCTTTCTTTGACTCTATTTTAGTGTCATTTGTAGCTGAAAAAAATTAATATGAAAGAAACCACGGACACACAGAACACAGACACGTTCTAACAGACAATTTCCATTGCAGTGTGTTGCATCTGGGCGTCCTACACCTGAACAAAACTAGTTTATGCCTCTGGTGGACTGAACCATGCACCGCAAATCTTACAGGACTGAAGCTAGCCATTGTGTGTTGATTAGATGTAAATATATCTTACTTATTTACTAAGTGTTGTGTGATTAGTATGCTAGTGCTACAGTAGTTTATTTGAGCTCATGTGTGGCGCATTGTATGCCTATGGTTATGATGTCGCCAATCAGTAGGGGCAGCACTTTAGCACGTATCGGCCCTGGCAAAATAACACTTTAGCAATGATAATTTAACCACTGATTCATGGATTATTATGGAGGGTGTTGGTAGGGGTTTTGGTTGTCAAATATGGCTTGGAGAGACACGTTTCTAAACACAGTTTTAGACTTTAACATGTTTTAAATGTTTCTTCAGTGCATTTACAACTGCATTTTATGTGGATGTCTGTCCTCATATAATCCTGATGTTCAAGACACTTGAAACAGCCAGGGGTCTTCATGTTAGTATAAACAACAGGGCCACACTCTCCACTGACATCACACTTTAGATCTTTGACAAGAGGCTTAGCGCAGGGCAATGACAGAGATGAAAGATAGAGAGAGATCAGGAATGGAGGATGAGAGTATAAGGGCAGCAAGGAAGAAGAGGGGGAACAGCGGGAGAAAAGGAAAACTATGGATCAATAGCTCAGGCCTTTCAAGAGCTGCATCATAACCCGAGGTAACATCTGGCATTCACTGACATTTTCTGTTAGTCTTGTAAATGTCAGGGGTGCTAGGAGACAACACCCCAAAAACATGCCCACCTCTCCACCTCTCTCTCCCCCACAGTAAGGGTGGATTTGAATACAATGGGAAACCCTCTTTTAACCTCAGGCTTTATGCTTAATATTTCCCAAAGCAACGTGCTGTATAAGCAATGAAGAAACACGTCTGAACTGAAAACACCCCTACTGTTTAAGAGAAGGGGGACCATGTTTCAAAGACATGTCCATCGTTTTCTTCCACAGAATCAAAACACCATGAGGTGGAAATTACTGATGTGATTTGAGTCCTCTTCATTTCCCTCCATGTGTATCCACACTGAAACACAGCATCCTCAGCTCACTGCTGAGTCAAAGACAACTGGAGTAAAGATAGGAGAGCTGTATCGAAATGATTGGGCAGACGAGATAAAGTCAATTTGATTACCAGCCTGCTGTAGGATGAGTATCTTTTTCCACAGATACAATTAAAAGGAAAAATCCATTACTCATACAAACTTAATAATGTTAACAGTTATGTTAAAACAATCAACACATACACACACACACACACACACACACACACACACACACACACACACACACAGGCCAGGGCTGCCTGATTTGGACAAAATACCATATTAGGATTCTATTGCTTTATATTTGCAAAATACTGATGTAATACATAGCCACTAGAACCACAGTTTTGAGTGAGCCTTTGGCCCACCACTTTTCAAACTACTTGGAGCAATGACCCACAACTGTTTGGCTGAGTTCAGGGCACTTGCATTAAAAAAAAAAAAAAAAAACCACTCTCCTTTAATTGCACTGACCGTTGACCAGTAGGCACAAACACACTTTTGGCCGAGAGCTGGAACATTTCCCAAACATCAGAATCTTTACAAGTTCATGTTTACCTGCAGCATACAAATCCAGTATTTTTTACGAAACAATAAGTTTCCCCCAAGGATTTTGGAAATGTGGTGCCTCCCCTGATATAATAAAAATTATTGATTGACCTAGATTATTTTGACCCAATTCATTCACCATTGTTGGATCATATGAATCCCTTATTTCAACAAAACACCCACAAAAACACTCATCTGGAACTGTGATTGGTACCATTGCTCACAGCACCCAGTATAAAAACCTGATTAGTTAGAAGAGTTATTTGCATATTGCAGTCTTCTGCAATATCAATGTTGCAAAGGCCTAATATTGTGATATTAACCAATAAGATGTTGTTGAGGATGCTGCAAGTGCACACTGAACACTGACCAAAGAACTTGTTTGCATACTGCAGTCCTTTACAATATCACTGTCACACACAACAGGTTTCTCCCACACAGCGATCCTGTCAGGTCTGAGTGTGTAGTCGATGTGAAACCCCTGTCTGGCTCTCCTCACAGCGCCGTGGCCTAGAACATGGCTCCCCATGAATTATTCGTGCTGAGATCATAGCGTTTGCTCACGCTTCGTTAGCTAGCCTGCACTTGGCCTAGCTGTGCCAGGTCATGTCTGAGCACTCTGCCTGTCTGCCCGTCTGTGCCACTGATACAGCCCATTTCCTGCCGCGCCAACACGCTAACGACTAATGATTCACCAAGGCATACACCGCATTGTTTCTGCTTAATTAACTCCTGCTCGAAGACCATGCATTGTTTGGATGGAACGAAAGATTGTCAAGCCATGAAAGGTGAAGTGGATGTGCACGCGCACACGCACAAACAAAAAGATGCACTCTTGCAGACACTCATGCACGTATGCACACAGGTTCTTGGCTGAGCTGTGGAGGAACTCGGCTAACTAGCAATCTGACAGCTTGACAGGCCAGCCTGAAGATGCTCTTGTTCCTCTGCGGCGCTGAAGACAATGTGATGACTGCAGTACTCATCTGTGCACTGCAAATTCCAGCAGCTATAATGGCCACTATACATCTGTAATGGAGTCATCAGGAATGGTAGGCGCGAACAATGCTGCATGCTACAGAATAAGGCTGCACGATATGGATAAAATACTAGTATTGTGACTACAGTGCTACATTCTGTGATTAAAATATTCCTTGTGACATATTATAATTGCATTAGGGAATGATTATGTTGACCATAAGCAGCTGAACAATGGAGCAAGTGGAACATCTGAACCTTTTAATGAGAGAAGCAAAAGTATCTTCCCCACTTTTTTAATTCAAAAATAAATTTTCAGTAAAAAATAACAAGTTTAATCCAACTGTATTTTCATGCACATCGGCCCGAAAACAAAATTTTCACTTGGGAACAAGAGCAGTAAAGATTCCTATTTGCTGATTCATGTGTGTGTGTGTGTGTGTGTGTGTGTGTGTGTGTGTGT
>JBBPCZ010000163.1:9560868-9574009 GCA_037974445.1 Brycinus macrolepidotus | reverse complement strand
CCCCCCCCCCCCCCCCCCCCCCCCCCCCCCCCCCCCCCCCCCCCCCTCCCCCCCCCCCCCCCACCACAAACATTCATTAAATCACTGTAGTTAAAGGAATGCTGCACTGTTTTTTCAGCCTAATCTCCCCCGGTAATTTGCCTGTACTTTGAAAAAAAAACACTGTTGACTCTAAGCGCGCTTATAATAGAAGCCAATGAGCAGCTGCTTCAGCTGAAATTATTTTCCGTGCCAGCAGAAAGGGCAGTGGCATAGCTTCATACACAAGGGTTCCAGTTATTGTTATAGACTTTTGCATTTAAGCACTAAACAACTTGACTGGTCACTGCAGGGAACCGCAACCGCGTGTGTAAAGTAGGTCAGTGCTGGCACCAGGGCAGCGCTTCAGATGAGTCTCAGTGCAGTCCCTAGACCCAGAGAGAAATATTCTGCTTTTTCCACATCATAGCACTTCAACTGCTGCCGTCACCCTGATAGCCTTCAGCAAGCTACTTATCATCTGAATTAGAATCAGAGGCTCTTCCATTTTTTGCAGGGTGAAAAAAAGCCCCCTTAATCAACATTTTAACATGCAGTACTGAATGCATTTTACACACCATCACCTCTCTACGTAGTAATGCCTCACACATTTCTGTGCAGTGGAGAAAATTAATACATTATATGTACTTTAGTGATTGTAGTTACTTGGGGTTGTTTTCTTTGGAATTTGTTTGTTTTTCAGCATTGTAAAATGCTTTTTTTGACCGTCACTCTTCAAATGTGTTCCAGCTACAGTTTGTTAAATTCTCCTCAATTCTACTAGTCTCTGAGAAGACAGTACATCATAGCAGCACAACGCATGTGTTTTCTAGGTGTGGTAACATTCAGTGGGTCACCCCCCCACAGACTACTAGCTGTAATTATTTCTGTGAAAATAATATGTCTACATTTTTTGTTGATTTCTGTTTAATAGATAATAATCATGATGGTTTTATTTATATTCTAAGTATTGTATTAATACTCATTGTTTTGGCTGGAAACAAAAAAGGTTAACTTATTGAAATCCACAACAAAATGGATCCAATTACATTTTTCCCCATGGTATCTAAGTAGATAAAGCCATGTCAGATTAACTGCCAACATAATAAGAATCAACTGATAATATTGGAAAGTCCAAATATGCCACTGACTGTTGATACGAGCTGGAAAAACAGCAGCAGGGCTCTTTAGTGAAAGAGTCACTGCAAAACCACGATGTACACGATAAATACATGTTAACATACCATCTTAAAATGAAACATGCAATGTCTTTTGCAAGCTTCAGATGTCTGTGTTTAATCTAAAATGGAAGAATAATTAATATGAATTGCTTTGTATCAAGATATTTTTGTACATAATAGTATCACACAATATCAGAAACCACATCAGCAAGTGTTAACGATGGCTACTATACACTTCTATAACTTCTTAGCTGTTTATCTCATTGCAAAGTTGTATAAACATCCACAGAATATGAGCAATATGCCCTTTGAAAAGATGTGAAGAATCTGAAAAATCTACAGACTTTCCTCTACCAACAGACTCTCCGCCAGCACACCAAACATGTGATGCATTGGAAGTGCAGCCAAACTACTCTCAAACTTGTGCTAAGCCTGTTTTGGATCGTTTAATTTCTTGAAAGAGTGAATCTGCAGATTAGGCAGTGTTAGGTGTGGATAATACAGGCAGAGAGCAGGGAATCCCTTTGAGCAGTGCAGGAATGTCTAAATTGGCTCAGACTGTCCCACTCACACGGACGAAAATAGCAGAAAATAAATATTTAAGCCAATACATTCACTCTGTTGAAGCAACAGAATCAGTTGGTTTGGGTTTCTAGGGATATCTTGCTCTCCTCTGCCGAAAGGATTTCCCGTCAGTCTTATTCCTGGCGAGCAGATAAAAGTCGGGCTTTTTCCCTCTATTTTTCTCTTCAAAGACCCCACTGATTAAACATGGCCTAATCTCCAAATGCTCCATCTAGAAATGTGTGCTGAGCACAGCTCTGTGTGCATCAGACCTGGAGGTGCAAGACTAAAGAGCTGTCAGGTTTCAGGTTTAAAAAGGACATGTGGAGTTAAAGAGAGAGGCGTTGTGACATTTTGGGATCATTTAGCAGCGCCAATGTTATGATTGCAACTCTTTGCACAACAGAAGAACAGTCGCACATGTTCACACAGGCCTTCTGCCCCAGCTAGCCTGCGATCACGGTGGAGGAACTTGATAAATCATTTAAAATCATGCTTGGTGCTGGATCAAACAGCACAGTGAGACCATGATAGACAGCAAAGCCTGTTTCTGAAGAGTATTATAGAGGATAATTAGAATGGAGGGGGGCTAATGGGTGAGTAGTGACTGAATGAACAGAAAATTCTCTCTCTCACCATTAGACTTCTATCCACCTTCACACACATTGAGTGCACACACAACAAAGAGAAGTCTTCCTGTGCCTGACAGTAAGGAATACACACACACACACACACACACACACACACACATGCGTGCACACAATCATTTAAAAATTATTTTACATATGGGATGTAGTATGTACCCATTGTTAAAATGCAGTTGAAGTCCATACTGTCCATGTATGGGACTTGAAATATATTGAAATATAATTTTGAATTGTTTTTTTTTTTTTTTTTTTTTGGACAAAAACAGCATATTTATAAATATTCCTTCTATTCAGCCTACAGCAGTTTAGCCCATGATTATTACTCACACATGAGTAATAATGAGTGTTTCAGCCTAGATTGCTTTTTGAATAAGGCACAATACAAAGCAGCCAATCAGAACAGAGGTCATTTACATATATCTGCTTTACAGCCTGTCCCAAAGTCCACATTTGCGCTTGTGGTTTTGTTTAGGCACACACCAATGTTCATCTCTCAGAACTTAAGAAATGTGCACAGGTACTGATTAAACTTTCTTGGACGGGCAGTTATCAAAGCTCTTGCAATTTTAATGTTTTCTGATATTTCTGTGGGATAGGTATTTAGCCCAATAATGCTTTGATGCACAAACAGGGAAGGGTACATTTAGTGTGCAATTACTGTGTTGGCCTGCACTGTGTTGATACATGTTTAAGAAATGGGACACTAATGTAAAACACAGTACACAAGAATACAGTAAATGTACTGTGTTTTAACATGTATAGAAAATGGGACAGTCATGTCAAAACAGTGCACAAAACACAGTAAATGTACTGTGTTTTTACCTGTATAAAAAATGGGACACTCTTGTAAAAACACAGTAAATGTACAATGTTTTTACATGTTTAGGAAATGGGACACACATGGACATTTACTGTCTTATGAACATGCACACCAGTATACAAATGTAAACTGTTAGAGTCAACCTAACCCAACCTAACAATTTAAAATAGACCTTTTTCACCTTGTTAGTTCACATTGTCCCTGGTCATATTAAGCACAGTTAATCATCCTTTAAGACACAAACTTGAACCAGAGTAATAATAATATCATGTTTCACCTTCTCCTCTCACCACCTCCGCCTATCATTAAACGAAAACGGCCTAGCTCAGAGGCTCTTGTTGAGACTGTTTCTGGAACATAAACCCACACAACCGTCATAAGTGGACAGGAAAAAAAAAAGAGAGACCCTTTAAATAGTTTGACAGCTTGGAGACTGCTCACGAAGAGACAACAGGGAGTTTTCACAAGTCAGGCTGTATTTGCAAGACATGCCCACAAACATGCTTCGTCTACCATTCTGCGTCTCTTACACAACTCCAGAAACTGTCCAGAACTTGTTAGCTGTCAGGAGCGCTGGTGCACAACAACAAAAACAGTCATGATCTTAAACCCAGATGGTGCGATAGAAAACATTCCGATTATTCATGGCACTTTTTCTGTCCAATTGGTAAACAGACTTGCAAATTAGTCACTATAATTTACAGCCAAGCCCACACAAGCGCACGTAAATGTGCCATTATAGCCTTAACACAAACAAGCAAAAACATGCACAAATTACTCATAAGTATCAACTGTGTGTTTGGCACTCATTGCCGCGAGATGATGCCCACATGACTCCATCACTCACATCACCAGCCCCCCTGCAGTTTGGGCCAGAACTGAGCCTTAGCACACATGCTGTGTCAATTCATCATCTTTACTGGCATGTATGGATTATTCCTCACAGACATGTGCTATTGCTAAGCACCACAGCCGACTGATACGATCATATCAAATTCTGAATGCATAGGATGATGATACAGGCAGGGGGTCTGCATCGAAAAGCTTTCAGTGAGGGAGAACAATGGTTGCCGTGAATAGCCTTGAGGAAGGCCATGCTCTAAATGCTCTTCCTCACTAGGAAGGTGCTGTACATAAGAGACAGGGTGTGTATGTGTGTGTGTGTGTGTGTGTGTTAGGGCTGCACGATGAAGGCAGAATAACAGCTGCAGTATGCCTTGCCTCACATTAGTTAATTGCTGTGACATCATTAAAGAGCTCAATTACTGATGTGTGTTGGATTGTGTGAATACCTTGATTCATTAAAGCACTGAAAAAACACTTGTGGAGTAACTGAGATTGATAAGGATGCTCACAGAATAACATTGACAGCAAATGATTTTCGGTAAGTAAAAACATCTGAAATGCAATCAATATATCAATATTTTCTATAATGAGTCACTTTATACAGTGTTATTGATGCATTAAAAGTAAAAAAATATCCAGACATCCCTTCTAATTAGTGAATCCAGGTTTCTTTATGCTGTATCCATTGCTGACACAGACTCTACGTACAAATATCTTGTATAATCTTCATACAAAAGCATTGGCATTAAAATGGGATGCTCTGAAGCAGTGGCATAAGAACCTGAAGTCAACATGGCCAAGGCCAAGTGTCAGCTAGACAGGTATAGAATCCCTCAGCACTGGGTTGTGGTGCAGTGGAATTGTGTTCTTTGGGAAAAAAAGTGTTAAATCCAATAATTTGCATAACTTGTAAAAATATAAATAAATATAAATTGTAGCTAGCTAGCTTCCAGTATCAAATGCTTGAATACATGCATATTGTCACAGTGTGCTGTATTTTACAACAGTTTTCTGTTCATCACTTATATTATCCATCAATGTTCATATTACAGAAGCCACACGCACTTATACCAGTTTCTAAAAAGTGTGTTTTAATAATAAGATTATAGAATGAAATGACTGAAATTCAAAACACTGTTATACTGAAAATACTAAAAGTTGTAAAATAATGTATCATGGATAAAACACTGAAATGAAAATCAAATTAACAAAATGTAACATGACTTCTGGAGAGCTCCACCTCCTCATTACAGTACAGGACAGGCTACTGAAAACTGCACAAAGAATTGGTCACTTTCCCAATGTAAATAACAGCTCATTACTGACAAATTAACTTCTTTAAAAAAAAAAGAGGCTTGAGTACACTGTAAAAATACATACATTTTAACCATGTGTAATGATCGAGTACCATCCAATTCCTTTGGGATGAGCTGGAAGTCTGGTGATCCTGTACTAAACATCCAACATCAGTACCTGACCTCACTAATACTCTTCCGACTGAATGCAATCAAATCCTCACAGCAGTGTTTCAGCATCAAGGGTAAAACTTTCTCAGAAGAGTAGAGGTTGTTCCTGCAGCAAAAGAGGGACAAACTCTCTGTTAATACCCTTTATTTCAAAGGAAACAGGGTGAGCATGATCTATAAATGTTGAACACAAAATTCACTTTCAATTATTTGTGTTGTTTACTGTCTTGCATATGGCTTCTGTCTGCATTGCCAGAGGCCAATATTGCACTGATTAACAAACAATATATCATGCAGTCCTAGCATGTGGGGGTTTGCTTCTAAGTACAGATGAGCAGGTAGAAACTGCTGAATGCTACTGGGTTTTCCAGGGGTTGATGTGAGAAGGAGCACTTGACAAGGTTGTTGAACTACATCTATTGCTCTTGAACAGATACACCACCATTCCCCCTACTTTGCTCTGAAAATAACAGGACTGTTCATGTTTGTGTACTAATATATAAATAAATATATCCGTAGGCTGCAATGGAGCATGCTGGCTTCGTTTTAGTAGTTTCAGCTACACACAACAAAAGCCGTGCATGGCAGTTGGTGGTTAGTGATTGGTGTAGTGTAGTGGATAATATCACTGCCTTCCCAGCAGGAGAGTGGAGTTTGATTCCAACCCTGGGTGACACACCACACTACACCAGTAAGAGTCCTTGGGCAAGACTCCTAACACTACTTTCACCTACACCTATGATACACGAAATTGTAAGTCGCTTTGGATAAAAGCAACGGCCAAATGATGTAAATGTCTAGGCTATGTAAGCGTTAGTTAAAAATTCATTTGCATAAGCTAACTTGGCTAACAGACATTTGGAACAGAAAACAAAAACAGACATGATGAAGGCCCGCTGGCAGCTGACACTCAGACACTGGCGCTTGGTGCCAGTACAATAAACTGAACTCACCAACGACATATGAACTTGTATTTACTGTTCTTCACTCTAGTCTCATTTACAAAAATCGTTTACCATTGAAATCAGAATCAGAAATGATTTTTCACCAGCATCACACAGAGAACCCTTTCTAGCACCGTATTTTACAAGAGTGCACATTACACCATTTAAAATTTCCGGGTCAAAGTAGGTAATCACACATATAATAGGACACTATAATTTTAAATGGCTTATAATTTATGTTTTATATCAATTACATATATTTATACAATTTATAATTTGGTATTATATAATATAAAATACCATATTATAATACACCATTGTAATAGGAACAAAAATCTCAATTTCACTTAGTTCATTCATCTTGAATGTTTTACACAATGTAAAGGACAGCCTCTGTGTTCAAACAAAAATATAGTAAAATTAGAGATACGTCTGTATTTTTGGACAGTGGCAATATGGGATACATTATGACTACATGTGTGTAGTTTTACACACACACACACACACACACACACAGACACACACACACACACACACACACACACACACGCATTTGTGTGTGCATGTGTGTGTGTGCCCATAAAACTAATCCTCTGACAGTCTTAGCATTGTTTAACCAACCGAGTTCTAATTCCATGAGTGATATTTAATCAACAGCTCAGTGAAACATGAGTAACATACGGGTCTGGTGGGGATAAAGCCTTGATACCAAATGCCTCTACAACTAAGCGCTCCTACTGTATCGCAAACACATGGACCAGAAGGCCGCTGCACTGACCACCAAGGGACCCCGACATAGCTTCAGATGAAAAGCCCGAAAGTGAGAGGGGACACGGGAGAGAATTGGGACACTGCATGTGTCCGTTCGAGTTTAAGAAAGCTGATAGAAGGCGTGGGGAGGACTGGGCAAGAGAGAGAGAGAAAGAGAGAGAGAGAGAGAAAGAGAGAGAGAGAGAGAGAGAGAGAGAGAGAGAGACAGAGAGAGGGAGAAAGAGAGAGAGAGAGAGAGAGAGAAAGAGAGAGAGAGAGACAGAGAGTTTCATCTGTTTAAAGGTTCTGGTCTCAGGTCAGTGTGTGTTTGTGGTCAGTGTGTGTTTGTGGTCAGTGTGTGTTTATGCTCAGTGTGGGTTGCTATGGCGACTGTACTGGTTACACACTGTAATAAACATCTTTTACAGGAAAACTCTCTCTGAACACTGGGGGGCGCCGCTGACCTCCTCCAGACATGGACGTCTGCCTCCAGGGCGAGGAGCAGGTCGGTCAGGAGCCGCTGGTGCATGGCCGACCACTTGAACTCTGGGATGCGGAACATGGTGGTGCGGGGTCCGGGGCTGAACTGGCGCCGCTGCTCCTCCGTCATGGGCGTGGCTCTGAAACCCAGGTCCACCCGCACGTCCCGGTCCAGCTGACCCTCCACTCGCCCATGAACTCCCTGGAACACACCACGGGAACGTCAGAACGTCCATCAGGTCTCCAGAGCCTGAAGAACCTCAGATCCTCAGAATATTTTTCAACAGACTTGAACGATTCATGTCTGAGTAACATTTCTGCCAGTGTGTTATTGATGTTATTGAGTTGTCTGAGGTACAATTTTAAAGAAATAAAGTTCATAAATGTCTCTTTAGAGGCCAGTTAAGGACTGATAGTTTCTATCACTGGGATCCAGTTTTATACTGGGGAAAAAACATAAAGATTTCAATTCAGTGTTAAAAATGAAATAAAAAAACTAGAAAGACTCACCTCAGAGACTCAACAGTCAATTCAGAAAAATCAGACTCAAACCACAGACTCCAGATTTAGCTTGGACTCGCACCTCACAGACTCAAAACTTGACTCGGACTGACCTCGGAGACTTGAGATTTGACTCCGAGGCTTGAGTCAAACTCAAAATACAGAGACTGGAGACTTAACTCAGACTCCTACTGCAGTGACTCCACTCAATTCATACTCTTAACCCAGAGACTCGAGATTCAACTTGCACCTTAGAAGCTCAAGATTTGACTAGAACTGCACTTCAGAGACTTGAGACTTGACTCAGACTCACAGCACACAGACTGGAGACTTGCTTTGCAGTCACACTTCAGAGACTCAAGACTCAAATCAGACTCAGAGACTTCAGACTCAACTTGGACTTGCACCTCAGGACTCAAGATTTGACTCAAGACTCGAGACTCATCTTGACCTCGCCCCACAATGACTCCAGACTCCACTTGTGAACATCTTTGCTGGGTCAGAGCCAGTTTTCAGGATTCTAATTTATATTCCATTTTCAGAAAGTGACCCAAACGAGACCTATAACAGTGTTTCTCACACCTGGTCCTTCGGGCTGTTTTTGAAAAATGAGCAGAAAGTCTAGTCCTGAGAAACGGAGGAACTGTTCATCCTGACAAACACTAAGTCGTTGTCATGAACGTCAGGATCACATCACTCCTGGACATTTAACCCGAAGGTGCAGAAATGCTGTCTGCCTGCTGAACTAATTCAATCTGCCGCCCTCACGCCTCTCAACGTCCCTCACACCAAACAGGGCCGCTCAAACTCAAATCACACGCGTCAGCTTCTCTGCCCCAGACACCTGCGGCAGAAGGTCCTTATAAAAAAGCCTCCTGACCTTCAGATGGCCAAACGAGATCATACTCACCAAATATTATGAATAAAGTGCAATATAATTGAATGCAGACTGTCTCAGGCGCTGAAGAGGGAAGGACAGCATGAACCGCTAAAGGCTGAGCAGAAGCTCGGAGGGCCAAAAGTAGGTCAAACTATAAAGGCCTTAAACTGGAAATGAGGAAATTATGCAACTGCAGGAGGCGACTAAAAATATCTCCATCACCCACACATGCTCGGTTAATGTGATCTCTCTCACTGCTGACCTTTAATCAGAACTAAACAATGAGAGAAGTGGACATAATTCCCCAATTAAATCATGAAACACGAACAGACCCTCTCGACCCTCTCGATCCTCTTTACCCTCTCGATCCTCAGATCCTGTGGCGTGAGAACAGAAAAGTCGGGCACACCTGCTTTTCTAAATGCTTTTAATATGAATGAGTAGATTTTCTTTGTCTGTTTGAAGTGATTTAACATGTTAAGGACTAAACAGGTTTATTTATCACAAATCTGAGTATTTGCACTGCTGTTAGTAATTGCACAACCTTGGAATCAATAACAAGGCCCACACATGTTATACCACTGTTGTGATGCCACAACTTTTGGAAGTATTTTTCCCGCCTTCATTAAAGAGAACCAGTGAGGAGATCCAAAAAAAATCAAGGTGTCTCCAAACGTTTTGAACAACCTGCAGTCAAATGATATGTTTTGTTGGGTTTCAAAGTGAGAATAAATGCACACCATCTACAGATAACACTTAAATATTGCAAATTTTAGAACAATTTGTTTGCTTTCCATTCCAGTTGAGCTTAAAACATTGGTAAAAAATTAAATGTGCCATAACAGCAATGTATGTTTTATCATCTTTTTCCAACGTGCTACATTCAGTGTACGAACAGCGGCTATTAAACTGTTGCACACGACTGTAAAAATCTGAAAAAAAGAGAAGGTTTGAATTTGTTAGTAACCGTGAGATCTAGGATGCTGTGATGTAACTGAGTGTTAATCTCAGCCTCTGCTAAAACGTAAACAAAGCCTCCGAAGTCTAAAACAAACAAAATAATCAAAATCAGCTCAAAGGGAATCAGGCGAGCTGCTAAAACTGATACGCTCAGCTGCTGCAGATCTTTATAACTGTGTCAAACCGGAACGAAAGATTCCTTTTAAGTAGTGATTAATATCTTCTGAAGTGAATTATGAATGAGACCAGAAGACAGCAGGACGTGATCTGACTGAGGAACCACATGTTCCACTGTAAACTCCCAAAAGAGCCGCAGTTAAAGCTCTAGAGATCACAGTCACCTGCGTGGTGGTGGTGGTCTGTATCTTCTTGATCTCCTTCTCCTTGCCGTCATCAGATCTTTCCGTGTCTGAAGTGGTGCTGCCAGCGTCTGTGCCGTTTTTGCCCGTGGGCACCTCTGCCCCCGGGGCCGCTGCCTCAGCCTGGACCTCGGGGCTTTTGGAAGAAATCTCAGCCTGAGAGGAGCAGCCAAAAGTCCCTAGAGAAGGTTGCATCTTGAAGCAGTCCTCCAGAACCCCAGAGCTGGAGGACACATCAGATCCAGCAGTCATGTGTGCCAGCAGGCCCAGGTCGCTGGTGCTGGTGTGGACCTGGGGCTGTCCTCCTGGAAGAGGCAGAGGCTCAGCAGGTGTTATCGCAGGTAACAAGTTCTCAGCTGCACTGGTGCCCACAGGAGCAAAAAGAAAGGTGCTACTGCTCGGCACGGCGTCTTTATCTTCAGCCAGTGTGATCAAAGGACCAGCGTTTTTGTCCTCCAGGCTGCTTTTGGGCTCCAGCACATTGTTCACATTACTGAGCTTCTCCACAGCAGCGGAGTAGACGTTGTCCAGCAGGGAGTCCACCACCACCAGGCTCCCACTGTCGCTCACTCCAAGAGTCTCTGGAGAAAGGTCCATGTCATCCAGCTTGACCTCAGTGGCTTCAACCTTCTCTGCCTTGATGTCCACCAGTAGGTCGTGGACATCAACCCGCACCCCTGAGACTGGGTTCTCCACTTCAGGTCCTTTGGCCTCGGCAAGAAGGTTCCGCCCTGGTTCTGCAGTATCAGGATCATCTGCTTCACTCTCGGGAGTTTGGGTTTGCGAATGGTCATCAAGCTCCAAGGTGCCCTTTATAGCAGAAGCCTGAGCAGAAAGGCCAGAGATGGTGCTGACTAGACCCTTTTTGCCCTTCTTGATGTTCTCCTCCTCCTGACGTTGGTACTCCTCGTACATCTTGGCCAGATATTCCTTGTGGGCCTCATATGTTACCTGTGGCAACGGAAACAGATGGCTTGAAGAGGCGCTTCATTATTTAGTGCGGAATTATAAAGTATAATTAGAAACCTTACTGAATAATCAAGATAATGCTGACTAGATGACTATGATGAAATAAGGAGGAAAGCTGTTTGTCTTAACTTTAGGAGGCTATGCAGTAGTCTTTATGTCCAGAAGAGGGTGCAGGTTGTCAACTTTGGAACTCACCTTTGAGTGGGCGATGGACAGGGTGTCCACCCACACGCGCCAGCCGCCCCACTCGTGCTTGATGGCGTGGTACAGCAGGATGCGGAAGATGTTGTAGACCATCTCTGTGATCTTCTGCTCTTCAGAGGTTTTGGGGTTGATGTAGCCCAGTGAGAACATCCAGTCCTGCCACACGGAGCACTGGAGCAGACACCTTCAGCGAGGAAACCAGACACAACAGCTTGAATCTGGAGCCCTCAAAAAGCATGAAGGTTCTCTGTCAGTTAGAAGATCACGATCAATGTTTGCAATAATACAAAACACGTTCAGTTTCAGGTAAATGCGTAAAATGATTCCAGTGTGTTGACAGAACTCCATGACGTCACTGGTTTAAATCAATACAACTGAAATAAGTTGTAAAAAAAAATAATACATGGTAGATGATGAACAAGCTGTAGCTCATTCCATAAGACTGATAATGAAGCTGAAGGGACGTTCCGTTCTAGAACTAGAATTTAATGTGCAGTTTGTTGGGTTTCGGAATATTCCGTAGCATCTCTCAGCCTCGTCAGCTTTACAGAATTCAAGACTTTGTATCATCTTTGTGTTTTTGTCTATCAATTACATCTCCCTACAATACCCACCATGCGCTACTGGTCATATAAATACGGGGGTCCCTCCCAGCCCGATCAGATCCTGACCAGTGCAGCCACTGATACAGGCTAATGAGTTCATATCACTAGCTCTAACGTTTGAATCTGACATCAGGCAGCTGAAAAAAGAGCAACACTTCCAACATTCGCCCAAAAACATTCATCATGAGGACCTCGTCATCTGTCAAAGGGTTCTCCCACCTTCAAGACACATCATCAGAAAGGCGCTTTCCTAATCTTTAAAATGGAAAATCTCGCTCTAGCGGTCCCGTTGCCCCACTGTAGAAGACGAGTAGGCACATTTAAAATGGACATGGTTAGTAATGGTTATTGTTAATTTTTGCAGCGTCCCTTTAATAACTTTAATAATTTTAGGAATCAGTAAGGAATAAAATCGACATTCGGAATGCCCTAAAATAATACTGAGGCCTTGTGGGATCTATTTTACGGTCTGAATAAAATATCAATTAATATGAGAAACTAACTGATTGTTAGTGTATATACAAAATGAACTGTATTGTGTATCTTTTGATTGAATCAGAATCGGAAGATTTCACTGATCCTGAAGGAAACTGTGCTTTTTATTTTATTTCTGTCCACAGTAGAGGTTTAGGCAGGAGACACTGGTCCAGATAAAACAGCGCTCTGGAGTGTGAAGTGATTGAGCGTCATTTTTGGCGCCGCTCTCTCTCGGTTTAATGACGGAGATGATGAAGTGTCACGATAAGAGCCGCCACTGAACACACTGAGTGACTGACGGCCTGTTTGACATCTGCCACAGTAACGGACAGCGGAGTCGACAGGCCTGTCACCGGAACATCACCGGCTTTGATAAACCCGTACATACGAGTCTGTCTGTGTGCGTGTGTGTGTGTGTGTGTGTGTGTGTGTGTGTGTGTGTGTGTGTGTGTGTGTGTGTGTGTGTGTGT
>JBBPCZ010000163.1:9545484-9560768 GCA_037974445.1 Brycinus macrolepidotus | reverse complement strand
GGGGGAGTCTGCAATAATGGGGAGGCCGACAGATGCTCCAGTTTCCTTGACAGAAATGGAGGTCAAGTGGAGCTTTATGTGAAAGGAACACAGGCAGAGAGGGAGCGAAGGCAAAGGAGCACATTATGACTAACTAGTGGATTGGGAGGACAGAGGAGCAGCGCAATTCTTTAACTGGAAGGAATGGAGGTGAAAAAAAGAAAACCACAGCAAAGACAAGAAAGAAAGGATCTCTCGTACACTTAAGAATACAGGTGTGAAAAGGGATTCTTCAGAGCGCTGCCACTGAAGAACCACATTTAGGTCCTTCAAGAACATTTCGATAATTGATGCTTTTTGCAAATGAGACAAGTAAGTGCAAGGAACCCTCACACAAAGCAAATATTCCATATCAGTTAAAGTTTTTTTTCCCCATACAACTGTACATCCAAATCAGGAACCACTGAAGAACCTTTTTTAAGAGTGTAAAGCACAAACATGTTTCTTATGGAGTGAAGGGATGGAAGAGCAGCAGGCAGCC
Organism: Brycinus macrolepidotus; assembly: GCA_037974445.1. Taxonomy (NCBI): domain Eukaryota; kingdom Metazoa; phylum Chordata; class Actinopteri; order Characiformes; family Alestidae; genus Brycinus; species Brycinus macrolepidotus. The sequence goes on along the minus strand of JBBPCZ010000163.1, from coordinate 9,560,248 downwards.
AAAGCACCCAGAGTAATCTCTTTATGTGACACAATAACAGTCATTCCTCACGGTCAAGGCCTCATTTCGACTTGCTGCCCCTCTGTATTTCATGTTAGCGGTAACAGCAGTATATGCTAGTGTTGTGTGGGGTTTTCACTTTAGGGGTGTCTGTGACACTTGGCTTTTTAATATAATTTTCTTGATCTAACATTAATTTTTCTTTGCAGTTTAGACAAACTTGTGTGGCAAAGAGCACACACTGTTGTCTTTGCTGTAGAGCAGTGGTCTCCAATCTCATTTCTGGACATCTGCTTAAAGGATTTGCCTCCACTTCCAATCCATAATGATAGTCTTCAGTAATTGGTTAGCTGAATCAGATGTGAAGTTTGGGTTAGAAGTGAAGCCTGTTGGAAGGTAGGTCTTCAGGAGGAAGTTTTGGATGCCACCACAGCTCTGCGAAGCAGGAATGCACCGACTCTGTGATTCTTGGATTGGATGTGCCATTCTTGTAAAATAAACCTTTTTGATATAGAAGCTTTACAATATTTAGAAGTATAACCTTAACCTTAAGGTTTTTTGGGGGAGAACCAGAAGTTTCACTCCAAAGGACCCTTTTCGGTTCAAGATGGCACTTTTATGTGTAGTATTTTGCTATTTATCTGTCTGGTGTTGGCAAAGGCACAATAAACAGCCCTGAAAACTGCCTACATGCTGTCTGGCTTGAATATTTTAACCAGTGCCGTATAATTCAACCCCTAAACCACAAACCAGTAAGCCACAAACATCTAACACAAACCAGTAAGCCGCAAACATCTGAGGCTTGCAGTGTCAACAGGTATTCCATCTTGCACTCTGCCTCAAGGAAGAACATATTGCATGCTTCACGTTCAAATCCTCTTCTCATCCAAAAGTACTCATACACCTCTAATATTTAGTGAATTCAGCTGCTTTAAAGTGCATCCATTGTTGGTATTTAACTGCACATACAGCTTGTATAATCTCTTCAGAAAAGCATTGACAATAGATGGAACGCAGGAGTCTACAGTCACCATACCCAATCCCAATATTTGGTCTGATGGGTATATACTCCCCCCAAACAACAATCCCCCATCCCATCCCCAGCTGTGGGGAAATGGAACTGCATTCTGTGGAAGGATGGAGCACCGCTGAACAACTTTAGGATGAATTTGAGCACCGTTTGTGAAGAGCAGACACTGTAACTACAGCAATGAAGGGACATACACACTTTTAACACCTCTAATAAAGAGGAAACACTACATGGATGTCTATAAACTTTTCATTCCATCCTCATGATACCAAAACCTGAGTGGTTTCAACCACTTATTTTAAAGGAACATAGTTTAAAATGTTAGTTAAGGACAAAGCTGTTTCAACGGCTTTGCCCCAAATAACCTTTTTAAACCATTATTTATAACACGTTTCTTCATTTTCCTATTAAAATTAATAAAAGGCAATAATATGCTATGTTCCACAGACCAGAAAATGGCCAGCGAAAAGTCATGGCGGATTACACAGGGCTGTGTAGTATTCAGTGGCAGTACTAGGCAAAGTTTTTAACAGAGGCAGACTCTCTATGCTATCGCTATGCCCTGGGGAAAATAGGACAGTGAGAGTGCTCTCTGCTCCCCAGAGATTCACACAGCCTTGGAATGCAGCAGAAACACACAGAGCATGTCAGATAGACAGAGCACATCAGGTGAATTGTGATAGCAATAAACGTATGCGTACGTGAGTGTGCAGCCGGCTTACAAAGCTGCTCAGACTACCGAGACACACACAGAGGTTTTCATGTCTCCACAGCCCAAGGGCTCAGTACGTAGAGCATAACCGAGTGGGAAAACACGCCTCAGGCTCTTTTCCCCCCCTTCACCCCCCATACCGCTCATCCTGTCTGGCTAGTCAAGCTAAGGTTAGCGGGAGCAGCCTGGGGTCTCGCCTGTAGAGCTGCTGCGGCGGCAGACTACAGTCAAGGCTAATGCCGTTCCAGAAGAAAGAATCATTTAAGAGGTGAAGTGGTTTTCTCATCAACTGCTGACATTGTTCAATGCATTTCATCTCAACCCTTGAGGAAAAAAACAAACATGTTGACTAGCTACTTTATTAGAGACACCTACTTCTACATCTATTGTCCATTTTATCAGTTCTACTGACCATGTAAGTGCACTTTGTAGTTTACAATTACAGACTGTAGTCCATCTGAGTTTCTGCATCATTTATCTCCCTTTTCCCAGTTCATAATCAATGTTTAGGACCCCCACAGGACCACCTCTGAGAGGATATTATTTGAGTAGCGGATCATGACACAGTAGGGCGTGTGTACTGCACAGGGTGAATCACACACAGCAGAGCTTCTGGAATTTTTAAACACCTTAGTGTTACTGCTGGGCTGAGAATATATATAGTCCACCAACCAGAATTATCCAAACAACAGTATCCTGTGGCCAGAAACTGACCACTGATGAAGGGCTACACAAACTGTGTGGTCTAAGATGAACTATCATCAATAACTTTACATTTGTAAGACAGACCAACCAGTTAGAGCCTAACAAAGTGGACAGTAAGTGGACAGTGTTTAAAAACTCCAGCAGCAAAGCTGTGTGTGATACACTCTGTTCAACACAAACACACACCAACATGTCAATTCAATGTTAGTGTCACTGCTGTGCTTGGAATGCTCCACTCTCCAAATAATAGCTGCTCACTGGTGGTCTGATGGGGGTCTTGGCTATTGATAAATGGAGTAAAGTGTACAAGTGTAACAAATGATACAGTCTATAATTGTGAACTACAATGTGCACCCATATCTTCAACGGACCTGATAAAATGGACAATGAGAGTAGAAACAAGGTAGATGCACCTAATGAAGTGGATCAATGGTGTATATCTACCTACAGCAGTTTAGCCCCACCCATTCCAAGTGAAGTTATAAAAAGTGTTTCAGGTCAGACTGCTTTTTAAATGAAGCACAACACAGTGAAAGAAATCATAACAGAACTCATTAACACATGTCAGTCTTAAAGGTACAGTAACCAAAACGTCAGTTAAACTCATCCAACCTCATTCAATGTCAAGAAAAATATGACCCCTTTAATTGCAACACATTTCCGTCAAATGGAGTAATTTCAGAATACAAACTCTGTTTCCTCAACTCAAAATACTCGCATATGGATTGTTGCTAAGTTTCAGTTTGTAAATCAAACAACACTTTTTTAATGTGTAAAGTGTAATGCCTCTCACAAAGCGTTATGCCTTTGACAGAAACTGAAGCAAACTAATGAATGGCTGAACAGTTCTGCCTCGTCTTATTGGCTTTAATGTGGAAATGACTATAATAAGTACTCTGCAGCAATGTGGGAATATGCCAGCTCTAAATAAGACGTTTCACATTAAAGCTTACAGAGGGATGTTGGAGAGGCAGCAACTGAAAAATGATGGGCTTTGGAAGATCCACTGATGGCTTTCAAAGCACAATTACAAAAGCACATTACAGAAATAACCGAACAAACAAATAAATAAATATATAATACTTTTGTATTGTGCCTACTACAATGCATCCATAATAAATATGTGTGTGAATGTGTGTGTGTGTGTGTGTGTGTGTTTGTGTGTGTGCGTGAGTGTGTGTGGAGGGGGGGGGGCACTCTACACCACCTCGAATGCGATGACATCATGACAATCGGGAGGCACTGATAATCGCGAGCGTGTCTTTTTAGAACACCGGCACACGCGAACGCGCGAGCCTGAGAAACATGAGGAACACGAGTAACACGAGAATCACGAGCCAAAAAGCCCTCAGAAATAAGCAGCACCGTCATTCCAGTACAGCGACCAGCCACAATTCTTTAATCCTCACACACACACGCGCGCGGCACTGCGTCTGTCTGCTGCGGAGATTTTCCCCGAGTAGCCTAACACACACACACACACACATACACACACACACACACACTGTGGTTTTCAGTCTGCTGCTCTGTCTGCACTCACTGTGCTGCTTATTGAACGCAGACGTTGCGCAGAACCCTTATACAGATACACACACACACACACACACACACACACACACACACACGCAAATACATACATACATACACACACACACATACGCACACACACCTCACGCACACCTCCGCTGTGATGTGTGATGGTGAACTGAGATGTGTAAGACAGAGAAGAGAAAGGGAAGAGGAGTTTCAGTTCGTTTGCATGCCAGAGAGCGGCTCTCCTCAGGGGCGCTGGATCCTCAGATGCACCGTGAGCACGCGCCTCATCATCACTACTCTAAACTGATCAGCATTCACAGCCACGCGCCCTTCTCACTCACTCAGTCCCTATCTCAGTCTCTCTCTCCCTCACTCACTCAGTTCCTCACTCACTCATTCAGTCCCTCATCCATTCACTCACTCACTCAGTCCCTATCTCAGTCTCTCTCTCCCACACTCACTCAGTTCCTCACTCACTCATTCAGTCCCTCATCCATTCACTCACTCACTCAGTCCCTATCTCAGTCTCTCTCTCCCTCACTCACTCAGTTCCTCACTCACTCATTCATTCACTCATTCATTCCCTCATCCATTCACTCACTCTCTCAGTCTCTCTCGCTCACTCACGCACTCATTCAGTCCCTCACTCTCTCACTCATTCACTCACTCACTCTCTCACACTCATTCAGTCCCTCATCCATTCACACACACCCTCACTCAGTCACTCACTCACTCCGTTCCTCAGTCACTCACTCGTTCACTCATTCAGTCCCTCACCCACTCGCTCAGCCATTCACTCACTCACTCACTCAGTCTCTCACCCACTCACTCAGTCCCTCACTTACTCACTCTCTCACTCCCCCACTCACTTACTCCCTCACTTTCTCTCTTACTCACTCACTCACCCACTCACTCACTCACTTTCTCACTCACTCGTTCCTGAACTGTTTTTGGTTTGTACACATGGTCCCCGAGACCCTGTAACGGGTGTACAACCTTTACATAGCTCTGAGCTTCTCTCAGTCCTGAAACGGTTCCTCATTACTCGCCCGTCTCATTCACAAAAACGGTTCTGAAACGTTCTTTAAGGGACTAAACATGGTTCTCCTAGCGCATAACCTCAAAGAACCTTCATTTTAAAGAGTGCACGAGCGCTGGTGGTCTCGTTCTGTGCGGACAGGGAGCGCTGGAGCGCTGGATGGCGGTGCGTAAAAGTGAGCGCCTGTAGTTTACGCACCGGCGCGAGAGTGGCTGAGACGCGCTCCCGGCTCGCCCGGGTTAAACCAGGTGACGCTGCGTAACAGAGGGTGTAGAGGGGGCTGAGAGTGAGGGGCGGAGGGCCGGTGGACGGGTGATGGAGGCATGTGCGCCTCAGCTTTGGGTTCCTCGCCTCAACGCACCACGCTTACTCACCTCCACACTTGTCCCATCTGGAGGATGTGGATGATCGTCTGCCAGACCCACACGGAGATGCGGCAGCACCTGCCCCTCGCGCTCAGACCGGCCGCGGCCCGGCGCCCGCTGCTCAGCCCCTCCACGGAGCCCAGGCCGCCCCCCGTGTAGTCCTGCACGAACCACCTGAAGCTGAGGATCTGCACGAGCACGGACGGCACGAGCACGAAGAAGAGCGTGAGGCCGCCCCAGAGGTAGTCCCGCTTGGCGTAGTAGTCGGCGGCCAGCCACACGTCCGTGCCCACGTCCCAGAAGAAGACGAGCAGCGCGAGCACGATCCAGAGGCAGTCGAGCCAGAGGCGCTCCTCGCCGTCGGGGGGCCGCCGCTGGCGCGCGCCGCCTTCCTCACCGCCCCCCCGCTGCTTGCCCAGCAGGTAGTGCAGGCATGCGCTCCGGCAGCCCCAGTAGCACGACGACGTGTTGCAGCAGTGGCAGATGTGGAAGGAGCTGCCCGCGCGCGGGTCGTCCTCGCCGCAGCCGCCGCCCGCGCCCACCTCGTCCAGGTTGTGCAGCTGGGCGAAGCCGGTGACGACCCCCCGACCGTCGGACTTCGCGGCCATCTTGCTCTCTCGAGCGCCCACCTCCGGCTTCCGGGCCTGCCCACGTCACTTCCCTGACACCTGTTTCGCGAGGGGACCCCTAATGAGGGAGCCATGGAGCCTCGGGGGCGCGCGCATGCGGCAGCACCTCGCCACGCTGGGTCCCAGTCAGACCAGCAGCACCAGCAGCAAAGCGGTGGAGCGCGAGCATCCTCTAGTCTCCCAGACCAGAGAGAGAGAGAGAGAGAGGGAATGAAAAGAGAGAGAGAGACACAGAGAGAGAGACAGAGAGAGAGAGAGAGAGAGAGAGGATGCAAGAGAAAGAAGAGAGAGAGAATGAGAGATTTGGACTAGAGTGAGAGAGAGAAAGAGAAAGAAGATAGGAAGAGAGAGAGACGAGAAAGAGAGAATGAAAGAGAATGAGGAGAGAGGAGAGAGAGAGAGAATGGAAGATAGAGAAAAGAAAGAGAAAGAGAATGAAAGAGAAAGAAGAGAGAGAGAGAGAGAGAGAGAGAGAGTCCAACCCGTTCCTCTAAGGGAAGGTGTCTGGGAGCTCCACGGGGTCAGAGATTAAACTCGAGCAGCAATCTGTTGGCAGGTCGCTTGCTGCATCTGTCACCTGCGAATGGCGAGCGCGCGCCCTGTTCTCTGCCGTGTCCCCCCCTCGTGTCCTCGTCCCTGAGCTGCGCGAGGTGAACGGCTCGCTCCTCGCTCGAAATGTCCCTTAACGAAAGGCGCGAGTCCTCCCTCCTCCCCTCCTCCTCCTCCTCCTCCTCCCCATCCTTTGCTCATTGATGATGCCACCTAGTGTTTTGCTTTAAACCCTAAAACTGGACGAAGGGGGGCGGCTGAATGATGTAATGCAGTGGTGAACACGCTGCTCATATTTCCCCCCTTAACCCTTACCGGCCCTGGACTCGATCAAAAACGAGAGGTTCATCTTTACAGAAGTCTATCTACACCTCCAAATACCACAAACCTCACCCCCCATCCCCTTTAACCAAAGGGTCTCCTGTCGAGGACGCTCGTGGAGAACAATTAGAAACGACCACTGGTTCAAGTCAGGGCTTTCTGGCGCAGGCACAGTACATGCCCACTTTTCTTTTCTGACCTTTGGACAACGTGCCCGCTTTTCCCGTTTTCACATCGCCAAATTCGTTAATAGATACGGTCAGAGCTGTCCGCGGTGCTGAAGTTGTTCAGTGATTCCGCTTTGGCAACAACAGAACACAGTGGAAAACGTGTGTCATCTGGTAGTTGAATAACTAGATCCCAGCGAGTTCGTGAGCATAAGGAACCGTGTGGGCGCCATGTGGTGCCACTATGCGTCTCTGTAGGCGAGTGAAACACGCCGTGAATCATGATTAGTGGTGTGAGCAGGTGTGAGCAGTTTACTTACAAGTCACTGAAGTAAACATTCATATGAGCCCAAACTTTTCTTTCTCTCGTGACTCTCTCTCACAAAAACATTATAACTGCAGTGTGTGTGCTCGTGTTTGTATATTTTCAGCATAAAAATGGATAAATATCAGACAAAACAGGGTCAGCTATTATAAGAGGACTATTGCTTTGTTAAGTGATGTTTTTGGATTCATTTCTTAAAACTATGAAAGGCTTAAGGTTCTGTAAAGAGTTAAAGTTAGTACATCATTGCTGTTGTAACTTACACTGGATAATTTTTTCCCTCTACTGTAAAGATCTTTTTTTTATTAAGATACAGGGCTTTAGGGGTACAATGTATTGATCATATATATAAGAATATAAACATGTGGGTCACGTATGTATGATCTATGTCTTTACATTGAATATAAACAATCCTGTGTGTGTGTGTGTGTGTGTGAGAGTGTGTGTCTGTGTTTGACTCTGTGTGTGTGTGTGTGAACGTGTGTGTGTGTGTGTGTGTGTGAGCGTGTGTGCATGTGTGAGTGTGTGTGTGTGAGTGTGTTTGAATGTGTGTTTGAGTGTGTGTGAGTGTGTGTGAAGGTGTGCGTCTGTGTTTGACTGTGTGTGTGTGTGTGTCTGTGTGTGTGTGTTTGAGTGTGTGTGAGTGTGTGTGAGAGAGTGTGAGTGTGTGTATGTATGTGTGTGTGAGTGTGTGTGTGTATCTGAGAGACAGAGCAAGATTAAACTTTTTGCCAATCTAGAGTATTAGCACTACCCCCAGATAAAGTTGCCCCTTGTATCCCATGTAAGCTCTGATTACAGGATGACACTTGCTTTGTTTGCCAGCACAGCAGTGTGGTCCATTTCTACTGTTCTCCCCTCCTTTCACAGCTTGCTAAATCCTCAACACCTGTCCCTCCACCAGGGTGTCATTTACCAGGATTAAGACACTGCAACTGTTACATTAAGACCGGTTCTATTCCTCTGGCTGCCACTAGGCTTAGACCCTTCCGTGAAGCTGAGCCATAAATGTCATACAGTAATATCATGAGTTTAATTACAGCACATAAATGAGGGTGTTGAATGATCCTGTAAATTCACAAGAGAATAACAAATCTGGTTCATTTAATATAGTCAATTACACGGACACTGACTTTTTTAACAGAAATATCTTCACTGATAATCCTTGTTATAAATCTAACATACAGTCCTGATATATAAAGCTCCAGTACTGCAGTCCATAGATGATCTTCAAAATAAATTTGCAAAAAGGAAGAGATGCCACAGGAAAACCTGCTGTTGTTAACAGGTTTCCACATTTTGCTCCACATCCCAACTCCTAACACACAGGTATATTGCAAAAGGATAAGGATAAGTGTCCCCTTATAGTCATGTGTGAACACACCACAGCACACAGTCTGAACAATGTGAATTTCTTTCTCTGCGTTTAACCCATTCACCAAGTGAAGCAGGGGGCTGCCACCAACGAGGGGCCCCCGGGGAGCGGTGTGTGGGGACGGTGCCTTGCTCAGGGGTACCTCAGTGGTGACACTAGCGGTGTTGAGATTCAAACCCACAACCTTCAACTTCCTAACCACTAGGCCACCAGCTGCCCCATATGGGTGGTTATGAGGCAGCTGGTGGCCTAGTGTAAAAAATACGGGTGTCCACACTTTTGCTCTACTTTCAATGGATTTTTAAAAAAAAGAATGCACCAAAGATTTTTAGACTTGGATCTATATCTGCAAAATCTCTAGTATTCACTCTTAAAAACAGAGGTTCCCAAGAAATTCTTGGTTTGAATGTATAGTTATAAATGTCAATTGATACAGAATCTTTACACTGTAAAGGTTCTTTAACAATATTCTTCATACTTGCACAAGAGTGCCAAGAGTGCCATCCACTGAAAGGTTTTATAGAGAACTAAAAGTGGTTCTCCTATAGCATCGCTCCAAAGATTTCTTTCAAGCATCTTTATTTCTACACGTAATTTACAAAACTGTCCTTAAAACAACCATCTATTAAAAGGTTTCTTTACAAAAAACTGCTTGAATTTTACATATGACTAGACACATTTTTGCACATCTCAGGAAAAAAAATTGATGTAAAAACGTGTTAAAAATGTAAAAAAGAGGGTGATCACATGTGAATAAATGTCATAACAAGTGCCCATTTAGGAAAAACATGCCATAAAAGATAATAAAACAGGCTCACATGTGGGAAAACATAACAATACGTGAAAAAAAAACATTACTGTACATTTCCACACGTGATTTCACATTCCACAAACAATTTCACATTAGAGGTAGGATCAAATTTTTTCACGTGTGATAATGTATGACACATGTGTTGGCTGAACGTCTGTTGGGGCCTTTATTGACCAAAAGGTGGTTCTTCTGCTGTAGCACTACAAAGAGCTCATTTGTCCCTTTAATTTCTGAGAGTGTATGGTCAGTTAAAACAGACAATAAATCACACAGATTTCACACTAATTGGTAAAAGACAAAAACTTATCGACTCATTTATAGTAGAAGACAATGATTCACGTTTTGAGACAACAGCTTTTCTTTTCTTTTACTACATGTTAAACGATCATATGGAGATGAAGATAAAAAGAGCTGGAGTATCCCATTAAAGAAATAGCTACTGAAAGATTCTTTAGGGAGCCAAAGGGAATTCTTCTGTGACATCGTATCCCTTTTGGCACATTCAGCAGTGTATGTTGGGAAATGAATGCTGAATGCGGAGCTGCCCTCTGCACTGCAGCTTGTTGGCTGAGGAGTGCATAACACTTGAACAGCTTTAGTGGAGCTGGTCAGCCCACTGTCAGTGCCGGCTGGAGGCTCTTTCTGTGTTTCAGAGCAAAGGAAATCTCATAGAGATTTTTGATGAGAAGCATTAACCCGGAATAACCAGCATTTCTGGGCCACTGCGGCGAGGAGGGCCTATCAAAGCGGCCGCGAATGTGGCGAAGCAGCGTGTGTGAGATGCAGTGTGTCGTGGCATTGCAGCGAGGCGGATGGCTCATCAAAGCGCTCTCTCAATGCCTCATGGCCTTTGGGCTTTTAACAAGGCACCCCTGTCACGCCGCAATAACAACACAAAGACAAGATTATTACAGCACCATATAAGTGGCAGCTGCAGCAGACACTTCTAGACCTCCGTGTTCTCATGCTCCCATTAAGAGAACTGATATGCTCTAAACCTGAGCTGATAATGCACGCTCTCATCTTCCAAAGCTCACCTCCGCAGACAGACACCTCTGTTTGGCTACAGCCACTAAAATATCAGCTCCTAGTCAGAGGAATCTGTTTCCCTGCAAAACTCCATGCATTTTTAATGCGAGCAAATGGAGCCACATATTTTGGAGTAGTGTGGGATTCATGATGCACATGTAACTCAAGCTAAATAATGCAGCGGCTGCAATTGCAGCCAACCCCCCAGAGGCTCCGCACACCCTCATCACCTCACTCATCAGGAGGCCTCTCCACTTCCAGCCAAATCTAGCCACAATTACACAAAAAAAAAAAAGGAAAAAAAATATAAAGCTCTCTAAATGGTTCTTGGATTGGCCATATGGTTTCTGAAAAGCCTTTAATTGGTACAGAACTGGTACAGGACATTTATATAATGTGGAATACTTTAAACTTTAAAAAGATTCTCCACACGTATAAACACACACGCAAAAGCAAAAGTGGTTCCTTAATGGCCATTGCTCCAAAGAACATAATTTTTGCATATTTTTACGGTAACCAAGACAACTAGACTCGTCATGCTGTTTATTCTGATTATTTCACGGAAGTGGATTATATAAATCCATTTAGGCATCCGAGTAGGTTTTTTTTTTATGAAATTACCTTTTGCTTTGTTCTAAAAATGATCAAATCTGCTTTTTTTTTATCTCACTGTGCTATGACACATAAGCTATTTAAATGGGCCCTCTGTTACTCTCTTGACTGCAAATATTGCTAAATATATGAGTAAGTAAATTTAACTGATGCCAAATTTGGGCCAGTTTCCCAGACCCAGATTAAGCCTAAGTCTAGACAGTCTAAACAAGGTTTGTAATGGTGAAACCACACACCAATGCTGCTTTATCTCTTTTGCCCTATTTACTCCCCAGCTGGCACTGTAAATACCCAATATTTATTTATATACTGTTTTTTCTAATCCTGTTGCTGCTACTTGCTATTTTTGCACAATCATTTATTGCTGTCAGCCACAACCTTTGCATTATTAACACACTTAAGGAATCTGTTGCTAGAATACAGTCTGTCATAATACTGTATTCACTCACACCAGTGCTGTAACTGCTCCCGACGACTGCACCATATGTTGTCTTGTCCTGTGAACTATTGTACTGTTGCTCTTGTGTTTTTTTTTTTTTGGACTCTCTCTTTAGTCCTGTCCTGCCCACACTTGTGTAGTCTTGTGTTGTTTTTGTTTTCGCTCTTTGTGTTGCACCACGGTCCTGGAGGAACTTCAGTGTGTACTGTGTATATGGTTGAAATGACAATTAACACCTGCTTTAAGGTCTAGATCCTAATACAGCTAAGTATCTGAGTATGCAGATTAAAGGGACATATACAATGTGTCCAAAGGCATAAAGACACCCCTTCCAATTAGTGCTATTGCTTCTTTAAAGAGGAATTTAATTCTGAATATTTACGATAAATTAACCCATAATACACCAAATTGCCAGCATTCATGTTTTTATTAAAAATGTAAAATAACATTTTATAAAATTATACACTCACAGCATGCACCTATGAAAGATCCAGTGGGGGAAATAATTTTGGGAATGTCAATGTATGCACAGTATATCAATGTATTCCTTGTGGAATCCCAGTATTACTTTCTAGTTTCCATCAGAAACCTGGAATCAGTCCTTCATTAAATTAAATCAGGAGCTGCTGATGGAATTTTACAAATCCAAGCAATGGCTGGAGGCACCGAGGAGAAATCTTAATACTTTTTACTGCTATCTTGTTTGTTTGCTTTCATTCCAATGTTAACTTTGCTGGCAGAAAGACGCATTATCACATGCTGAGAAAAAATTCTTTAGGGACATTTACATAGCTGCCTAAGACCTTTGCACACTACTGTATATGGGCGTGACTGATGAAGTTTCATGTCCATGAGAAACACAAGTACAGAGAAAGTACTATAGGCCAAGTTAGTTTGATTGAACAGCCATCCAGCCAATCACAGCTGGGCCATCAGAGCCAGTAACCAAGGTTACGCGCATGAGAAAAAGAATCTGAAGCTGGATTTTATAACATAATTTAGTATGTCCTGGTGTGACACCACATTATACATTAAAACCTGATTTCATTTACACACTGTTGATGTAAAGAAAACTTGAAATGTTCTTTCAAGGGGAATATTAAGATGAGATAAGATAGAACTTTATTTATCCCGAGGGAAATTCTTGCGTCATTTTCATGCTCAGTGCAACAAGAAAGAATAAAACATAATAAGACAACAGAAAAAATAAAAAGATAGAAAACTGTGCAACACAATGGCAAGAACAGTAGTGTGACAAATAACAGTGTAACATTGACATTGCTGTCAGTGTAAAGATTTAGATTAGCGGATCAGTAGTGCAAAATGACTTATGAAAGTGGCTTAGTGTTAATGCAGTAAAAATAAATGCAATAAAATGGCAGCAGATGATAAGGTAATGAGCTTAACTTTCAGTAACATTCTATCAGTTCACAGATTACTCACCTCTTCTCCCAGAATCCCCCCACTTTTAAAAAAGGTCGAATTGCCCCTTTAGTAATGATTTCAAATGTGATGTTACAGTGTGTGTGATACTGGTTGTAATTTTAGCTCCTGTATTCAATATTATGAACAGTCATCACTGATGAAAACAATAAAAGCACACATGAGCCTTCTGGCTCGCTGCGATTTGAAGAAATACACTATGGACAAAAGTATTAGGACATCTGGCCATTACACCAACAGGGACTTTAATGACATTGCATTCAAATACATAGACTTTAACATGGAATTGGTCCCCCCTTTGCAGCTGTAACAGCTTCCACTCTTCTTGGAAGGCTTTCCACAAGATTTTGGAGTGTTTCTGTGAGAAGTTGTGCCCATTCATTCTGTAGAGTATTTATGAGGTCAGGCACTGATGTTGGACGAGAAGGTCTGGCTCGCGATCTCCGTTCCAGTTCATCCCAAAGGTGTTTGATGGAGTTGAGGTCAGGGCTCTGTGCGGGCCAGTCAAGTTCTTCTACACCCAACTCATGTCTTTATGGACCTTGCTTTGTGAACTGGGGCACAGTCATGCTGAAATAGAAAAGGTTCTTCTCCAAACTGTGTCCACGAAGTTGGAAGCATGGCGTTGTCCAAACTGTCTTGGTATGCTGAAGCATTAAGATGGCGTTTCACTGGAAGTAAGGGGCCTAGCCCAAACCCTGAAAAACAGGTTTGTCCCAATACTTTTGTCCATTTAGTGTAGCTTGTTTATAACGGTATCCATGGTTTATTTGAAGTGAAACTTTCAGCTGTTGTTGTTGGCTCTGTATTTCACATCTGAGAGCAGAATTCATTACAAACAACAAAAAAGGTTTACTCAAATCACATGCACCTCTATTTTCGCGCTGAACTGGAGGGGGCGATGTGTCTCGAATTTCCTCCACTATCTACTCTGAGAATGAGAAGAAGCGGAAAATAATAGCTAGAAGTGTCAGGTAGACTAAGACATTCTTAAATGGCTCTAATTTTCTTCAGTCGCATTAAATAAAAGCGACATTTGACACTCATATACGTGTTATTTACTCCTGTATGGTCAGCGTAGTCCGTTACGTTCCTGGGTCGTATTTCTGCTGAATCTGTGCCTCAAATCAAGAAAGGCTAGCTAGCTGTACTGTCACTGAAAGTGTATTTAGTGATACATTTCACTTAAGAGTCTGAATAACGTCTGTTTTGCTGCTGTCTTGTTAGTCTCTGCGATTTAAACGACCAGGTGAGGTTCTTCTGGACTGGAAACGGGGCTTTGGCTTATTATTTTCCTCTTGTTTTGGAAGCTAACACTGCTAGCTAACCAGGCTGACAGTGTTCTCCCTAGAAACCGCGTTTGTTTACATGTGATGTTTTCATACAAAAGGCTTTTCTAACGTTGCTTGAACATTAACCTGTTTTTACTTTAACGAAATTATTTAACATATGTACAGTTCATAGCTACAGTTTAGCCAATATACACTACATGGACAAAAGTATTGGGACACACCTCTTAATTGTTGAATTCGAGTGGCCCCTTTCTTCCAGTGAAGGGCAATCTTAATGCTTCAGCATACCAAGAATATTTTGGACAACGCCATGCTTCCAACTTTGTGGACACAGTTTGGAGAAGGCCCTTTTCTATTCCAGCATGACTGTGCCCCAGTGCACAAA
>JBBPCZ010000163.1:9526540-9545384 GCA_037974445.1 Brycinus macrolepidotus | reverse complement strand
ACTGGAACGGAGATTGCGAGCCAGGCCTTCTCGTCCAACATCAGTGCCTGAACCTCATAAATGCTCTACAGAATGAACGGGTACAAATTCACTCCCAGAAACACCCCAAAATCTTGTGGAAAGCCTTCCAAGAACCGTGGAAGCTATTATAGCTGCAAAGGGGGGACCAACTCCATATTAAAGTCTATGTATTTGAATACAATGTCATGAAAGTCCTGTTGGTGTTATGGTCAGGCGTCCCAATACTTTTGTCTAAATAGAGTAAGTCTAAGTACTCATCATCTGAAGGCCCTTTGTTTCTTGTTTTCTCCAGAAAAATGGAGTTCGCTGAGCTGATAAAGACCCCGCGTGTGGATAGTGTTGTCCTCCACCGTCCTTTCCTGCCCACAGTGGAGGGCACTTTGTGTCTGACTGGACACCACCTCATCCTATCCTCTCGACAGGACAACACAGAGGAGCTCTGGCTGCTCCACTCCAACATCGATGCCATCGAAAAGAGGTATGTTTGCTGTAACATCAAAATTTTCATGTTTTACAACTAAGTGAATACAAAATTTGCACATTACTCACTGTCCACCTACAGACATACACTTATATGGGCAAAAATATTGGGACACACCTGTTTTTCAGGGTTTGGGCTAGGCCCCTTACTTCCAGTGAAGGGCGATCTTAATGCTTCAGTATACCAAGACATTTTGGATAACGACCATGCTTCCAACTTTGTGGACACAGTTTGGGCAAGGCCCTTTTCTAATCCAGCATGACTCTGTCCCAGTGCACAAAGCAAGGTCCATAAAGACATGGTTGGATGAGTTTGGTGTGGAAGAACTTGACTGGCCCATACAGAGCCCTGACCTCAACCCCATCCAACACCTTTGGGATGTACTGGAACAGAGACTGCAAACCAGGCCTTCTCGTCCAGCATCAGTGCCTGACCTCATGAATGTGACCTAGTGATCAAGGAGTTGCACCTGTGATCAGAGGGTTGTGAGTTTGAATCCCCAGGATTGCTAGTAGCACTACTGAGGTACCCATGAGCAAGGTGCCGTGCCCACACACTGCTTCCCGGGTGCTGCATTGCTGGCAGCCCACTGCTTCACTTGGTGAATGAGTTAAATGCAGAGAAAGAAATTCACACTGTGTGCTGTGCTGTGGAACGAGGCCCTTTGGATCAGCAGTACATGAACCTAAGATCACTGTGCCTAATGCATTGTCTGGAGTGATGCAGCACCAAAACTCTTGGGATGAGCTGGAGTGGTGTTCGTGATCCAGAACTAATCACCCATTCATAATCCACTTGGTCCAGTAATCATAAACATCTGTGCCTGACCTCACCACTGTTCATGTGACTGAATGCAATCAGATTCAGACAACAAAGTCTGGTGTCTTAAAAGAGTAAAGGCTGTTTAATGTAGCAAAGGCAAAGTCCCTATTAATACCCTTTATTTCAGAACTGCTGGATAGGCAGGTGTCTGTAAACCCTTGGACACAATGTGTGACAAAAAAATTGTTATTGAAAGTACAGCACTACTAATATATATTCAAATGAAATTGAGGCTTTGATCAATGTGTTAATCATTGTACTAAAAAACCCCCAAATGACAGTAAAATGGAAATATCAGATTTTTAAATTCTGTTTATTTATTGTTGTGATCATATTTATAACAACACATACATTTATGTACGTAAAAGGTGCTTCCACCGTTTTATGTTATGTTTCAAAAGTTTGGACACATCTGATTGAATGTATGTTTATGGAATCTGAGACATTTTCATTTAAAAGCTTAAATGCACTACATTTATTTTCTTAGAAAAATACAAATAATGACATTGATGCATACAGTTAGGCACATAAGTGTCTGGACATTAATGATGGATTAAGCAATCAAGGATGGAAGGATGTGATGGAAGTTTAGACTTTCAGCTTTAATTTAAGGAGTTTGACAAAGATATTGCATTAAGCTTTCAGAAATTACAGCCATTTTTCACAGAGTCCTTCCATTTTCAGATGCTCAAAAGTAATTGGGCTTGTGATTGACAAGCAGTTTCATGGCCAGGTGTTCCT
Organism: Brycinus macrolepidotus; assembly: GCA_037974445.1. Classification (NCBI taxonomy): domain Eukaryota; kingdom Metazoa; phylum Chordata; class Actinopteri; order Characiformes; family Alestidae; genus Brycinus; species Brycinus macrolepidotus. The sequence goes on along the minus strand of JBBPCZ010000163.1, from coordinate 9,543,319 downwards.
TCATTATTCCATGAAAAAAGCAAGTAGATAAAAGGTCTGAAGTTTATTCAAAGCGCTGAATTTGCATATGGTATATGTTCACTGGAACGCAACATGGTGTCAATGCAAGTGAATGAGGCCTCATTAGGCTGGAAAAAAACAAAACAAAATGAACCTTTTGGAGAAATAGCTAAAAGTTTAGGAGTGCCCAATCAACAGTTTGGTACAATCCTGAAGATCTGGGAGACCATGGAAGACAGATGATGATCATGGTTGTTGTGCAATTTATGACAGCCAAGGTTCCAGGCAGAATGTATCATAGCACAATATGGGAATACGCCCTCATAGCAGATAAAAATTAATGTGTCATGATAAAGAGCGGTGGGTACATTTGTGGGGTACAGCTAAAAGGAAAAAATGAATGATTTTCTGAGTCATATTTGGTGTGAGTCACGCATCCTTTCACCTTAGCTTTTTCAAGATCTATGTCAATGCTTTCTTCATGATACTTGAAAAAATAAAACTAAGACTAAAACTAACTAAAAACTAAACTAAAACTAGCAAATTACTCTGAACTAAAACTACTTATGCACTTGTTAAACTAACAAACGTAAATAAAAAAGCAAACAACATAAAATTAAAAACTAATTAAAAATGTAAAACTATAACAACTCTGTTTTGGACATATGAAATCAAGATCAGCTTGTACCAGAATGATGGGAAGAGAAAAGTATAGAGAAAGTAAAGGACAGCTTATGACCCTTCATCTGGCAAACATGGTGGAGGCAGTGTTATGGCATGGGCATGTATGGCTGCCAGTGAAACTGAGTCACTGGTGTTTATTGATGATGTGACTGCTGACAGAAGTAGCAGGATGAATTCTGAAGTGTGCAGGACGATACTCTTAAATTCAGCCACATGCTGCAAAACTGATCGGCTGGCACTTTACTGTGCAAATGGATAATGACTCAAAACATACTATGAAAGCAACCCAAGAATATCCCACAATGGGATATTCTTTAATAGCCAGTCACCTGATCTCAACTCAGCAATGCATGCCTGTCAGTTACTGAAGACAAAACTGAAGGCAGAATAACTAACAAACAATAGCACAGATATTCCTGTTCCTATTCTGTTACATTTAGATCTTGCTTCTGTTTGTGATGTTCGTAGTATTTGTTTGGTTGGAACTATTGTTTTCTGTATATTTTTACTACCGTAGTTTAGCCTTTCCAAATTTCTCTTTAATTTAACTTATTTGATAACTTTACTGCGCAGTCTTGACAGTTGACTTAGGGGCTCATTTCCCTACATATTGTACTTGTATAGCTATGTATGTGCCAAAGAACCTTGAATAAAGAATCTTGAATCTTGAAAAGAGCAGTAACTGATGGTGGCATTGGTAAAGGCCTGATAAAGCATCTCAAGGGAGGCATTTGATAATGTCCATGGGTTCCAGACTTCAAGCAGTCATTGACTGCAAAGGATTTTCACCCAAGTATTAAAACAATACATATATTTGATGTTATATTACTTTGTCCGATTACTTATGAGCCTCTGAAAATGGAGGGACTTGGGAACAGTGGCTGTAGTTTCTGAAAGCTTAATGTGGTTCCTTTATTAAACCCCTTATTAAAGCTGAAACTCTGTACTTCCATCACATCTTGATTTCAAATCCATATGGTCTTATATAGAGAGAAAATTATAAAAATTTGCATCAGTGTCCAAATACTAATGGACCTAACTGTAAATGGGAATGTTTCCAAAACTTTTTGTTCTCTGCATAATTTGTGTTATTTTTAATGCCTAAAATATGAAAATAATAAAATACATTTTTGAGGAAGTGGTAAGATTTTGATAGATTGCAAATCTACAGAAGTCAGTACTTCTACTTAAGAATGGAACTGACTGCACATTTTAAATGTTCTGTTTTAGGTTTGTTGGTTCTCTTGGCACAATTATTGTGAAATGCAAGGACCTGCGAATTATTCAGCTGGACATCCCTGGCATGGAGGAGTGCCTCAACATCGCCAGCTCCATTGAGGTGCATTTGTTTGTTTGGTCAGGACTGCTGTGGTCAGATTTGTCACTTTTTCTGTATTTATTGCAAGCTCAGCTTTAAATGATTAATCATTCATTGGTCTGAGACCCTGACCTCAGTTCACTCTGCGCAAGCAGAATGAACTTTTACACAGTGTGAACAGGTTGCTACTTTTGTCTTAAACTGAAGGGTGATTAATTGTGAAATTATATTATTCGTTAATTCTTCACACAGCAAACATTTATGTTTTACATTTATGTTTCACTTGTGTTTAAATGGATTCATTACTTCTTGTCCTGTGAAGATCAATGACATCAAGGCCCTTGTATTTTCGGGAATTCATGTGGCAGTGAACAAGGTCATTCCAGGGGCTTGACCAACAGGCAAATATTGCCTTTTTTTTTTTTTTTGAGAAGAGATTAGGATGGTCATGATTACTTGTTTTAACGTGCTCGGATACAAATATTTTTTAAATGTGTCTTGTAATTATTATACAGTAAAAATGAATAATTGGTTTAAAGTTACCTTCTTGATTAAGTAGCAGTGAGTAGAGCAGAGTATTTGAGTGATAATCAAGGTATAAATGGGTCAGTAACAGTATGATAGAATATGACAAAAAAATTAAGTTTGTGAATTTTTCCTTAAAGCAGCATAAAGTGGTAAAAAGGTCTTTAACTAAAACATTAACCTGAATTTGCTGTTACCTACAGATATTCTCATAATGGAGCCTATATTTTAAGTTCTTAATCTAAAATTCTTAATCTAAAATCTAAAAACATTAGGTTTTAGATTTATTTTTAAATAGATCTTTTTGTTTCAAAAATAAGAACAAGGCATCCATTAAAAGAATCACATTGTCAAGCTTTTTGAGACTTGAGGCCAGGATCAACCTCTTTGATTATTATTATTATTGTTATTATTATTGGGATATGTATGTTAGCTTATATTACTGATGCTTAATAAGGAACTGGTAAAAACAAAAATCCTTCACATGGAAAAATTTTGGAAACCTGGTCTAATGTATTGTCTCCTGTTTTTAGGCATTATCCACTCTAGACTCTGTCTCCCTGATGTACCCTTTCTTCTACCGCCCCATGTTTGAGGTCATTGAGGATGGGTGGCACTTGTTCTCGCCAGCAGAGGCCTTCAAAGACCTGGAATCAATGGTATGGTGTCATTTTTTTGGGCAAACTTGGGTTTGCGGGCCAGTTAAGCATAGCCTTGGACTTAATTGCAGTGCCAGTAGTCTTTTACCATTAAAATCCTATGTAGTCTAGGCTTGAGCTTTATTTTGAGCTGGGATACCGGCCTACAAAGTGTGCAGCCTAAATGTGTGTTTTGCTTTTTTTGGACCCTGGCAGACAGATGAATGGAGACTTAGTGAAGTGAATAAAGACTTCACTGTTTGCCCCTCCTACCCATCATTGGTGATTGTGCCCAAGGACATAGATGATGACACTCTTTGCAAAGCTGCTGCATTTCGCCATGGTGGACGCTTCCCTGTCCTTAGCTACTACCACAAGAAGAACGGCATGGTCAGCATGGCACTTTTGGATTTGTAATTGTGTCTAAGGTCAGTTCGGGGTCTGACATCAGTTCAGGAAGAACAGGTATCTACATATGTTGTCCCCTTCTTTGTCTCAGGTGATGATGCGAGCAGGGCAGCCTCTTACTGGAACCAATGGACGGCGCTGTAAGGAGGATGAGAAACTGATCAACGCTACGCTGCGTGCAGGGAAACGTGGTTACATCATCGACACTCGAACAATTGCTGTAGCACAACAGGCTAAGGCTCGTGGAGGCGGGTTTGAACAGGAGGCCAATTACCCACAGTGGAGGAGAATCCACAAGGCTATTGAACGGTCAGACAGCACTTTGTTTAATATAAGATTGTACGTTTTTGAATTTTTTAACCTTTTTTTTGGGTGGGGGGCTAAGGTGATGTAGGACCACAGAGGTTTTCAGGAAACTGGCATCCAATACTGCGTCTCATGTTCAGCAAAATAGGCATGTGAGGCTATATGTATATTTTAGACAAATTTGTTACATGTAAGTTTTGCAAACAAGTCATTGTTTTGGTAGTGTGTTTAATCACATTCCTAAAACATAAAGATGAATCGGTATATCTACCAAACAACTATGTATGCTAGCTAAACAAACACAAAAGTCTCATGGGTTTGATTTTTTTTATTCATGACAATGTAAATATTTATTCTCTAGGAATATTTATGCAAATATGTTACATGCAGATAATCAGATACATAAGATGGTTAAAATGCAGATCTGATTTAACAAATGTTTTAGACTTTTGCTTGTATAAATACTCAGAGACTTTACTTAATTTGCAAAATGAAGGAAGATTGTTTTCAGTTAGATTTTAGGGTGGAATAGTTTTACCTGTATTTAGAATTTAATTAGCCAGTAAATAGGGAATTTAGCCATTGAAATAGTTTATGAAATAGTTCAACTGAAACAAATGTTGTCATTTTCAAAACCTTATTCAAATATGGTTCATCACCAAATGCAAATCTATTGCACCAAATGCAAATCTATTGCAGTTCCATTTTATTTTTTGGGTTGGGTGTTGTACTCTGTTTTTATGGTTGCTGTAATGCATGATAATGTCTGTCGCAGGTACAATATCCTACAGGAGAGTCTGATTAAACTGGTGGAGGCCTGTAATGATCAGTCTAACAACATGGATCGCTGGCTTAGCAAGCTGGAGGCCTCTAACTGGCAGAGCCATGTTAAAGAGATCCTCACCACCGCCTGCCTGGCTGCTCAGTGCATTGACAGGTCAGTGTTTGGCCGCTTTTTTCTTTCAATGTCTCTCTGTGCCCCACTTCTTCAGTCTAGGATTGGAACTCTCCAGCAACACGGGAAAGACTGGAAAAGTCTGATAAAAGTACTCACTTCCAGACCTTGGAAAATATGAACACAAATATCCAGAGTCATATGCTGTGGTTCTAAATCCTCATCTTATTCACTGATCCAGCGTGATTTTTCTAATACGTGTCAGACACTACAATGGTACAAAGGGAGGAAAGTTTGGAAAGTATATTTTTTAAAGTCAGTCTGTAAAATAAGTCTCAAAAAAGGTTTGAACTTCTTCATGAGGAAAGCCAAGAACCTTGCTTTTCCACTCTTGCTTTCATACAGATGTTTCTGATGAACACAAATACAGGTGTGCGCCTCTCTCTCTCTCTCTCTCTCTCTCTCTCTCTCTCTCTCTCTCTCTCTCTCTCTCTCTCTCTCTCTCTTTCTGTCTCTCTCTCCCATATACATATGTGTAGGTGCACTGTCAAACCTTAAGTCTCATTTGAAAGATTGTTGCATGTAACTAGTTTATGACTGTGTTAATTACTGTTTTCTCACTGGTAGTTCTATTCTGAGCTAATTACCAAGTCTGTTATTGCCTTGTTTCATGCTGCACTTGTTGCAAAGCCCATTTGAGTGTTAATTGCTAGCTGTTGTCTAGTCTGCAATCATCATTAAGTTCATGGAACCCTAGCACTGCTGTGCTCCATGCTGCTTTAGACACACAGCTCATTACTGTGCTTTGTGCTGCTGGGCCTTTGTATATGGGATAATTTCTGTGCTTTGTCATGGATTTTGGCTAATTTAACTTGTTTGGCTGGAGCTGTCTTTGTATGTCTTTGACATTTTGAAAGAGCTGGAGGATTAGTTTAGCTCCATGAGAGTTGTACAGACTTCAAACAATGTCGTATCTTTAATCTTTAATATCTTTGATATTGCTGTTTCAACACAAAAATCTGATTTAACTGTTACTCAGCTGGACTGAGTAAATGTCCTCTAAAGTGAAGTTTTAATAGATTTTGATGTGCTCTGGGGGTGAGGATGTGTAAGTTTAACACCAATGTATAATGCCAGACCGTCTTCATGATGTTAAGCCCAGAATCATGATCAACCCCACCACTCCCAAACGTGTCCTCACAGACAGCAGGACACCCACACACCCACACATTATAATTCACACACACACACACACATACACATTATAATTCCAGTGTTTCTCCTTTAGCGTAGAAAGATATTTATTATTTATTTCTTATTTGTGGAGGTTTCTCAGGGGAACTGATGAATATGTATTTTAAGGAGTATCAACCATAGAGCACAAATGTTAAGGGTAGGCCTATTGTAATTATTATAATAGCTCCTTGTGCCTGATTTTCTAATGGAAAACAGCTTATTTAATCACGCACTTTACCCCCCAGTGAAAACATGTTTTAGTTTAGGTGCATACGTAAAAATATATATTTAAACCTGCTTTGCGCTACGGATGGGCAAGCACAAATACTATTTGATATTCTCTGGGAACTATTAGACCATTTGAAGATAACTCCTGCATGCAAATACACAGTGTGATAGTAACGCATTGTTCTTCTTTTATTTGTTCTCTACTTTGGCAGTTTGCAAACAGCTTTTTTTCTGGCTTTACTTAATATTAAAAAACATTACATTACATTACATTCATTTGGCAGATGTTTTTATCCAATGAGACCTACAATATGAGGAAAACAAGAGGAAATAGATATTTTAAGACAAGATGAAAGTTTATCATTTAATGACCATTCAAAAATTGTAAACCACCTCTAGTTTGTGCCTGCCTCAGTGAATCAGGAGGCAACATTTTATTTGTTAATCTGATTGTTTCACTGTAGAACTCATCATATTGTCCATTATTTGTCCAACTCCATTGATTTGGTATATTTTCTTTGTAAGATAAGTTAGCTCTTGAATCTTAATAGGATTTATTTTTGATTGGGTGTCTCACTTTTTTTTCAGCTGAGCAATGCAGAAATCTTATAATACACAGTGACAATAATGATAAACACAACAAAAGTGGTTGTTCTATTTCTAATTGTGTTTGTCTGTGTCCTCAGAGAGGGTGCGTCAGTGCTGGTCCATGGTACAGAGGGCACTGACTCTACGCTACAGGTGACTTCTCTGGCCCAGATCATCCTGGACCCAGGCTGCAGAACTATCCGTGGCTTCCAGGCCCTGGTGGAGCGTGAGTGGCTTCAGGTGAGGGAGAATGCTGGGAAAACCTTACTGTACATTCATAACATAACTTGGTGCTGATCTCCTGTCAGTAAATGAACCTGCTGCTAACCTAAAGAGACCATCAACTATTAATGCAAAGAAGAAAAACCCACATGAAACCTTAATACCAACTGAAAAAAACAGTGCAGTACCATTCTAATGTCTAAATAATTTGTCTTAATAATTTTGGTTATTTTCAAAAAAAAAAAAAAAAACATGGACTTGCCAGATTAAATATAAACACCAGAGCTACAATTTTTTTTAGACAATTTAGATGATTCAATATTTCAAGTATTTTGGGAACAAGAAGAAGTTATTAAACGATAAAAATAAAAATGTTTGGGGTTTTTTTCATATCTGAGGCAAGACAGGATATTTTTTTCTATCTCTCAAAAATGAAGTCTTTTAAGTTCTGTGTCTCTGATATTGACAGTTTTGGTAGTCTAACCGGTACATGGTTCTTTTAGCGAATTTTTTTTTTATTTTTATTTTTTTTTAACAAGCTGAAAAAAGAAGTTTTTCCTCACTTGTTTTCCTTTGACTTTCCTATTCCTTATGTCAATTATCTAATCAGCTATATTGATTATCTGTCTAATCCCCTCAGAAATCTCTCCTGTAGCAATTTTAGATGCTCATGAGAAAGGAACGTGTAAGCCAGCTGGAGTGCGTTTGGGTAGTTGTGTATGTATATTAGTCTTCGGATGGGAACGTCATGCCAGTGACACATTTGGGAGCACCTTTTGTTGGGAGGATGTAACTGGTTGGTTATAAGATGGAAAAGTAAAGTGGCAGCAGGGCGCAAGAAAGTAAAGCAGACGTTAAATACTGATAGATATGTTATTATACTCAGTATTGAGGCCTTTGTGCGATTTACTGTTAAATATGTTTTCTGCTTTTTTTCGTGACACTGAATATTTGTTCTTGATGGTCGGTTTGACTAGACGTATAGTGTGTGTATGTGTGTGTACACACACATCTACAGCTTAATTTATTATTCTGGAATCTAAATAATCTTCCTCATTCCTAAAAGCTAATTTAACTGTTGACTGCAGGCCGGCCACCCATTCCAGCAGCGCTGTGCCCAGTCCGCTCATTCAAATGGTAAGCCAAGGAGTGAGGCGCCGGTGTTCCTGCTGTTTCTGGACTGTGTGTGGCAGATCCTGCGCCAGTTCCCTTGTTCCTTCCAGTTCAACGAGCACTTTCTGGTCACGCTTTTCGAACATGCTTACGCATCCCAGTTCGGCACCTTTCTGGGAAACGGCGCCGCAGAGAGGTCAGTGACTCACACCTGCAAATGTCTGAACTTGTGCTAAGGATTCTGACCACTTACATCTAATGTTTGGAGCATAGTATTTCAATGTGACATATCCTGTCTTTCTATTCCTTTTTTTCTTTCTGTTTCTGTACGTCTTGATCTCACTGTATCACTGCAATATCATGTCCATTCAGTACCATTATTGTTTTCAGTTCATTTGCATGTTTTCATTGTGGCTTTGCTGTAATCTGCCATATTAGAGACTAAACAGATTTATTTTGAGCAATGTCTAAATATTATTATTTATTGTGCTGGCACTGCCTTGGAAAAAATTATTTAACCTGTTTATCCTCTAGTTGTGAAATGAGCGCTCACCAGCAATCAAGCCTTTGCTCCAAAAGAGTTATTTAGGAAAATCTGCTCTTCATACCAAGGAAGGAATTTTAATGAATGTAAAGTATATTAACTTCATTGAGGATTGCCAAATGTATGAAAATGTTTTAACACCCTCATTCAAAGGACATTTGAATCATTCAAAGGACAAGTGAAAATAATTTAACACATCCTGTATAGGCAACAAACAAACATTGCATTTGTTTGTGTAAATGTTATTGCAGAATTTCTGTTTATTTGCTTAGTCTGACATTTTGGGAAAAGAGACTAAAATATAAAATGTGCCGTAACATTTTTGCGCAAGCCACATTTTGTTTTATTTTTTCCTAATATAAATTCACTCCAGGAACTGTGCATTAAAATATGCAGAATTGTGTTCACTGTGAAGGATGTGGACTTATTTTCACTTAGAAAATCAACAAAACAGCAACTGTATCTAAACCTTAGAAAATAGATGTTTTAAAAGAAATCAAATTTCAAAAAATTCAAATGTCAGAGAACAGCAAAGTTTCCTCAAACTTTTAATAGACAGTGTAAATCATCTTCGTAAAGCCAGATGGTGGTTGTTAGACATAACCATTCATATATTAAGATTTTGTGTGAAGTATTTTTGTAATAGAGCTGAGTAAAATGGCAGTATTTGTTATTATATTGGTAAATTGTCACAGTATGTCTCAGTATGCTTCTCTGAGCAGACAGTGATCTTTTCAGTGCTTAAAAACCTCTGACCAGCTGCAAGTTTCATTACAAACAGAGCATAACATAGCAGTCCCCCTTTTATTTCGTGCAGTAAAGTAATTAAAGTACACTAAAAATAATTTGTGCTCACAGTTTAGTATTTTTTTTTTTTTTTTTTGTCCGTTTCAATTTCTCAAACACGTTGTGATGTATCTTGTATTGCCATACGAGCCACCACTACTTAATAATACGTTGGTGTGATAATCCCTGCGTTTGTGTCCCGGAAGCTACAATTGTTACAGCATTTGTATTTGTATATGTAATAAAGTAGGTGTGTCTACAATCTGTTTGGTGGGCCAGGGTGAAGCTGAAGCTTTCTCGGAAGACTGTGTCTCTGTGGTCGTGGGTGAACAGGCCTCAGGAGCTGGAGCGCTTTACTAACCCACTGTATGAGCCCAACAGCCTGGTGATCTGGCCCTCTGTAGCTCCGCAGAGTCTGCTACTGTGGGAGGGTGAGAACCAAACTCTTCTAATCTTACTCCCTAACCCACATAGCCCTGCTGTCATACACTGCAGTTACATCCTCATGTCTGACACTTTTTATTCTCAATCTGTCCTTTCACTCTAAAGCCCTATTTAAGCTGAACTGGCTTTAACTGTACAGGTACTGTTACATAGTTAATAATGAAATTCACGCTTATTATCTGTGATGTCTGTAATTTTCAGACATCCGAAGAGTCCTCTTGAATAAATTGGCTTCTGTATTTTGCCAAACCTGCAGCCTCTTAATTTATGGGATTCATGTTGAAGTCAATCTCACAGTAATGTATTAACAAAACAAAGTAATCGACAGTAGACTACTTGATCACAGTGTATGTACATCCGGGCTATGATGGTCCCGGCTATCTGTGTTAATGTAGGGTAAAGTTCACTTTTTATACAAATATCTAACATATAACCCCAAAACACCTCCAGTGTCACCCTGGTAAAACTGTGAATACTGAATACTGCTTGAATACTGCTTTAAGTGGCCAATTTTTCTGTTTGTATCCGTTTCTGTTGAGGGTTAAAAATGAACGTAGTCACAGCTATATGCACATTATTAGAAACTGTACTTGTTGTAAAATCTTTGCCTGAAATGTAAAGTCTTTGAATCAAACTTAGTTGAAATTGAATGATAGAAAAAGTCTTTCCTGAGCAAACTCTCTTTGTGTAACCTTTAGGGGGCAGCAGTGCACGTATATAGTGCAATTACAGTGCATTGTCTTTTAATGCATTTAAGTAGACTGAGACGGAATGTATTATAAATGAGAAGCACAGTTTGTGTATACAGACTGTAACTACAGAAATGAGTAACTTTTATGATGAATGAAACTTACTTTTAAACAATTGAAAAGAATTTTCACTTATTAAGGGCTTCATGTTTCACAGTTCACTACTATATGCTTGTTAGGTATTCGCTTGGTTAACTTCCTGGAATGTGAATTTGTAGGATTCCCATTGCAACAGATGCTAATGTATGTTGTACACTCCTTTTTCAGCATGAATAGAGCTCTTTTAACTGCAGCACTGTTCCTAAGCAGGATTACTTCAGCTTGTCAATATGGCATCTTAGGGATAACTTTGTTTAAAAAACACATGCAGTGAACCATTTTAGAGTGGGTGTAATACAGTACAAAGAAAACAGCATAGATTAGTGCACAGAGCATGGCCTCACCCACCGTGTCCTCCGGCCAGAAAATGATGGATTAAAATACATTTTGTTGAATAAAATGAAATTGCATATGAATCACTTGGATTATATTATGCTTTAGGTGTAACTTCTGATTAATTTTTATTCTAGTTTCCAAAGATGAAACAGGTATTCCTTTCTTTCCATAGTTTTTCACGTCCACAGCATTTGTGATCAGAGTTTAAGGGGTATTTGTACAGTCACTGGAGCAGTTTGCAAACCACTGGCAGACGACTTTAAACCTAGAGTTTACATTTCCCACCTGCTCTAAGCATGGAGAAAGTGTGTTTGGAGGATAAGCATTCCTCATTCCTCTCTTAATAGACGCCACACACATTTGGCACATTGAGGCAGAGATGTACTTTAAGGTAACATCAACTACAGAGTTTGTAACAAAGACACTATGTGGTCATGATAACAAGGCAACATCTGCACGAAACAGGAACCGCTTGTGGACCTTAATGTGGGGTAAATATCTTAAGCTATTTAAATGTGTTGTTAAAATCACACATTTATTTTATTATACAAATCTACTTCTTTAGTGGAAATTTCTGACATGTGGACACTGGCATTGTTTTTGACATGCAATTCATGTTGAGTAGATGATGTTAAAAGGCCAGCAGATAAGACTCAATATATGAAAGAAATGCAGTGATTTTCAATCAACTGCTTCCCAACAACTTCACAGCTTCACAAGGAATATAAAGAGGAAAAAAACAGTGTAGAAAACTCTTGTAGATAAATAGAGCTAAAAGCGGACAATCAGAGCAACTAGATAAAGCTTTCTCTCTTTGATTTTACCTTGATATTTGCTTGCCATGTGGATCCATATGCTAGTCAACTCTGCTAATATATTTAGCAAGGCCATGTTATACAAGTCAGGCAAAATTAAGAAAACAAAGCTTTATTCAGCTATAGTGCACTAGAAACCTGTACAAACTGGACTCAAAGAACTTCACTGCTTCATGCAGCAGGCATAAATATTTTGCAAGGTCAGTGCAGCAGCAGAAAAAAAATGACTTAGGAGTTTCTCCCGCAACTTACAAAAGGTGCAGCCTCCCCAAAACATGTTGGGTGAACTCTGATAAACGACTGTCAGTTTCAGCAAAAATGATAGTGAAGCTTTTTACTGTGTGTACCCTCTTTCTCTGTTAGTACAGGCAAGCGATTGCTATACACCATTCATTTCCTGTCGCTCCATGATGTCACAATATGACTAAATCTGTGTACACGTAGTTGTCAGTGTTTGGGACTACAAAGACGGTAGCAGATATATTGAGCAAACCAGCACTCGCTCAACACTCAACAGTGAAGGGCTGATTCCAGTGCACCCACTTGACATCACAACCCAGCGCATAAAAAGTAACATTTTTACTATGAATAAAATAGTTTGTTTTTCTTGTTGTGGTGTTTTTTTTTTTTTTTTTTCTTCAAAATATTGAAATAAGTTAAGGTATTTACACCATTTTAGAGTCAAAATGTCCTAATGGTTCCTAAGGCATTGAGATACATTCTCAGACATGACAAAATGAATGTAAATGTGTTCTGTGAAGAGCTTTGGTGTTAGATGAAACATGGTTTACCCTCTAGGTTTTATGTATTATAAGCATTTTAAGATTAATGGAAAAGTGAATTATGTAAAAAATGGACAGATGAACTGAAGAGTATGAAGAACAATATGATGCATTCATCTAAAGGTATCGCTGGAAACAATGGTGTCATCAGAAATCACTGGTAATTTTAAGCCTGCTTTACATTTCTCATGTTACCCAAAGGGCATGACTGGTCTTGCAGGGTATTCACAACTGAGTATTGGAAACTGTGTTAACACCATGGGACTGGTCACATGTGCTTGTTTATGTCCCTGACATTTTGATATATGAATCTTCTGGCACTGTACCCATGCAACGTTCAATTTTGGTCTCAGATTCATATTTGAAACTGGCCTGTGCATATCTGTGTGTGTTTGTGTGTGCGTGCGTGTAGAGGAATATATAAGCATACTGCTGTAACAAAATTTAATCTCTCTGAAATGCTAACTTTATAGGAGAAGGGGAAAAACATGCTGAACTTTAATATATGTTAATGTCTTGAGGTTTTTGTTTCAGCCTTTTGAGAACTACTATGATTTTACTTGTCTATTCACTTTTTCTTACTTTTTTTCTCACAGGTGTGTTCCTACGCTGGAATCGCTCTACCAAGTGTTTAGATGAGGCCTATGAGGAGATGGTCCATATTATCGAATACAATAAGGAACTACAAAATAAAGTGAACAGCCTGAGAAGACAGCTGGCTCAGCTGGAGACGGAGGACAGTCCGCTCCAGACTCCATAAGACATACAGCTCCATTGCACTGAGATATTTCAACAGAGTGGTACTCTTTGGAGTTTCTCTTCAGCACTACTGAGATTACTGTCTTTCATGCGTGTATGCCTACATACATTCATGTGTCACACGCGCATTACTCCTAACTTCTGCTTTCTTAGAATCTTACTCCATCCGTTTATGTCTCAACTGCTGTAAGGCTTAACTATAGTCTCTCTCTTTTTTTTTTTTTCCCTCGGCCTTCACTCTTTGTTAAAGAACACACTCCGTACTAACACTATCGTATGTATTCATGCTTCTCAAGCACCTTTCACACACTAAATGGTGTGTGTGTGTGTGTGTGTGTGTGTGTGTGTTTGTGTGTGTGTGTGTGTGTGTGTGTGTGTGTGTGGGTGTGTGTGTGTGTGTGTGTGTGTGTGTGTGTGTGTAGAGATATATATATATACACACACACACTGAAATATACATAAATTGAAATGTTCAGTGAATAGTGGTGATTCTTTGGGTGCTTACACTAAACTTGGCAATCGTTTTTGCTTTCTCAGTGACAGAGGGCCACTGACAGTTGATGGCACCCTAAAGCAATTCGCTTTGTTCTTGGAAACTGTGGCCAATCTTTTGGGGCTTTTAAAAGGGAAGAAGTCTGACCTTGAGTTTGGGTGGCATGCCTGTTACTTTTGCAAGCTGTGGTTCAAAAGCAGCCAATTACTGCAATCTGTGTAATCACAATGACTTAATTAAGAAACAACAAAAAATATGTACATATTTCAGCATTACTCTTTATAAGCATGTATACATTTGATGCTTACTGTGATATTCTCCCCATACTGGTTTACAGACTGCAGTTTGAGCACGCAGTATGCCGTATCTGCTGCTGACATAAGTTTCACATCTGTTGTTTACAGTATATTGCCAATATCATTTAAAACAAATTTGCATCTTGTATGTGAAACCATTCCTATCTTAATATATATGTAGCATGTGCCATTTTTCTATACGTTTGTCAGGAGATTTTCCCCATGTTTGGAGACGGTCACAGATCATTTCAGCATTACTTAAAACCTTAATAGAATGATTATAATCTTTGAGTTCACAAATGCTGTGCCAGACTGTTCTCTTTCTTTCTGTATTTTCCAGAGCAGAATGTGAAGCAGTAAGTTAAAAAGTGCTGAGGTGATGCAGCAGAGTAAAGAAAGCTGCTGGGTCGGTATATTTTGCAGGCCTGTCATTCAGTGAGTAATCTAATACTGACTAAGCCTTCCTGATTGTGTCTGATTACTTTTTGGATATTACATATAAACTCATCTGGGATGATTCAGATAAGTTCCCAGAAGTGTCACTAATGCTATGGTGACTTTTTTGATTTTGGGTAAACAGAAGGTGACTGGACTGACTCTTTTCTTACATAATTGTCGATGTAATTAAACAGAATGGCACCCAGGAAAGCATAAAAACGAAACGTTTGATGTACTAAATGTGTGCTGTTCACTCCACATATACTTTATTTGAAATAGTGGAGGTGTTCCTGACAGACATGCCGTTCGTCACTTTATAATTACTTCTGTTCAGTGTAATGTCTTTCTGGAAAAGTGAAATCCATGCTTTTTGTACTAAATTTCTTTTTTTTTTATTTGTCTGAAAAGCTTAATGCAGGTTATATATAATTTCACAGATATGTTTTGATGTATGTTTTGGTATGTTCTGTGGGCATTAAAAGATGAAATACTGTAAATGTGTTCATGTACACTTTACCAACAATCCGTTAATAAAGACCACTTATAACGTTCTTGTTTTAAGGGCAGTGGTGCTGAAATTCACTATAACATTCTTTTGTATGTACAAAACATTGGTGAGCATTCTGACCAGAATTCTCTTAAACATATTTGTACATATAATTTGAACTATACATGAAACTATAGCCAAATATGTAACTAGGTACTGAATCAATGGTGTTGGAAAGTTGTTCACTGTATAAAGACTATATACATTAAAAACTGTCAACGTGTTCACTGTCTAACACACTGGCAGTATTTTTCAGTTTCCTCCTTCCACAAGTTTTTTTTTTTTCTAGGGGGAGGGACCCTGCAGTGTGAGGAACCATTTTGGGTAGTGCATATGCTCACGTTTCACATCGTCTGTCGCCCAGTCTCCCACGTAGCAATATCTCTGGCACTTGTTTATCTCATCCTGGCATCTGAGTACTCAGTCATGTACTTGAGATTTCACAGCCAAATCCTTTTAACAGCTGGTTTCATTTTCCTCACAAATACTTAAATATGACTGCTTTTAGTTTAAGAACTAATATAGTTATATATATTTTTTTCTTTTGTGGAGGTGAACTTTTAAATTCTCAGTAGTTTTGCAATATGAGCATGTTGACACATACACACACACACACTCGCATACCATGACATATGACAAATGTTAGCCTTGAAGAGGGAAGTGACCAGTAGTAACTCAGAAGTGCTCATGTGTGTCAGAAAGTGTTTCACTTTGAGTGAAACATTTACCACTTTATATTTGTTTGTTTTGTTTTGGGAGGGCATTACTGTAAGGGTTGTTTTTCAGATCTGGAGGGTCAGAGGGACTGTTTCCTAACTAATGCTTTTTTGGTGGGTGTCCTGACTGGAAGCCTTTCCCAAATCACAAGATCACTTTCATCGTCTCACCCCCTCATGAACAGGAATTCTTTCAGACTGCTTTCTGATAACATGTAACAGCCTGTCTACATTAAAGACACATTGCATAATGTAGGTTTATTCGTCTTTCACTGCTTCAGTGGGTCGATTTGGGGGGACATTCTGGCAAAACAAACAAATAAATTGTATTGTTTTAATGAATGGTGTTTTTTCTAGATCCTGTAGAGGAAAAAATTCCAAAATCTCTTGATGTGGGGGAAAAAATATGGAACTACCCAGTAATTAAAATAATATAATTTAACTTTGAGGTGGTTTTCACAAACCAAGAATGGTCATCTATTAAACAAACAATTAGTTTTAAGTCATATCTCTGACTTGTATATTTGATAAGAAGAAAAAAAAAAGAAAAAAGCTGGATGAATAGCCTCTAAGTGTAGTAATTCTATCATTTTTCCAGGTCTGATGCACTATGTGAACAAAAGTATGGGACAGTACACCAACGGTGACTTTAATGACTTTGCATTCAAATACATAGACTTGGAGTTGGTCCTCCCTTTGTAGTTATAACAGCTTCCACTTTTCTTGGAAGGCTTTCCTTAAGATTTTGGAGTGTTTCTGTGGAGTGAATTTGTGCCCATTCATTCTGTAGAGCACTTATAAGATCAGGCACTGA
>JBBPCZ010000163.1:9511247-9524013 GCA_037974445.1 Brycinus macrolepidotus | reverse complement strand
GTGTGTGTATGTGTGTGTGTAATCATTTTAATTTAGACCTGAAGGATCCCAAAAAGAATATATATAAAGAGAGAGAGAGAGAGAGAGAGGGTTGCTGTTTTTGGTATCTTGCCCACCTTCACTTTATCTTATCATGATTTCACCTGTGCAGCTTTGGGTCTCTGACTGTAAGAGTGGTGTCTCGTGTCAGCTGCTGGGTCTCTCTCTCTCCGGTTTGGCAGCGTCCTGTCCTGCGCTCTGATTGGCTGATTCCGAAGGCAGGGCCCTATAACTATATCTCAAATTACACCCCTCGCCCTTTTTCTGCACCAAACTGCGGGGTAAGGCCTTCAGCGTATAGAATTCGGGCGGGACGAGGGGTCCCTGTTTCTCAGACAGTTTTAGACTTACAGTGGCGTGTTTTCATTTTTCTCGTCTGTTTTCTGTATTGACTTTAGGTGTCATTCATAGTTCGTGCGAGAAATGCACGCGTTACGCAGCTATATGTTAACCCGAGCGCGTGAATTGCGAGAGAACTTCCTATAAAGTTAGTTTCGAAATTTTCCATTGGTAAAAATAACCTTCTTCCAGACATGCGTTGTCCTTTTGCTATGCAGACTGGTCGGACTTAATCCTAAAGCACTTAATCCTTATAGCCTTTGTTCTATTGGTTATGCTGTTTCTACTTTCTAATTTTGTTCTGTCCACTTTGCTGCTGAAACAATACAAATCTTCCACCTGTGGGACTAATAAAGGGTTATCTTATCTTATCCTGAAGGGCAACTCCCTCATTCCTTCTGTTCTCCTTAAATATATCTTATTTGTAGGACTTGAGTGAACATATCACTGACAGCTAGTGTGATGCAGTTGATGTAATATAATTTTATGATCTTAGTCCTAATATGAAGCCTGAAAACCCCTTTACTGTGATTTGTCATCAATAAGAATAATGCATTCTTTTATAGGGCTTAGGCTGAACACTGTTTTCCCCATTTGCCGCCCACTGTATATACAGGTCACTGAAGATGCCTGTGGTCAGAGCCCTGAGTAAAGTTGCCAAGCAGGTCCTACAGGCCCCTGGATGTGGATGCCAGCCCTTTGCAGTGGCTGTGCGTAACATCAGCTTCTCCCCCCGCCAGGTCACCCCTGGCTCTGACGCCAGCTTTCATTCAGTGTCCTTCTCCGAAACAGACCACCCCAAAGTCCTTATTACAGGTATGACTAACATCTGCCTCGTTCACTGTTATCTAATTTCTCTGGCTCATAGTCAAACACTGTTTACTCGCTTCCCTCCGTGACACAGTATACTGCTTTCAAGTCATCATGATACAGCCTTTTCTTTTCTGAATGTCAGCTGACCTGATTGTGTTCGGTCTTTCTGCTTTTTCACCATCTCACAGGTGGCCTTGGGCAACTAGGGGTGGGCCTTGCTAAACTGTTGAGGTAAGGTTTAGGCCTTTTGCCTGTGGGAGTGGCAGTATGCAGCACACATTTATTTCCTTTAAAAGAGTTTTAACTCAACACTTACCTTCTCAATTCACAGGAAGCGCTTTGGAAAGAACAATGTGATCCTTTCAGACATCAGGAAACCACCCAGCCATGTATTTCACAGTGGTGAGTGCTTTCTTTGGTCTGTTTCACTCATGTAACCTCAGACCGAGTCTCAGAGCTCTGGGTACAGTTACTGAGCTGTCCTGCAGTGACCAGTTCAAACAAAGCAGCAGACAAAATTCTCGAGGTTACTGTTGTAATCATTTTATTAGGCAAGACTGTCGGATGAGTCATACTTTAATTAGGCTCTGTGGAGGCACGAACATGTTCTCACTACTGTAAAAATATGTGCACTTGCCGTTATGTGCACATGCCCAAGCCTCTATACTGGAAAGTATGGCATTGTGGCTGTCAAATCATATTAAAGCAAGACATCCTAATTTGACTGTAATCTTATTTCTGAGTTTATTCTAAGGTTAACTGTCATGGCTTACGCAGGTTAAGCTTCTTGGTGAGGCAGAATTTGTACATGATGCTTTTTTGAAACCTTCCTTTAATGTTACATTTTTCTCTACTATCGTGTCTGGCTGAAAGATAATTTCATTTTCTGTTTCTGAATTTATAGAAGGATCATTTTATTTGTTCAGATAAACAAATTGTCAGAATTATGACATGAAAAGCTCTGCAAAGATTAGCTAACACTGCAGTGTAAACAGCAGGCATGCAGAACTCTCTTCATGTGATTATTGTCTGTCTCATCTTTTACACAGGTCCCTTTATCTACTCCGACATTCTGGACTACAAGAACTTACGTGAGATTGTCGTCAACAACCGTATCACCTGGCTGGTGCATTACAGTGCCCTGCTGAGTGCGGTTGGGGAAGCCAATGTGCCCTTGGCACGTGCTGTCAACATAACTGGTGCGTCTGCATGAAATTGATAGCAGTTACTTTCTGATAAAGGTCTCAACATACATTAGCACACATTAGTTGACATGAATTTACCCTTTAAACTGCAGGGGCTCATATATGGAGCCACACTCTAGGCTCTCCCTCTTTATTACTTATTTTAATTTTATAATAGCTACTGAATAATAAATCTTAATGTTAATAACTTCCATAACTTCCATATACATATATTGTTTGTTTATGTTCTCAGGTCTTCACAACATCCTAGACATTGCTGCAGAGCATGGCCTTCGTCTGTTTGTTCCCAGCACCATTGGTGCCTTCGGCCCCACTTCCCCTCGGAACCCCACCCCTGACCTGTGTGTGCAGCGACCTCGTACCATATATGGCGTCTCCAAGGTCCATGCTGAGCTAATGGGGGAGGTGAGTTGTGGGTATTTTATCATATATACAGCCATGTCCTTGATATAAGTGACCACAGTCTCACTTGTCCTCTCGCTTTTGTTTCATCACAGTACTATCATCACCGGTACGGCCTTGATTTCCGCTGTCTTCGGTACCCTGGCATCATCTCTGCAGACACCCAACCTGGCGGTGGCACGACAGGTATTGTGTCCCCAGCTATTCATTCTTATAAAAAAAGGTGTAAAAAAATTCTAAGGAGAAGTACCATACAGTTTTTGTAAATGAGATGCGTTTAAGCTTTAATTAATGCATAATGTATAATGTTTTTTCCGAGAACTATACATCCAAGCCAAGAGCATGGGTGTTTTGTTTTTTTTTGTAGCTCATGGTTAGGCCACGTCTAAATGAATTATGTAACTGCGTCATACAAGTATTTTTAACTGCTGATAACATTCAGCCATGCAGCAAATTCAGTTCATACCTACGTCCTATACATGTTCCCTCAGAGGAGAACACATGCTGTAAAGTGCTCGTCACGGATAGCTATTCCATTGTACAGTTAACAATAATTTTACGCTAAATGTGAAGAGATACTAAGCCCAAGTCTTCTTTTGCTCTGCAGATTATGCTGTACAGATATTCCACGACGCTATTAAGACAGGCAAATTTGAGTGCAACTTGAAGCCAGATACGCGACTACCCATGATGTACATTGATGACTGTTTACGGGCCACGCTGGAGGTAATGGAAGCTCCAGCTGATACACTGTCCATGCGTACCTACAACATCAATGCCATGAGCTTCACTCCAGACGAACTTGCTCAGGAGGTCAGGAAACAGCTCCCTGACCTGCAGGTCACATACGAGATCGACCACGTGCGACAGGCCATAGGTAAGAGTCATGACACTGTCGCAGTATTTCAATCTCACCATGAACGCCCACTTGAGTTCTCACCCTTATTAAATGATTGTGTTTAAATCTGGTCTTGGTGTCTTGTTTCTGTAGCTGACAGCTGGCCCATGAACTTTGATGACACCAATGCACGAAACGACTGGGGCTGGAAGCATGACTACGACCTGCCCGAGCTGGTTCAGACTATGTTCAACTTCATCGGCTCGGAGTCGCGAGTCGCCCAAGCCAACTGAGTTCAGTCCAGAGAACAGGAGCTTGAACATACATATTATAAAGACTGATTGCTTTAGAGAAGGGAGATCCGTGGTCTGTAAATAGTCATTTGCCCTCTCTCTGTCTCTACTGTGCCATTTGGAAAGACCCTGCTTGGCTAGCACATGGTGCTAGGAATGTGAAAATCCTTGATCATTTGATTGGAGTCTGCCATTCTTCCTCTTCTCTGAGAAAGGAGAGTTGATTATATTTGGTCGATCTACTGTATCAGTGATCTACAGCTCAGCTGGGGAACCCTCAGGGGATGGGTGTGAGCCCATTCTGTGCCCCTTGTATCTGGTGTTCTGTATATGGATCATTTTAGCCTGAATTCTCTGGGCAAAGCATGCCAAACAGATATTATCATTCAACTCAATGGCAGCTGTTGAGTGCCCAAAAACTTTGCTCCCTGAAATATTTTTCTAAAGATCTCTTGTATTTAATACATAATCCATGACTGGTGGTCAGAATCTACTATGTTTATAAAACGGAGTGATAAAATGAGCTTGTAGTTTCCTTCAGTAAAGGAAACGAACCAGCAAATGGTGAAACATGTTGTCTGGATCTAAAAGGGCGGGTCTTAAAGGGAGGCAAAAGTCACCATGATAAGTGACGCTATCATTTTTCTCCTAACTGCTTTTCTTTTTGTGCACTATGTAGTTAGCTTGCTAACAAACAAATGAAATTATTGCACCATAACTTTGAGATGTAATGAAAATTTCATAAATTATTTGTTTTCCATAAAAGAGTTTATCTCTTGTTACAACATGCTTTTTGTTAAAAAAAAAATCTTAGAACGAGTATTTTCTTTGTTTCTTAAAACATTTTACTTAGAACAAAATAAAGCCATTTTTACAAGTATGGTGTACTATGGTGGTCTTGTCAGAATTTTATTAATTCAATCGCTTTCTAAGTCTTTATACATTAATTTCAGAAAAGGAAAGTTGCAGCAGAGGAACCAACATCTCTAGTACCCATGCAAAAGGTTAATAGTACTATTACAGTATATATACACACAGCAATAATCCAATACTTGTTTACTGGGTTTGTTCAACTAAATTACTTATTAATAAAACAGATCCAGTCCTAAAATCCAATTGTAAAATTGTAAAATATTCCTATGACTGCTTCACAAGAACTGAATTCTGCACTAATGTACCAGCTCAATGTGCCCTGTTGTGCTCCTCACATGGTGAACTGAACTTACATAACCTGTTTTTTTCCTAATCAGAGCAAGCCTGAACACATTACAGGCACTACAGCTCCTTTATTAATATAAATTCTTACAATATAATTAACTGTAAAACATAAAATTAAGAAAGTCAGTTGAAAGTCCACACACCCCGATTACAGTGTAGCTATTTCAATGGAACCTTAAGTAGCATTAAACCCAAGCTGAATCTCAAATGGCCCCCTACTCACTATATAGGGTGCAGTGTTCTGGCTTTTACACCCAATATCCAGCATGGAATTATGCACATGTGGATGAATGTCTCCAAATGGGTGCAGAATCTCAGGACTGCTAGTGGCACCTCTGAGGTCCCCTTGAGCAAGGTACCGTCCCCACACACTGCTCCCCGGGCGCTGTGTTCCTGGCTGCCCGCTGCTTCACTTGGTGAATGGGTTAAATGCAGAGGAAGAATTTCACTCTGTTCAGACTGTGTGCTGTGGTATGTTCATGTATGATAAATGGACACTTTCCTTACTACTACTACTGAGCCAGTATATTAACTCCTATACTGTGTATTACATAGAGCCATTTGAGATTTAGCCCCATTGTGGGGAAAGGGATGTATAATATTGTTAGTTTATTGCTAATTTGAGCTGGAGATTGCATAGAAGCTTCAGTGGAAACTAGAATTGTTACCACTGTCGTAATCTGGTGATCAAAAACTACTTATAAAACATTAAACACTGTTGTATTTAAGAAACTACATATATGTTTGTATGTTTATTGGGACTGTGATTGATAGTAGCTTAAAATATAAATTGAAAAATTGCATTTTACCATATTTTATGTTGTCTGCCGTTTTATAAAAGCAATAAGCCACTTCAAACTGTGCACTACAGGGATTTTATCACAGGTAAGAGTTTTAGCACTTTGCTTCCAAATAATTTTAGAGTTCTTAGCTTTCATTCATGATAGGATATGACATTAAAATTTTTAATAAAGGCTTATAGATAGTTCTTGGCTTGGATATATGGTCGCAAAAAAAAAAAGAAAAAAACACAATCAAACCATATTCTTCTTTAAACTTCTTAAAATTCTTTACACTCAAACATCTCATTGATAAAAATCGCTCTCTCAAGAACCATCTACTGAAAGGCTCTTTGGAGAACCAAACACGGTTGTTTGGGAATTTTTTTGGCAACTTTGTTCTTAGTAATGTACTTTGATGGCCAGTTAAAGCAAATATGAGTTACCAATTTTAATTTAATGCAAACAGATTCATTGTTAACTTCAATTAGTGGCGCAGTAAACTTTTTTTTTTTTTTACTTAACTGCATTTTAAATGCATGTTAAACAGCTGCTGCTTTGTTTTCTCATTTCTTACTTCAGCACAATCTAGAAATAACAGGTGACACTGTTTTTAATATGATTTTCTTTGGAGAAAATCTATGTCAAGGGCAAGGGCCTGTATGTTCTTGTGTATACTGCAGATGTTCAAATAAAAAAGTAGGTTACATAATGATAGTGTCCTCAGCATAGGGATGTAAAGATGTGGCCTTTTTCACATTGTTTGTGCCAAGATTAATATAGGCCCCCCAGATAAGATTCCTCTGGTTATGTAAGTATCTTATGGCCTGCCAAACTAAATGTGCCTCCGCATGTGATGAGATGAGGGAGGGTTACAGACAAGCCCTCTTGCATGATCTCCAATAACAAATCTGTTGGCTTGCGCCAAGGTGCTGTATGTGTTTCTACCAGCTGCGTGAGCTGTTTAAACAGACATGACAGCTTGGACTGGTCATTCGGCCTTCTTTTTGTTAGTCATTTGAATGGTTAGAAGCGACCAGTCACTATTAGTTATTAGCGAGGCCACTTGGCAGAACCTATCTGGCATGTGTAATGTGAGATAGGTGAGGTCTCAGCCTGCAACAACCTCTACTGTCAAATTATCCAGGCCGAGTGAAATGCCACCTCATATAAACACATGAGCTTATGATCAGTGAGCACAGATAGTCTTGTTTGTCTTCAGTGTTGCTAAATGTGGGCAGCGGTGTGATGTGTACTAGTTTACACAAGATCACGAGATGTGTTTAGAAATCCTGGCCATTTATTTCTCTTTGCTGTCGAACAAAACCAAGACATTAACCAAAGTGATACTGAAAAGCTCTGTTTTAGCTAGCTATTTTTTTGTTCCTTCATTTCTTTTTCAGACATTTTCACTCTACTTACAGTTCCTATAATGAGAGTGAAAATGTAATAGAAAGTGTAATGTAATTACATGGAAATGTAATCATTGTAAACAGGCTAGTCAGCAAGACTGAGGATTGAGGCTTGGTTTAACGGATGTTTAACAGCGTTAGCATCTGAAATCTCTGTATGAGATCACGCAGAAGTATCGTTTGAAAGCAATAATGTCTCCTTTTCATCATCACCTATAATTACTTATTTTACTAACCTGCAATTTTATAAAATCAGTTACATGAGTGCAAATGTCAATACACAGATTGTGGCAGTGTGATTGGGATAATATCAGCTTTGGATGTTTTAAAGTATTTTCGTAATGCATATGTTACTGCATATATATAATATACATATATATTATAATATAAATACAGAAACACAGTAGATTATGCATATATATATATATATATATGTGTGTGTGTGTGTGTGTGTGTGTGTGCGTGTGTGTTAAAACATGATTTGAACATCTTCATTGATTCAACTGCAACATTTTTCTTAAGAAACATGTTTAGAAGCTCAACAGGATAAGTAGCAATTAAATTAGATTGTAGTCCCCAGGTTAGATTGTAGTAAGCTTTCAGTCCCTTTCTTATTGAAAACCAATTGGCATTATGACCTTGTGTCAAAACTTTGTATGTCCATAGTTTTACAAAACGTATATTTTAAGATTTCATCATGAACAGACATGGGGAAGTGTTCCAAATGACACTTTCACTTACACTGAATGCTGGGAGCGTTTTCTCTTCCTCCTGTAAAGTTTTACATGATGGCTCTCTCCTTGACCCTGAGGGAAATGCAATGCAATTCAGGGTTTAGTCAATGGATACCAATGTGTCTTGTTTTTGAGAGGAGCCGTATATCACCCAAGACAGCTTCCATAATGTGACACGGAAGCACATACACACTGCCATGCCTCATATACTCTGATTAATTTTGCTTAGCTGTAAGAGCTGCTCTCTGTTTGACCTTGGTGTGTCTGTGTAACAGAAAGATGGGTGGATCAAAAGCCACTGTCTGGCATATTTTTGTGCCTGTGTAGACCTTAAAAGCTCTGTTTGACTATTCTAGACTAGAATGCATTTGGAACAAAATGTACCAGACTCAGGAAAAAGTGTTTCTAAAAGGTTCTTGACTCGGATGTACAATGCTGTGAAAAAACATAACATTATGCTATGGTTCTTTACCCTTTCTTCAGACATCTCACACACCTACATTAAATGGACAAAAGTATTGGGACACCCCTGTTTTTCAGGGTTTGGGCTGGGCCCCTTGCTTCGAGTGAAGGGCAATTTTAATGCTTCTGCATACCAAGACATTTTGGACAACGCCAGGCTTCCAAACTTTGTGGACACAGTTTGGGGAAGAACCTTTTCTATTCCAGCATGACTGTGCCCCAGTGCACAAAGCAAGGTCCATAAAGACATGGCTGGATGAGTTCGGTGTGGAAGAACTTGACTGGCCACACAGAGCCCTGACCTCAACCCCATCCAACACCTTCGGGATGAACTGAAACGGAGATTGCGAGCCAGGCATTCTCGTCCAACATCAGTGCCTGAACCTCATAAATGCTCTTCAGAATGAATGGGCACAAATTCTCACAGAAACTCCAAAATCTTGTGGAAAGCCTTCCAAGTAGAGTGGAAGCTGTTAGAGCTGCAAAGGGGGACCAATTCCATATTAAAGTCTATGCATTTGAATGCAAGGTCATTAAAGTCCCTGTTGGTGTAATGTTGGGGTGTGCCAGTACTTTTGTCCATATAGTGTACTTACAAAATCCACCTAAAGACTCTTTTGCAAACTTAAAGGAGTGCTTCAAAGACAGGGATCTCCAGTCCTAAGGGCCTTTCTAGAACTATTTTGGCACATTTATTACTCAGAGTGTATGAATTAATTCCTGTGGTGTGCAGTGGCAGACCAGAAGCATTTATCAGTTTGTCAAAGTCAGACACAATGTCACCTTTGCACGAATGGGTAGCATAACTTAAGTTATTATTCAGATGGTTTCCCATGTAAAGCAGCAGCGTTATGTCAAAAAGAAACTGTTACATAACCTTGGTTTGTATCACCCACCCATTCACAAGACCTGTTGCCTGGAACTGGTTTGGGAAGTCTAAAAAGTTCCCCTCTGAATCAGGCAGAGCGCGTTTTGACCGTCAGCCAGAATCATAAACGAATTGCTGGAACTAAATGAAAGCACCAGGGTATGGAATTTCCTCTGTGGTTGCTGGTTGGGTCTGTAATGTTATGTAAGATCTCCTTGTGTGCACACACCTCTCAGCTTTCTGACCAATAGGAGAAGCTGAGAATACAAGCCCCTGTGTGATGCACTAGTGAGGATTAGATGTCAGGGAATGCAGTCGTGCAATAACTGAATGGGTTCAGTATAAACAGGCCTAGCTTTCTTGACAGGGAACGCCAAAACACTGCACCACAGCTGCTATCCATGCTGCGATCTGTTACTGTGAGAACCCTGGGTATCTGCCCTTTACAGTTCCTATAAAGAGAGTGAAAATGCTGTTTTAGGTGGATTTTGACAAGAACAATTCCACAGAGAGGACATTTTTACCAGTATTTTCAAGCAGATGGCAACGTGTTTTAAAATGCTTCCTTGAGACATCCATGAGGTATTCTGAGATATTTTAGTCCAAAATCTCCTCTAAGATATTCATTTGCAAAGACAGGCACAGCATCCATTTGCTAGATTTGCTCCTAACAATCGCCGTTGTGATCTTTTGGTGACCTTTCTGAAATCGCCTTTCTGCAAGCTACAGCAAGATCAATGGGCTGCAGGGTTAGATTTCAATAACGCATCAAAAACCATTTTATAGTGACAGTACACAATTATGTTTAGCTCATCTCTCAGAGCGCTTATTATATATCACTGCTGACAGCAGATTAACTCTTTAACCTTTCGGGTTGGGTTCCTATAGTGTTTTTACCGCAAAGAATTTGCATAGAAGCTTAAGCTTGTTGGTGCAGAAAAGCACTCTTAAAAATAAAGGGTACAGAAAGAAGTTTTTGTGCCGTGCCATGGAAGAAACACTTTTGGTTGACTGAAGAACCATGTTTGCAAATCTTTATTTTTAACAGTGCATTTCTGAAGAACCTTTTAGGGGCTTAACAATTCTCCACGCAGACATCTCACTTAAAAACAGCTCTCTAAAAGACCATCCATTTAAAGGTTCTTGGGGTTGATAAAGGTTCTTGATGGATCTTGTATTATATGTATTTTACTCATTCCTGTGGTCTCTGAATGATCTATTTCAGCTTGTAATCCTAAATACATAAATACAACGACAACAAAAAAAAATAATATTGCCTTTTCAGGTATATATATATATATATATATATATATATATATATGTGTGTGTGTGTGTGTGTGTGTATATATACACCTGAAAAGGCAATATTATTATTTTTTTATATATATACATGCACATATATA
Source organism: Brycinus macrolepidotus (assembly GCA_037974445.1). Classification (NCBI taxonomy): domain Eukaryota; kingdom Metazoa; phylum Chordata; class Actinopteri; order Characiformes; family Alestidae; genus Brycinus; species Brycinus macrolepidotus. The sequence goes on along the minus strand of JBBPCZ010000163.1, from coordinate 9,513,208 downwards.
TATATATATATATAATATATACACACACGCACTGACAGGTGAAGTGTACAGTCAGTTCTTGAAGTTGATGTGTTGGTGGTAGTATAAAATTGGTAAGCACAAGCATCTGAGCAAGTGACAAGGGCCATATTGTGATGGTTAAATGACTGGATCAGATTGTCTCCAAAACAACAGGATTTGTGGGGTGTTCCTGGTATGCAGTAGCTAATACCAACCAAAACTGGTCCACGGAAGGACAGCTATTACACTGTCCAAAGTTCACTGATGCACGCAGGGACTGAAGACTAGTGAAGACTGGTCTGATCCAGCAGAAGAGTTGCTGTAGCACAGGCTGCTAAAACACACAGTACTGGAAAACCTGGGGTCCTGGTGTTCATGTGGATGTTACTTTGACACGAACCACCTACCTAAAGATTGTTGCAGACCAAATACACCCCTTAATGGTAACAGTATTGCTTAACAGCAGTAGCCTCTCTCAGTATGATAATACACTCTGCCACACTGCAAGAATTGTTCAGGAATAGTTTGAGGAACATGACAGAGTTGAAGATATATCGAGCAGCTGTGTCATGTGGACAAACTAGTTCCGTTCACATAGGCTCCACCTTGCAACTTACTGATATACATAAAATCACTGTTTACTGTATTTGTGTTTTTTGTATTCTGATATTAGTCTTTTGCGAGAAAAAAACAATAACCACTTACTTCCTATATATTATAATATATAAATTATACATACACACATGCTTGTGTGTATGTGCGTGTGTGTATGTCTTAGAATGATGTTATTTATCCTAAAGATATTGCTAGCATCGAGTTCTAAGTTATAATGTGAAGCTGAACTTTGCTCAAGATCTAAGCTTAATCTCGTATCTAAACCTGGCAAGAGCCAAGATAATAAAAAAAGATAACTGTATGAAAGAAAACTTATCACACAATCTTATTTCTCATTATCACATATCATTTCAATCCAAATATTTTCTGTGCAAATATTTTTCAAGGGTCTGCAGTAGATAAAAAAGTGCTACGACTGACGATGCAAGATAATCTGAACTCAGGGCAGATAAATTTTTATCGTAATACATTCCCTTCTCAGGTCTGCTGTAAAAGGTATTCAAGGTTACAGTTAGATGTGCGTGCAATACCAGGTCTGAGCACAGAAGCTGGCAAACAGGGTTCTGTCCTGCGTCATTCACGGTGAAGAGAATAAAATATTATGTATCATAAAGTTCTAACTCAGTTGTTCTACAAGCTTGTCTTTGGGTCATTCTGCAACTGCAAACAAGGTTTTTTTTCCCAGCAAATCCATGAAAGTCACAGGTCTGAATAACTAAATATATGCACTCTGAAGATAATGAGTTAAGGAATAGTTTTAATCTTTTGTACTAGACATCAGTAACATATAGAGAAAATATCATAAAGCTATAGATACTAACACTATGCAAACTGCCATGGTACACAAGTCATGAAGTTATTGCAGGAAACCTTTCAGTAAAAACAAAATACACCACACCATCTACAACCCCAATTAAAATGAAGTTGGGACGTTGTGTAAAACGTAAATAAAAACAGAATACAATGATTTGCAAATCTTTTCAACCTATATTCAGTTGAATACACTACAAAGACAAGATATCTAACGTTCAAACTGATACACTTTATTGTTTTTTTGCAAATCTTCACTCATTTTGAATTTGATGCCTGCAACACATTCCAAAAAAGCTGGGACAGGGGCATGTTTACCACTGTGTTACATCACCTTTCCTTTTACTCAATAAGCTATTGGGAACTGAGGACACTAATTGCTGAAGCTGTGTAGGTGGAATTCTTTCCCATTCTTGCTTGATGTACAACTTCAGTTGCTCAGCAGTCCGGGGTCTCCGCTGTCGTATTTTGCGCTTCATAATGCGCCACACATTTTCAATGGGAGACAGGTCTGGACTGCAGGCAGGCCAGTCTAG
>JBBPCZ010000163.1:9494621-9508524 GCA_037974445.1 Brycinus macrolepidotus | reverse complement strand
TAAATGCTCTACAGAATGAATGGGCACAAATTCCCACAGAAACACTCCAAAATCTTGTGGAAAGCCTTCCAAGAAGATTGGAAGCTGTTATAGCTGTAAAGTGGGGACCAACTCCAAATTAAAGTCTATGGATTTGACTGCAGTGTCATTGAAGTCCCTGTTGGTGTAATGGTCAGGCGTCCAAATACTTTTGTCCATATAGTGTATATGAGACCAAAGACATGGTTGGGCCATTTTTAGTGATTGTGTTTGTTTGTTATCAGGGTAGGTAGTAGCCTAGTGGGTGAAACACTTGTCTGTGAGCCCAATGACCACAAAGTTGCAGGTTCAAACCTCCATTTTCTGCCATTGTGTCCTTGAGCAAGACACTTAACCTTCAGCTCCCTCAGGGAGGCTGTCCCTGTAACTAATGTTTGTAAGTCGCTCTGGATAAGGACCTCTGCCAAATGCCATAAATGCAAATGTTGAGTCTCATATCCTTGAAGTGCCACTTGGTGGTGCTGGTGTAACACATGGGACAATAGAGAAGCTGGTTTACAGTCTACAATGTAGTTTACTGTTTTGTGGTCTAGTTCTTAAAATCATGCCTCGTGGAAATTGTTTGCAGAGCTAAACACCAGCTATAATCGCCAGGTTGGTTAGTGATCCTGCCTGCTGTGGCACACTTGGTATAAACTCATTAACCAGTTTCCAGAATTTGGTCATATCAAGGTTTGTTCCACTATGACGACTGTATTTATAAATAATGTCACATTTATTTATCATCACAGTCAAAATTCTAAAACGCAGTTCAGCTATGAAACCAGATTGTCTTTTTTTCCCCTGTGTGTACAGAACCTACCCAGGAGCAGACACAGGGTTTCAGTTTGGAGGAGAAATCGAAGACCTCCAGAAAAAGGGTCCATTACATGAAATTCACCAAAGGTATGACTGCATTATAAGTGCAGTTTTTCTATGTTTATGACTTCTCTTATTGGGCCTAGATGGTGCTTCTTGATTAGTAACTACTATTACTTATTTGTTGATTACTAAGAAATTAATATCCATTTTATGTAATCTAAAGTGAGGGCATGAGTTGGCCTGCATACAAACTCCTGTCATTTTAAGATTGGGTTAAACAGGGTATTGTTAATTCAGTTTAGGGCTCAGAGTAATTACAGTTAATTAAAAAGATCAAAGATTTCATTTCAGTATAGAGATCCTTTAATGTACAGTTAACTTTCATATATCTAAGTCCCTGCTTTGAGATCATTTGTTCCACTTAATTCTGAAAACTTAGAATATTTGGAAATATCTTCTGGATTAGACCAAACACATTTCTGTTACATTCTGTCTGTAAATAAATCCAAGCTGTGTGGAAACTTCACCCCACTGTTCAAGATTCAGACTCTCATCATAAATACTATAAATGCACTAAATGTTGGCAAAGATTGGTCCATCAAGAGTAGTTCACTGTTATAATTCTTTCATATTTTTGCATAGGTTTTATGAGCCATATCAATTTCAGTGTGAATTTCTGGCACTTTGAGGACATTTAATATAAAATGTACACTATATGATAAAAGTAGTATGAAGACAAATATACTGTGCCTTACTTTGAGGGTGCAAAACGGTAAGAAAAAATATGAGGCTACAGCATGTACATTTCTCAATATGTGTTCACTGTAGTACATTAGGTTTAGAAGTGATGTGTGTGTGTGTATTGTTCTCCTGCTCTCTCTGTGCTGGTTGTGCCTCTGCTTCACTGCCACTATGTTGCAGTAGGCTTTGCAGGTAAACTTCAGCTACTTTAGCTGGACATTAGTTAGCTGGCTTAGATAAGCAAGGTTGCGAACTTTAGTGTTTATTTTCCTGGCAAATTACCCTCAAAGAGTTTTGTTTATCATATATTTAATTAACATCCAAACTACCAAGCTGACTAACCAATGAATTTAAAAGTCATCTGTTTCAAATTAGTTGATCAGTTGAGTGTATTAAAGGCTGCCACTGTGGTTGTACTCTTAAGTCTTCACTCCCTGTAGAGAACATAATTATTTGTTTGCTGTTATAGTTTTACCTGCCATTTACTCCATACTCCAAATCTATATATTTTGTTTATGTTTAACAATGTTGGGTTGTAAAAAAACTCAAATATGTCCCTTTCCGCTGGGGAAAGTAAATGCAGTATGGCTTTTAAAACTCACTTAAAGTTCACAGTTGGACATTAAGAGCCATGTTGTACCTTTCAGGGTACATTTACACTGTTTGTACCTGGGGGGGACTAAAGTTTTATTGGACTGTACCTTTTTTTTTTTTTTTCCTAACAGTGTTTCATGCCATCCAAACAGCAAATTGCTGAGTTTTGACATGGGGATAACGTGGGTAACCCCCCATTCAACAACTGCACTGATTGGATCAGCTAGAACCTTACAATACTCTACTTAGCATGTCATTTTCAGAGGAGATCCTTTTACTTTTTTTATGCTGACACTTGTATCACCACAGCAGCACTTGTATGGACATACCTGTAATGTCAAAAAGAACTTCAATTCCAAGCCCGCAAATGATTGATTGGGTGTTTTTTTTTTTTTTTAAATGGGTGTATTTAGTGGCTTCAGTTGACCCATCTACATAGACACTAAGAATCATATACTGACATTTTATTCAGACTAGTCAATTAAATGAATACTCTTGTGGTTAATGATATGCCCTGTCTCCTTGCATGTGAGCGGTTGAACCTGGGGTTCTTTGGCAGTGGGAGCAGCAGCTCATGGGTCAGTGCTGCAATACATCAGCTTGCCAGGACAGTACGGTCAGCTTAACCAGAGAACAGCCTTGGGAACAGGGAGTGGCTTACAACCCCACCTGGACAATTAGTCAGGAACGTGCCAAGAGCTTCTAAGATTCATCGGGATGACTTGTGCAGTGATAAAAACACTGAGATTTTTCCATTAATTGGAATGTTCTGAGCTCACTAGGCTAGGCTAGTCTTCTTGACCTTTCCAATCGTCATATTGTCAAGGGGCTCCTGCGTTTTCCACTCCACTTGATGTTTTTTAAAAAATCCCAGGAATGTGGGGAAAAAGGCTCTCATCTCTTATCACCTGACAACTTACCGTTGCACACGGCTAAAAAGCATGACTTCCTGTTTCCTGTGAGGAGTGCCGGCTGATGCATTTGCAGCTCAGAATGGCCTCAATCAGTGCCTGATGAGTCTCGCAGATAACACGGAGTATGGGTGCGCACTGCTGTTGTTGTCGTCTTTGTGATTCTTTATTTAGCTGTGAGACGGAAGGTTGCTGTCCCTACAGACAGGGTTAGCATGGCTGTTCTCAGAAATAGATAACTCAGAAGGTAGAGTGCATGTCCTCAGACTCCCTCAGACTCAGACAACCGCAATGACCTTTGTGCACTCTTTGGTTTTAGCGGTCATGAGGTGAGCTGTCTTGTCATAAGTAACCATCTTTGGTTCGTAGAACTAAAAAGCATCACTGAAGTTCATAAACAAGATAAGGAGTGTCATCACATCATAACTGATCATAGACGATAAGAGTTCATCCAGTGTTCGAGGCCTAAAATCTTTAAAGAGCTAATGCTCGGGTTTCAAGTTGCCATTCGTTGCCCCTGTCTCTTGTGACATGATGTCAGCCCTTTTCACCTGCTGCTGGGATTAAAACTAGCAAGTAGAACAAGAACTACAGCTTTTTGTCACTCGGTTACCAGGAGGAAGGGACCGATGCTAATGTGGTTTCTTAGGAATTGAGTGTCTAACAAAAGCTGAAATAACTGACTAATAGCCATGTATGACAAAAGTCCAACCCCACAGACTTGTTGAGTGAAATATGACGAGTGACGTTTAGTTACTAGGCCTATGAATCAACAGAGAAGTTTCTCGTTGGATTTAACCCTTGTTGGATTTAACCCTATGGCATTAGGATCCCATCCAGTAGCTCTTGGTATGGTCAGGTCTTGTGTGTGACCCCCAGAATTCCTCACTGTGTGCCTTGTGCCAGGTGTGCCTTGTTTCACCTGCTGCTAGGTGAAGGGTTTAGCAGAGATAAACCAGTTACATATGTAGTCGAAGGCAGCCTGCGTTCAGCAGGTGCTTATGCAACGCTATATCTGCTGAGGCTTAGAGGGGCTCTGCAATGCATAGACATGTAACCTATTTCAAGTTGACACAAACAGGGACACAAAGGGCGAGAACTAATAAGCTCTCGTTGGCCATCCTAATTTGTAACCAGAGTAGCTTGTATATACTCGGCTAAGGAATAGCTGAAGCATTAGCAAAGTTTAACTGTGTGTCAGAATGGAAAGCCTGCCACCTCCAGCAAGTCTCTCTCGCCCTGCTCCACCTGGCCCTCTCTCATGCAGTCAGCAGCACAGATTGATGGCTTTCAGTGCTAGGGAAAGGCACTGGCGTCTCCACTGCCTAGCCTAGGCACCAGCAATGTAAACCAGTAACCCAGATTTAATTGGGTGCCCATTTATCAACAGATCCAGAAGTTCTTGATGCGCATTGAACTGTAGTACTTCATCATTTTTGTGGCTGAGTAGGCCAATCCATTCTACACTAGATGCATAAGCCAGTTTGGGGCTCTTTGCCAAATAATTGGCCTTTTTATTTTATTTATTTATTCTTTTGAAGGGTTTAGTAAGTCCTTATTATATCTTGGGAAATTCTAGTTGCGTTTCTGCTCATTACATTGTTGTTGACTGTTCGTACAGTTTCTTCAGTTAAGGGAACACCTCTGCTTTACTGTGATCGTTTTCTGTCAGTAGAGAAAGTACCGCAAATTCTAAAGGGGGCGATTTCCACTTGAGAACTTCTTTTTTTCTTTTCTTTGAAATGAGAGAGAGAAAGCTTTGATCTTATCCGGGTGTCTTTTAAGGCAGTCAATTAGTTTGTTGGTTGTCAGATTAGCAAGTCGATCCAGAAAAAAGCCTCTGTGATTGCTAATCTGGTTTGGCCGCAGTTCCATGGCACTCATCACCATCTCAACGGTGACCTTGACAACTGCTCCCAACAGGATTTCCATAGCACCTCAACTGCACCAGCATACCAACACATCCTGCCAGTGGCCCATGGCCATATTGGAAAAAATCCGAAAAACGAAGCCTTAGAGCCTCTCAGTTACCCTGGTATGTGCCCCCGCAGCCTGCACAGTGCCTGTACAAAATGTGAAGAGGCCATTTTTGGGCGACATTTAATTTCCACTGGATCAGTAGATGGCCTGTGTGAGCTGGCCTTTTGTTTAGCCTCCTTACAGGATAACTTGGTTATGGGGAGGCAAGGTCTCCCCTTTGAAAGGCAGAGAGAAAAAGCGCTTAGAGCAATAAATAAACTGCCGTTATCAGGGGCTGCTTGGAGGAAGAGGATGCAGCTGGACGAACAGGCCTGTAGGCCGAGACGGGCGCCCGGGCTCTCCTGGAGCCTTTGAGCCGCTGGAAAGCGGGAGGCGCGAGGCGGGGCTGCCCCTGCATCGTTTGTTTTTCTTCGTCCGCTTCATCCCCTGTGACCACGCAGCGCGCCCTCTTTTGCCTTTAAAACCTTTCCTCTCGGCAGGAGTTCAAAACTGTCCTGCGACCCTTATCCATTTAAATCAATAATTTACAGACTAGAACCCCCGTAGAAAAATATTCATTTGTCAACAGGTTGGGGCCAGAGACGTTTTCTTTTCATGTTTGAGAGAACTCAAGTTTGATAAACAATGACTCTTTTAACTACAAGAGGTTGTTGATCAGCTAGAGCTACCAATGTTGCTTCCACCTCAGAAGCTAACAGTACGTGTTTTGCATGAAATCTAATAAGTTAGGTTGTGTCAAAACATGCAGAAGTTACAAGTGTGCTTCCATAATTACGCCATCAAATTTTAGCACAGATGGAAAAATAAGACTTATTTACCCTTATTCTGTGGTGTGCTTTAACATTTTTAACCTTTTCTCACAGGAAAGGACCTCTCCAGTCGCAGTCAGACAGACCTTGCTTGCATCTTTGGGAAAAGGTCAAAACAGACCAAAGATCAGGATGAGGTAAGATGGTCTTGTCTCATTTCCTGGCCTCAATTGCCTTTTTTTTTGTCTTTCTAGTGCCTTCCAGCACCAAGAATTGATTGAGGATACACATGGCTGAGAGGTGTTTAAACTTTTGACTAAGGTTTGACTGTTTGCTTGGCAGTATTCTTGATACATGTTCAGTCCAGTTTAGTCTACCTGTAAGCACCACTGACCTCCTCCAGGTCACGTGAGCAGCCCCCGGCAGGCCATGGGCCGGTGATTAGCCATGTCATGGCGTGCAGTTGGACTCTGCGCAGGGAAAGCGCAGAAATCCCATTAACGGATTAACACCCCCACTTTCCCTGTCCACCCCCCTCCTCCCCTGCCCCCACTGTGGTCACATCAGGTACCGTTCTTCAGTCAGCATGCTATCTGTTACCATCCCTCGACATTTGTTGCCTCCTGTCCTTCAGGGCCTGGGAAATGATGAAATGAGAAAAAGGACTTTCTGATGACTCCATCAAATCCCTGGAAAGTTAGTTTAAAGTTTGGGAGGATTACACTGCCAAGTTGTTTTTGGCTTATGTGGCTCTTTAGCTTAACAGAGTAAACTTGGTTTGGTGGTAGCGATTCAAAACATGACCAATAGAGGTCCTTCTGTGTTTCACTGTGGGGTTTTTTTTCTATTAAGATTGATTTTATTCTTTATATCTGCAGCTTTTGGCTTGTGAGCGAACATGCCAACTTGTTTGTCCTTTGATGTTTTAGCATCGAACGTTCTATTCCTCAGGCCTTGTTTTGGGTAAATTCTTCATATTGGGATCACAGTTTTTTTTTTTTTTTTTTTTTTTTTAAATCTTTGTGGTTTTATTTCTTAATTAAATGAAGTTCCTTTGATAGCCGTAAACATACAGGACAGACCGTTGCCAGGCTGTGAAAATTGAAGGTTATTGATATCCCTGCACTGGTGTTGGTTACAGGTGCTCTCTGACATCACTTTGTGTTTTGATTGCGGCAGAGCAGTTGCTAAGTGCCCGTATTTACTCAGGGAAAATGGAAAACAGTGCCTATAGGCAGGCACATAAATCTTAGAAGTTTGTTTGGGTGCTATGTATATAATTCTTTGGATAAACCTGTAATTTAGATCAGCTGATTATTGCGGTTGGATATTTGCACATTGATTGCAGTTAAGCCGACTGGAAGGCTTTTATCATATGAAAGATGGCTGTGGACTGTTCACCAAGGCACATCTGATGATGTGTTAAGCACAGAAAATTTATCATGTTAATGAAGGTGAAGGTAAATGAGGTTTGCGCTAAAATCCAATGCATGCGTGTCATGGCTTCACCCACTGGAAGAAATTGATATTGCAAATCCTTAGTTTGCGCTAAACACCCCGTGCCTCTTACTTACCCAGCAAACCCCACACAATAGCCACTGTTCCTGTTCTGCCCAAAATTGGAAATGTTAGCAGTGTGTTTTTTTTTTTTTTTTTCCCCCTCCAGTAATCGTTTTGTTCCGGTTTGTTATTGTGCTGTTCAGGAGGGACTTTATTGACCGGATCGAAAACCAATCTGAGCAGAATCACAATGGCATCCCAGGAGGCTGTGTGGCCAGGGCTAGTGGCGAACCCAAGGAAAGAGCGGGCAGTTAGGCCCTGCAGAGGAAGTGTGTATGAGGGGAAGGTGTATTATGTTCTGTGTGCTAGTGAGGCATTGAGGCCAAATTAGTTTTTTTTAGTCCTTACCCTGGAATACCCTGGGGCTCATGTATGAAGTTGTAGCGGGAAAAAGGTCAGTGAATCACGTTATCGATAGCGTCTGACGGGACGTGTAAAACATTGTGGTAGCATCTTGCATCACACTTAAAATGTCAGAACTGTCGGAATACTGAGTCATTCTTCTCCTTTTCAGTGTAGAACAGGTAGATGGTGAGGCTTGATGCGGAGAGCTGGTTGCTGAGGCACGACTGTGCGACTGCTTGCTCCAGGTTTTGGCAGCTTTCTCTCCAACCTCTTACACCAGGGGTTTTCCTTTCTCTTCGTTCAGCTTCCTGCCAGCCCCTTATCTCTTGCCACAATGCTCCCTGACACACACTCACCACACGCACGCACATGCACACACTCACAAAAGGCTGTCCCAGCTCACCCCTGCTCTGCCGGACGCCCCGCTACTTTAATTTAAGAGGGCCAGCAGAAAAAGGAGTTGTGTACCATAAGGAAATCATAGTTCAGCTTGGGGCTTGACCGATATATCTGTTGGTCAGTAATAACTATTGATATTGGCTTAGTGCAAATTTATTGATATCGGCCAAAACCATTCACTGTTGAGGAGTTAACGGATTTAAACCTAACTTTTTTGATAGACATTATGAGAATCAATGAAAAATAAGAGGTAATGAACAGAAACAGCCTTATCTATGTGAGTTAGAAATTCGCAGAGGGCAACTGGGGGTCAGTTGGTGAAGCACTGTGGAAAGTTCAAATTTAACATGTAAAATATAAGGGCTAGACCGAATAATTTTAGTATTTGAGTGTTCTTTTGTTATACTGTTAAATGTTTCCTTTTATAAAATGGATAGTTTCGGTCCTAAAGTCTTGGTTGAGGCATGTTCGGAAACACTCGATAGTCATATATCTATGACTGCCTCACAGCAACTGAATTCTGTTTTAATGTGCTGTCACTTAAAACAGTGCTGCACATGGATTCATCTTTGACTGTTATGCTGCTCGTGTGGAAAACCATGTAAACTGTTCGATGAAGTAAGAACCTGGTTTTGTTTGTTTTCTTAGTTGGAACTAGGCTGATCAGCAAGCTTCATTAATAATCAATTAATAATAGACTTCAAATTAAAGTATGTATTGTAGGATTCGTTTTAAAACGTCAGTATTAAAAAGTACAGAGTAAATTACTTGAATGTCCAGCAAGCTTCGAATATGTTCTTTTTGTTAGATCTACCTTAAACAGCATTAAACCCAGGGTAAATCTCAAAGGCTCCTCACCGCCTATATAATGTGCTATGCAAGTTATGAAATTCTGGCTTCTACAAGCAAATCTTTTGTTCAATACAGAATTGTGCACAAGTGGCTAGATTCCAAATGACTCTTTGTTAGGGGTATTATGTTCTGTTTGGGTGCCAGAGCTACTATTTTAATCTCCATGTGTTGTGCACTGCATGGGTAGTAGAGGGTAGCTCCTGTGTGGGGAAAAGGGATGCACAGTTTTGTGCTTGTAGAGCGACTGCTTTTGAATTAAACCTTGCTGTATTTTTATGTCCGTTATTATATGACAGTTACATAGTTCATGAAATGCACAGTTTACAGTGATGGACGTCACAACATCATTGTCTTCCTCCCACAGTTCATGGTTGCCTGGAAACAAAGTACTCTAAACTAACTACATTTATTGATGTATTTTTTTTTTTATTGCAGTCATTATTAATAATAACTGAAATTATTCATTGAAAAATATAAAAACATTTTATCATATTTTATGTTCACTGTTTTATGAAAGCAATAAGCAACTAGAGGCTGTATGTTACAGTGATTTTGTCCCAAGTATTGGGGCCTTTTGCACCGTGCCTAACACATTTACCCGTGATAAATTCACTGTGATGCACGGCTTCTTGTCACTTACTGCTTTGATTTAGTATTTGGAGACTTTGTCTTTTGTTAGTCTTTAAGACCTCACCAGAATTCTAGAACACTATTATGGATTTCTGATTCATTGAGATTTTATCTTTTAGACTTGATTAGAATTTTTGAACATGCTTATGGGTTTCTGAGGTTTTTTTTTTTTTTTTTTTTAAATAAGCAGTTCCAAAAAAAAAAAAAGGCAGCTTTTTTTTTTTTCTCGTATTTAACACTTTGTAATGTATTTTATGCTTGTATTTGCTCTGATTGCTTGATTGCCTAGCCACAGTTTCACAACAACAGTTTCAAGATAGTGGCGGTATAGACAGCAGCCATCTAATGTCTCTTTGATGTTGTAAGTTTATCCATTGTTTAAAAAAAAAAGATGTTAATTATCTAAATATCTCCAGGTCAGTAAGACTGTTATCCTCGACGTTAGTGTCACTCGTTTGACTTTGCCTCAGAACTTGTTAGGATGATTACGTTTGCACAACAGCGTGAGCTGTAGTCGCTATGGTTACAATGCCATCGTAGTTATGAATGAATGAGGAAGAAGATAATGAAAATGTGGGTAATGAAAACAGCAGCTTAGTAGCGTCATTTGCCGGAATTGCCTTGATGCATGTCAAGTATCCCAGAAATGACAAGATTTGTTGTACAGTATTGCACAACAAACAGCAACTGTGCTTTTTTACATTGCATCTGTTGAGCTATGTCTGAGTTGTTGAATAAAACTTCCTGTCCACATACCTTGATTTTGACTGATCTGGTGGTCAAGTGGATCCACATGCTAATCATCTCTTCCAATGTATTTAGCGAGGTGTAAAGATGATGGATTGTAATCATGAATCACCATTAAATTTTGCATCGAGAGCTGGAATATTTTACAGTACTCATTGTTTAACATTCCAAATCACACCATATGTTGTTACGCTTTAATGGGAAGTAGTCAGTGACAAAAAATGGAGTGTTAAACCATTTGAGCGTAAAACCATTCGGATGCATCAGTCTGTAAAACTACGAATCACAAACTAGAATATTTTCAAAAACAAAAAAACGAATATACTTGAGGGCAGGATGAGAATTGAGTACTCATTCGGGAAATGCAGACAAAGTATTCAAAACCTGTAAAAACGCTATCCTTGCCAGTATGTAAAATGACATCAGCAAGGGTTATCTACTTTAGTTTCTTCCTTCTTTAAAATTTATATACGCATCAGTTACAAACATCTGTTGGACCCTAGTTTAGGCCGCTCTGTTCAGTTTGCTTTTGTTTCATCATAGGGTTGATTTTAATGATGCTTAATCTTGCCTTTCCACAGACGGTGAGGGGACTCTTTGTATGACACAATCTTGCAAACATGGAATCTCTTAATCATAGTTCCTTGAGTGAGGTTTAGGCAGACATGTAGCTTTTGTGGTGGGTTTGGAAGGCCTGGTTTGGCATTAGAGGCGTCAGTGTGTGCTGGGCACAGTAAGCATGTGACTGCAAGAATGTAGCAGCTGTCCATCTTCAGGCCACGCCGTGATCCATCTTTCCACACCACAATACAGAGAGGCCAAATGATAATGACAATAGTGAGATGGGGCAAATGGGTTACATTGGTGGCAGAACTTTTACAGGCCCAGGCCACTGCTGTACCAGTAAGAAGGCTTGTGTAAGACTCCTAATGTTGGTGTCTTACACAGTGGCCGTGTCAGTAATGGAAAGTGGAAAAAATGGAACCATATGTAGATTTGTATTACCCTTCTTGTTTTTACATGATATCATATATGGAGTATAGTGTGAACTTGTGAAGTATTTTAAAATGATTGATATCGGACAGAATAAGTTGTTTATTATTGCTTATAATATCAGCTCAAAAATTCTGTATTGGGACACCCTTAAACTTCTTTTTTTCCTCACTTTATTACTATATATTTTTCTCTTGTTTTTTTAGACCTGCTGTAGTCTTTGTTCATGAATTCCCTTAGCTTGTCAATTGGTTTTCCAGCTAATTTCTGTTACACTTCATAGAATGGTGCATGCCCTGTGTAATATAATTTAAATAAATGGATGAGGTTCCTGGAGGAACAGCCATTGTTTGCCAGTCTTACAGGATGGAGTTTTGGACTGTGTGAAAGGTAGTAGCTGCCTCTCGATCTTGATATCTGTATTTCTTGCTGTATTTTAGTCTCTTTCTTTTAAGAACCACCACCCCCCCTCCACCCCCAGCCCTTGGGGGGTTTAGTTAGGCTGCAGGGTGGGGTGTACGAGTGTAGGTGTGGGTTTGATTTATCTCTTGTGCCCCCAACTGCAGCCCCCTCCACTCTAGCAGGCCTGAAAGAAAGAGCCGAGTTTGCTTGAACGTAGCTCGGTTAGCCAAGCCCCAGCATTAGCTGAAATAAACCTTCCTGCCGCTGGTGAAAAATGTCCTGTGATTGGCTAATTAATCAGTCAAAAGGAGAGCATCGCGGCCTGTGACTTGAGGGACCCTAGCGGGCGACCACTGAGGGCCTGCTGATAAATGGACTCCCGCCTGCTTCATACATCAACCAAACTTAGTCATTTTTTACCACTGCTGCACGCGTCAAAGGTGGATCACTAAGGCCCACACTTTTGGGGTTTTTTTTTTTTTTTTTTTTTTTTTGGGGCCTGCAATTTTATCTATTCATGGAATTTCTTTGTCATTTCATCCATGTTTTCGAAATAGATTTTTCTGCTCTGTTAGGTAAGCAAAGGTGAAAAAAAAATTTCCTTTTTAGCAAAACTGGATAAGCATCAAATTGAACTGGCAGAGTATTCACTGAGTGTTCTGTCTACTCAAATTTAGAAGATATTAAAATATTCTGAAGAAAAAAATGAGAGAAATTAAAGTTTATATGCTTTTAGTCACATGAGTTTGATAAATATTTACCTTTTATTTATTTTTTCCTTAATTTGTTTATTCATTTATTGTGACCTGTTGATGGAATTGAGATAAAAACACTTCATATGTTTCTGTTAATGTTCGAAATTTTTTGCCCATTAAATGGAGTGGTTTGTCATTCTCTTGGAAAGTGTTTAAACTTTTCCATATATGTTTTAGTATTAGAAATTAGTTCTAATGATTAGTCTAACTAGTGTAGACCCTTTCAAATGCAGGAGAGGTGGCTGGTTTCTGCTAGGCAGCCTTGCTTCTCAGTCGAATTTGCTCGCGAGGGTTGTTGTAACCCTTGGCGGCCTCTCTCACTCCCACACCCATGCTGACACAAAGCCGCAGGATCAGCGGGTGGCACCTGTAGCCACTCGCAATCCACCCACGCCCGTCTTCATGAAGGATCGCCCAGTGGCTCATTCGCCCATTCCCCCGATGCAGCCCCATCCCCAAATGAGGAGGTATCGAATCAGCCCGGCCGTTTGGCAGATGTGGCAAAGGGACGAGGGTTAGCACCATCATGGGACACCAGGGAGACC
Source organism: Brycinus macrolepidotus (assembly GCA_037974445.1). Lineage (NCBI taxonomy): Eukaryota > Metazoa > Chordata > Actinopteri > Characiformes > Alestidae > Brycinus > Brycinus macrolepidotus. The sequence goes on along the minus strand of JBBPCZ010000163.1, from coordinate 9,495,481 downwards.
TCCGTGGGCAGTGTGGAATACTGAATCGTTGCTGACGATGCAGAACTTTATTTCCTCCTGACCCTTAAGTCAGTGACGCTCCCACAGCATCACCAAGAAAAACTCTCATTCAAGGCACCACCACATGTAGAAAGTTCATTTCAGAGTCCCAGTGTTAGGTGTTAATCACAGAAGATACAATGCAGTCGTTTAGCTCATTTAACATAATTCAGTAAAGCATTATTTTAACTGTAATTGCAGTGTGATTATGATAATTTTGCAGATACAATGCATTTCTCTTCTTTTATTCGACTCACGAATAGAAGTTGCCTCTTATGTGAAAATAACATCACAATAACGTCTCACCCAAATCTTCACCACTAGTAAATATTTGTAGTTACAAAAAATATTGTCATTGTTTGAGCAAAACCTCATATCTCAACAATGATACAAAAGATACAATTTATGAATTATTAATGGAAGTTAATATTAAATTATTTCAAGCTATTTTGCACCATTTCTAATGGTCTTTTCATCCTGATGTTTACCCAATGTAAAGACAAAAAATTGAGATGCAAAGTTTTGTTCCAGTAATGACTATATATTCATATTTATTTTTCTGTGTATCAGCTGCATTTGTTTGATAGTTCATTACAGTTTTGTATGCTTTGGACTCATTTTCCTGAACAGTCACTTTCCAGAAGCTGGAGAGAAATTCTTCTTCACGTTCTCACAGAAAGGCTTAACCATTCCAAAAGAGGTGAAATGTAAGACACATGGTTATTAGCTAAATTGTCTGAGTTTGTGTTGTGGTACTCCATTTTAGTGTGCATTGTGTAGGCATGCCGTATCGGCAGCAATTGCTTGCGAGGGGTAGTGGG
>JBBPCZ010000163.1:9468708-9490699 GCA_037974445.1 Brycinus macrolepidotus | reverse complement strand
TGTGTGTGTGTGTGTGTGTGTGTGTGTGTGTGTGTGTGTGTGTGTGTGTGTGTGTGTGTGTGTGTGTGTGTGTGGCACAAGCTGGTCCCTGCTCAGCAATGCTGAGGGAGCGCTACCAGCAGCACTCCTCTGGCCACATTAGAGAGATAAGGCTAATGGAGGTCCCCAGGCGGCGCACGATTCTCAGCCACACACAGCATCACCACAGCTCTCTGATGAAGAGGATTTCCCGGCTCACTCCATCTCTCTTCGTCTTTTCCCTCTCTCCCTTCTTTTTCCCCTCCTGAGAGTAATTTCACAGTTCACTCTTAAAATGCCCCCCAGATGTTCCACTAAGCCTCAAGTTACATGCTGCCTGCCTGGCCCATCACTTCTTCACCTCACTCTCGCACTCAGCTACAGCCCAAACCAGAGGGAATACCATTGTGCAGAAACTGGGAATTATAGATTTTTTTTTCTTGAGGAAAAAGTGGAAAAGTTTTCTTTTAATGAGCCAACATCTGCAGTTCTCCACTTCCAGGCCTTGCAACTGGACAACTTTCATGGCAAGATCTGAAGCAGCAGCTTTTAATGGAGATGACTCCTAGTGTTCAGCAGAAAAATGTTTTACAGGTGTTTCGTACATTCTCTATGGCCATGTTCATAATTGGCCAGCAGGTTAAGCTTGATTTTAACATAAATACTTCACCCATGCTTAAGAAAGTACAAAAAACATTTTGTTTCCGTAAATAGCCTTTCTATAGACATTTCTTTAAAGATGCATTTTACAAAAGTGATATGTATGAAGAACCTTGAAATTTGAAAGACCTTTCATTTGAGGTAATGACTCTATTGCACCTAAGCCAAGAACATTTTAGGGGCTTGTATTTTTAAGAATGTAACTGCCTTACCTTTTGTACCACTAGAGCAGTCCGAGTAGTTTTGCTAGTCTATAAGATTGAATGAGGCATGGAAAAGTTTTTCATGTGTTATGCTGCGACATTTCCAGTAGGAGCACTCAAGCAGCCTTTTTTTTTTTTGAAGTCCCTTGCTGGGACTTTTGAAAAATGCCATTTTCATGGCTGCCGGTGACATAATGTAGAGCTCCGCTGTTGTTTAGCCCAGCCTTCAGAGTGGGTATTCTTCACCCCAAATCATTATGCATTGAGCAGCCCATTAGCGAAATGAAGACGAATGGGGCAGAGGTGCTGCAGTGACTAAGTGCTGGCTGGGTTCAGTTTAATCTGAAGTGTGCCTCTGTGGTCTTTTCAACATAGTCAGTGTCTGCTGCATTGTGGCCTGCTGTGATTGGGCAGGAGTTTTTGCTGCACAAATTCAACTCCAATTAATTCAAAATCATTATAGTTAAATCAATTTACACACCTGCATAGTGTGCATGTATGAGCCAAAATGTTACAATGTGCTCAATAGGTGAAAAAAAGAGCATTTAAAAGCTTTGATAGATATATTCAAAAGTGTCAGTCACATTTGAATGGAAAACAGAAAAGTAGAATATGTTTGAATTAAACGAAATTGTGTGTGGATGCAGATAAATATATGGACATTATATTTTGAAAAAAATGTCATAAATATGTAACATTCTTCATAGAGAAATAAAGGGTTTTAGGATTAAACAGGTAAAGACATCTCGCTTCAGCCTTTCAGCACTGCACAGTGTAAGAACAGCACACTATGGAAAGTTCAGAATAAAAATGTTTGGGCTTTTCATTTTGTGAAGTGATTATTTGAGTAGTTACATTTTCTATTACTATTATTTGCTTTTTTTTGTCCATATCTAATAAATGCTGGTATTTTTGCTATTGGGTCATTTAAGCAATGCTATTCTATCAGGTTATTTTGGGACATGTATGGTAACATTGGGCCGGCTTAGTCAGTTTCAGTTGGAATTTTCTTGAACTAATTTTTAAGACTTGATGTGGTTTGGGTATGATTTTGTGAGGCTAGAGTCAAGTGTATACCCAAGATCACTAAAGTCTCTTCATTCCTCATTTTTGTCCTTGACCCAGCAAGGGGAACCTCAGTTTTTAGTGAAAAACTAATGTATGGGAGATTCAGGATGTCAAAATAAAATCAGTGAATGTATTGATGTCAGTGGTATTGAGTTTGATTTATGAAATTGTAAAAATTTTTAATTCAATTTTAAATTTGAGGATGTATCAAATGAAAGGCATACCTATATCAAAATTTCAGTAGTTTCACATATGGTTGTGATTGCTGATGAAGATTAACCAAACAGTTGGGTTTACTACTCATACAGTAAGTGCTTTCTTTGTTGTGGATAAACTTTGTTGTGTAGAAATGGGTAATTCTAAAGATGGATAATTCTTAAAACAGAATAGCCCTGCAAAGTACTTTGCTAGAAGAATCCTCACAAGTAGAAGACATTGTGAATGTCACTGACACCTTGACTTTTGCAAACAGGCTAATGTTTTGTAAGAAAGTTGTAAGCAGGTACTTAAATAGGTTTGCCAAGCTCTAAAGTCAAAATTAGCTGACCGTCCAGTTATAATCTTTGCAGTCAGCCACAACTTCGATTAATGCTAATGGGATTAAGTGGTTTGTGTCCAGTCAAAAAAATTGAGTGCATGTCATTAATTTCAGTGAGATGCATGAATTTTCCGAACATATGCAAACACAACCACCTTTTCTAATGAGTGCAATCAGCTACTTGAAGACACGCCCATTGCTACCGTAGTTATTCAGTTGCAAACACAGCTTATATGTCAATAGAAAAGCTTTGCCATGCAACTGTCTAAGCATTGGCCCTGTCGTCAGAAAACTGAGAGTTGGATCCCTGGCGATGCCACAGCCATCTGTGACCAGGAAAATAAGTGGGCATAATTGGCTTCAATCTCTGTGGGTGGGTAGGATGGCCCTCCACTGGGTTTGCCAGACACGGGCATCTGTTAGCTGACCTAACTGGAATTGGCAGTTAGTGTGTCCTGCAAGCGTGTTGAGCTGTCCAAAGAGATTGCGTTAGTAGCAGTTTAAAAAGATGGGTGGCTTGCTTCATGTGTCTCAGAAGAAGCACATGCTAACCTTCACCCTCATGGCACTGGTAGCACCACGTGACCTAACCAGTGGGTGAATTTGGACATGACTAAATTGGGGGGAGGGGGAGTAGAATGAGAAAATCATTCAATAGCTTTGCCAGTAGTTTGAGGTTCTATCAAAATGGATGAAAAAATGTCTACAGACACACTAACTGCCTGTTCACACTGTGTGTTGTGGTGTGTTCATTTATGACCAAATTATCACTTATCACTTTTTTTTTTAATGGGGCCATACATGACTTTGTAATGTGTTAAATTTTTAGTGCAGGACAGAAGTGAAATCCATTGCTGATTAGGGTAAACCCCCTCCAAAGTCTCTTAAATCCATTCTCTTTTTATGTCTAGCTAGTAAGACCCTTAGCTCATGTTCATTCTTAAGAAAGAATGTTTTCATTTGATGTTTCATCAGATCTTTTAACGGTTTGAGTTAACGGAACTATTTTTCACCTGTGTGTGCTAATGGCTGTTTTTTTTTTCCCCCTGCAAATGCAACACAACATGCAGCAGCTAGTTTTTTGGGGAAACTTTTCAACTTTGCAAACTTAAGTTTCATCCATGCGCTACCCACAGGCTTGTTATTCGCTTGAGTGCACCACTGCCTCTACTTTCGCATGTCTTCCACCTTCGCATGTCTGTTTCCACCCAAATATAACCCGTTTATGTTATGAGATCACATTTGACCCTGTGAGATTATTTGACATATAGGCTACATATAGAATTGACTCCACTAGAGGTGGGAGGGAAAAAAAAAAAACAACAAAAAAAAAAATATATATATATTAGTATATATATATTAGTATATATGTATTCTTATTGATATTGATACAGAAGTGCAAAATACCAGTTTTTATTTAAATTTATGTTGTAACTTCAATAGACTTTCATTTTGGTACATTTATCTACTCTGGAAACACTGCTTATTCAGTCCACAAGTTAGCGCAGGACCTCCTTCTCCTGCATCGCTGCGGAAACTGGATAGGAATTAAATGGGAATATTTTTAAGTGCAATTAACTTAGTCATGTGTTATTTTACTTATGACTTATAATGCATTTTAACAATGTATGGGAGAATTGAATTGCAGTGTATCGTGGAATCAAACTGCAGTAGTAGCTGTATTGTAAAACGTAAAGAATTACAATAAAATTTGGACCATAGTAATATTATGATGGCATTGTCATCGTCTCTGTGCCCATTCTCACCCCTAGCAGGCAACAGCTTATTCAACATTTCTGAAATGAGTTTAATAGGGAGTTTGTCGCCTCTTTGCTGCAGCCTCTGCTTTTGTGGGAAAATTGAAACTAGTCTCCAACTCTAGCTGGATGATTACACCACTACAAGTCTTCCCAGATGTATTGGATGAAACTCCGTCACTCCAGAGAACTCAGTTCCACTGCTGCACAGCCCAGTTCTGGGGTGCTTTATACCCCTCTAGCTGATGCTTGGCAATAGGCCTGGTGACATTAGGCTCGTGTTTGGCTGCTTCAGAGTATCCCATTCAATTGGCAGTGCTTTTCTATAGAGACTGTACAGGCTGTGTATGCACAATTGAACACCTGTCTCAGCAATGTGTGCAAAGTAGCTAAAATCAGAGGTGTTTGGATACTTTTGGATATATAGTGTTGTGTATAATGTATTGTGTTCAACAAATGACCTTCACAGCATAGATTAAGGAGCTGATACAAGCAGGTGCCTACAAACATTTTCTTTTGAAATCATTTTGATTAAGTGTTGGGATTTTTGTTTTAGGAAGTTTATGAATTTATCACATTAAATGTCATGATTGTACAACTTTAAGTCTTGGTGGCCTGTATTTCTGGCACATTGGTAGAGGTATACCTTGTTGCTAACCATCATATCTCCTCTCATTGTATTTGTTTGATGTATTTTGCTCTACCTTGGCCACTGCTTTCCTTCACGTGGAGTTAAACAGATTGTTCTTTCTCCAGATCTGACCTCTAAGATTGTGGTTCTCTTTTTCCAGAATGAATTTTTGTTCATTAAACTTCAGTTTCTCTGATTAAATTTTATTTGTCTTTGTTTCTACAGGCAAACAGTGGTTCTGATTCTCAGGAGGAGAAAGAACAGGACGGTAATGGCAGGGACACGCCATCCAATCCAGAGCTTGAACTCAACACAGTGACCAGCACCCTGACCATGCAGGAGTACTTTGCGCAACGCATGGCTCAGTTAAAGAAAGGCCAGTCCGCTGCCTCCTCTCCAGCTGAAGCAAGCAACCCACCATCTCCATCAACTACACCCACCGAGGAGTCTCCCAACACCAGCGACATGGAACACAGCAAGAAAAAGAGGAAAAAGAAGAGAAAGGATGACAGACAAGAGGATGAGGAAAAGGCGAAGGAAGCTGAGGAACCCCCTTTGACAGGCGAGGTTGTTGACACAGAGCAAGGTGATTCGGAGGGGAAGAAGAAGAAAAAGAAGAAAAAACGAGAAGCCAGAGAGGAAGATACGGCAAAGGAGTCTGACTTCCCTATAGCAACAGACGACACAGCTGGAGATGCAGCGGCACTTTCTACAAAAAAGAGGAAGAGGAAAGACAAAGAAACGCCTACTCAAACCCCCACGGTTACAGCCGATGAACGTGATGGACCAGAAAACGTAATGGACACAGAGGTTTCTCATAAAAAGAAAAAGAAGAGGGAGAAGAAAGAACAGTTAGATGAGCAGGCAGAAGTAGTAGTTGTGGAAAAGAAACCCAAAAAGGACAAGAAAAAGAAGAAAAATGATCATTAGGCATTATACTGATAATACCTGATTGAGTGATTCTTATCTCCATGAATTTTAAGGAGGCTTAAGTCTCCAAAAATGAGCTATAACAGTCACATTTTTATTCTGTCATTATTCGTCTTTGTATGTTCCGCCATCAATAAAGATGAAAAGATGGAAAAAACAAAGTCTGGTTAACAAGTCTGGCATGAGGTTGTTTGGATTGTTAAAATGACACCTAGGCACATTTGCTCTGTAAGCACTTCAGACTTTTGTCTAGAAAAATAAATCACTGCCTTTTCAGTGTGAAGCTTTCGTGAGGATGCCTTTATGCATAAGGGAAGATTTATATAGTGTGAGGCCTTATTTGATAGTCAAAAAAAATAATGTGTTTTGAAAATAGCGCTGCATGTTCTTGCTGTCATGCGTGTCCTCTTCCTGGAGGGATGTGTGAAGCATTGTAGCCCATACCTCAAAAATACCCCATCACTCTTAAAACAAGTCACTTTTGTGCTCCGTGCTTGCACAATGTTGCCCAACCTGCTCTTGCTCAGACAAAATGGAAACGGTGACTGTTTTTAAGTGTTTTTTTTTTTTTTCTTGAACGTGACATTTCGACCTGCTAAGGACATTCAGAGGACAATAAATGTGGTAAAACCGAACCTAAGCTGAAGTTAAAAGGCGGAATTAATCATTTATGTATTTATTTGTTAAGACCTTGATTCAGATATAATATATAATGTGTGTAGATATATATACATGTGTGTGTGTATATATACATATATGTATATGTATATATGTATATGTGTATGTGTGTATGCATATATATAGTATGACTGACTTTTCCCTGTCAGATATGCCCTTTGACAAGGTTATGTTTTTTCTCCCTGGTAATTTGTAAATATGCCATGGATCTTACATTTTAAACATAGCCATTATAAAATCATCAGCAGTGCTCAACAAACACAATTTCTTTCTCTTTGGAGGATTGATGATACAGCACGGAGTGTTTGCTTTGGTGGACTGTGCCGTGTGGCTTATAAGTGTTTTCTTTGAGATTGTGTAGCTTACCTGACAAAGAATATGTGATGTGCCTGAAGTCTTTTCCACTAAATATAGCCACGCTCTTATTTAGTGCAGGATGGCTAGTAACAAAGACAGAGTGGAAGCTTGATGACTTTGTCGAATGGTCAATATTGGTCCTTCAGTTATCCTCTATACAAGAGGATGTCCTAGTTTATGAGCTTAATCCAAGGAAACCATAGCTCTCAGCTCTAACGGTTATTCATACACCATCCGTCTGTTAAGACTCATTCAAAAGGACAGTTTGTCCTGAGCCTAGACAAAGGGTTTTTTTTGTTTGTTTTTTTAAGTAAATAACATAGGACTAGACTTGACAAAAGTATGCAAGATGTAGAGCAGAATTGCACAAGATGACAGAAACAGAAATCCCAACAAGATTATCTTGTTTGAGTGGGAGTCTTTGAGCAAAAATATGGAAAACGAAGCGCACGCTGCTTCTATCACTGAAAATAATGACTGCCACACATACATGGCACAACAACAGCTTAGTCAGTTTGTGTCAGCATTCCCTCTGACAATGATCTTAACCTCAGAGAGTAAGTAGACAGGAAATCTCTAAGCTGATATAATGGTATTAAATATCTTCTTTTCAGGACAAGGAATAGAGCAGGCCACAGTTTGCATTTTGGCTTTGAAGAACAAGGCTAATGGAACTCATACAGAACAGCTTAAACTGAATAGGGCTGGTGGCCACCCATTTAATCAGCAGCATACTCAGAACATAATTTATCTGATATTGCTTAAGGGTGTTTTTTAATGATCTTATGGTCTACCTGATAACAAGTTTGCACAGGCCCTTTCCCGAAAATGAGTTAAACGCTGTTTCACTGCTCTTGCCTGGGTGGGTACATGTCTGGTTAAAAGAGGACACATGAGGCAGGAATATTCTCTTCACCAAGCCACCTCAAAACAATGCCCCCCACCTGCAAGTCACAATATTCACCATATGCACTACATTGCACATCTGACGGACAGAGCTCTTAAATAGATAACAGGAGGCAGATAAATGCACCTCCCAAGTCCCAAACCGCCAGAGCTGTTTGTGATCAGGTCTGGTCAAACGCAAGAGGAAATCAATACCAAAACAGCAGAAAACAAAAAAAAGAAATTAGTTACACGTGAAGTTGCAGTCTTTCAGCACCCAAATAATCACCCACGTGCGTGCACACACACACACAGTCAGACTGAAGTTTCTAGGCAGGGTGACGAGAGAAGGAAGTAAACGAGTATATTCTGTGGCAGATTTACACAATCTGGGACACCAAGCTCCCCTTCTGGTCCTGCAGAGAACTGAGCACACATTCTAATAGGCTATGCCCTAAGGGGCCAGACACACTACATAGACGTTGCATGTGATGCAGATCCAGCACCAGTTTTAAGACGTGTTAGATCAGAAGTTCTCAGCCCTGGTACCCCTGATCTACACGTTTTAGTGTTTCCCCTGCTCTGACACACCCACTTCTAGTCAGGAAGGGCTTGTTAATGAGCTGATTATGCTGATTAGTTAGATCAAGTGTATTGGAGAAGAAAAAAGACCGAAATATGCAAAGCTACGGTACTCCAGGACCAAAACCTGTGAACCACACTTGTATTTTAGCTAAAATAAGTGAACCTTTTCTGGAACTAATTCATAAGTTGATTGAATGGTAGATTCTTATTCTTCTGTTAACTTACTATTAGAAGTTCAGTGAACTCAAACGTTAAAGCAAGCAGGTTATTTAATTTCAAAGTGCTCTTAAATGGTTGTTGGCTTGCATGTAAGGTTGTAGGAGAAAAAAAAAACTTTAACTGGTATTGAATTTTTACATTATGTACAGATTGGTTAAGTGTTAAATTTGATCATTAAGAACTATACTTTGAAAAGGTCTTTAGGTTACCAGAAACAAATGTACCCCTTTTGAGTCTTGGTTCCTCTTGAGGTTTCTTCCTCCAGCTTTCCTCGCCTCTGTCTGCTCACTAGGGGCTCGGACCTGGATTCTGTGAAACTGCTTTGTGACAACATCAGTAAAAAGCGCTATATAAATAAAATTGAATTGAATTGCCTCTGGTCCTGGAATTCCCCTGACCTGCAGGACAGGGCGTATTCCAGGACCAGGGTTGGGAACCTGTGTTCTATGGTATTACTCAAAAGAACCCTTTCTGGGACCTTTATTCTTAAGGGTGCGCTATGCAAACATGAAGCTTCATATTCCACTCTCAGTTTCTATCCCTTGTACCCCATGTTTTGGTGTTTTCTCCAGTCCAACACACAATTCTACTGATCAGCTCATTCACCAGACTCTCAGCTGACCTGGGTGTTCCAGAACAGGGAGAACACAGGACCCTTCCAGGACAGTGGTGTTCTAGGACAAGGACTGAGAACCATCAGGTTTCACGAGTTAGGGACTCGGACTCTCTCACACTCTCTCGTGCTGGACTGTGGTTTTCTCCCAGCTCTTCCTGTCTCTCCCACAGCTTCCATGGGGGCGGCCACCAGTGGAACGTTCTGTCAACAGGAACCCTCTGTCTGATAGAGACTGAGGGGAAACCACCTCCATGCGGAGGCCCTGCTTCACTGCAGTGCTTGACATGAACAGCACACACATCTCAGCAATCATCTTAGAGTCTGACCAGGCCAGGTTTTCACTTCATCGGGTCTGGAACGTGGACTGTAGGTGCTTTTCCAGAACCCTCAAGGTGCAAAGACTCCAACCCTTGTGCAATGAGGTTCAGCTCACAACTTGTTTGTGTGTGACGGAGGCTTTACTGTTTCACTTCTCACTGAAGTCACAGTCAGTGACAGCATAATGAATGGAGGCGCTGGAGTGGAGAGTGAGCGTGACGTCAACAGCCTTGCCTACAAAACAAAACAGAAAAATAGAGCCAAAGTAGGCAACTGAAACCAACTGTCTCACATTATAAGGCTGTTAAACGTTCCTGTGGGCCATCAATCACCACATTTTAGTGCAGGCATCACTCTATCACTCTGTAGGCCTTGAAGAGTGACTTCAGAGGATAGACTGGATATATTGTGGCCCACACCATCAGAAATAATCCTTCATTGAGAGAAATAATTGTTTATGTAACAAGTGTTTGTTTAGGTAACAAATTAATGCAGCAAATAGCCACAGACAATGGCATCTGTCATTAGGCCTCGACAATCAAAATAAGGAGGCCTGAAATCAGCTAATGACGTGACTTTGTAGTAAATGGTGTTGAAATATTTCTTTTTTTCCTTTTTTTTTTTTTTTTGCCCGCAGGTCTCAGGTTGCAGTCAAGGAGGAGCTGAGAGTCCTGCGGGGCCTCGAGCTGGAAGCTGCTCCTCACATATAAAGCGCTTCCCCCAGCACGCGGGGAAAGAGTGAATCACTGCTTTCTAGGAGGAGTCGCTCTCTCCCTCACTCTCTCTTTCTCTCTGGCTCGCGCTCTCTCTGTCTCTTCTCCCCAACACCACCAAAAGAAAAGAGACCCCCCTACATCTCCAGCAGCTCTTCATTAGCATGTTCTCACTCTTCTATTGAGCTTGGTCCGTTTTGCGTTTTTTTTTTTTTTCCACAAGCAGGTGTTGAGCACACCTGAGCACAGGTGCTACACACACGCACAGGCGCGCGCGCATACAGCACCGGGTTTGGCGTTCGGAAGCGTGAGCGCGCACATGGCCGCGCTGATCACCTCGTACTCCTCGTGGCCCGAGAGCTTCGAGTGTCCCGCCGGAGGGGACGGGGACGGCGGGGACGCGCGCGTGGGGCAGCGGGGACCCCCGGACAGGGCGCCGGAGCCGCGCATCCGCAGACCCATGAACGCGTTTATGGTGTGGGCCAAGGACGAGCGCAAGAGACTGGCGGTGCAGAACCCGGACCTACACAACGCAGAGCTCAGCAAGATGCTGGGTAAGATGGGGCAAACACTGCTGTCCTGCTTCTTCTTACTATTTTTCCTCTTCTTCTTCTTTCCCTCTTGTTCTTCTTCTTCTTACTATTATTATTATTATTTTCCGTCTTCTTCTTACTCTTATTGTTATTTTCCCTCTTCTTCTTACTATTATTATTATTTTCCCTCTTGTTGTTGTTTTTCTTCTTCTTCGTCTTGGGTCTCTATTGTTATTATTACAGTTATCAGTATTGTTACCTTTAAAAATGAGTAGAGCAGCCAAAAAGGTGCCAAAGAAACGTTTTTAACCAGAAAGAATTTAGCCTTAATTTTGAGTTGGTTATGATACAATAATTGTTCAAGTCTAATATTTTATAATAAAATTATTATTATCAAGTAATCAGACAAAATGTGTTTATTTTTGTTTAATAATAATAATAATAATAATAATAATAACAATAGTAGTAGTAGTAGTAGTAGTAGTAATAATAGTAATAATAATAAGTTTCATTATTATTATTATTATATTATTATAATTATAATAATAATAATAATTATTATTATTATTATTATTATTATATAACAAAAGAAAACAACAACAACATAATACTAATACTAATGCTAATACTACTGCTACTACTACTACTACTACTAATAATAATAATAATAAATATTTTTAACATGACGCTTGAACGTTTTTTTTCTTTCTCCAATTATAATATTTTTATTATTTTATTCTTGAGGTTTATTCTTAGGCGCTAATAAAGCTCCCACTCTGTGAGCTGAAGTTCCTCAGACTCCGTCAGGGAAGTTTCGCAACCTGAGAGAAAACTTTAACAATTTAAAGAAACGAAAAACTGCAGCGGTACAGGTTCCGTTCAGCTGTTTTGATCTTTGGTAATTCTTTAGAAATCAGTAGATTATTATAATTCTGAACGACAAAATTAATACTGATGTCCAGGTAACATAAAAGCCAGGCCAGTAATCAGGACGTGCACCCAAATTGTGTGTTTTAAAAAGAAACGAATAAATAAAATACTCTATATTTTCAAAATGTAACTGTCTCGAAAATATCTCAAAATGTAACACAATACTATTTGTCTTTCTCAAAACAGTAATTGTTACTTCTAATAACAGAATACAACCGACTTATTGCTATAAAAATTATGTTGAAGTTAGAGTTGTGACAGAAGCTTTGATAGGAAGACTCACAACTGCTTAATTAGAATGGGTAAACACAATTAGCACAAAGCCAAATTTTATGCAATCACATTTTTGCGACTGACTAATCTGGGTGCTTTATTTGGATATTTTTTCTTACATCATTTTCATGTTTGTTTTATGAAAAATACACTGTAGGAACATTAAATGTTCTGCAAATGATTGTCTTTTTCTGTTCAAGGATTTTAATGTGTCTTTGTGAAGTGAGTGTGATATGAATGTGAATGTAATGCACAAGCATGCATGGACACATTGTCCAGTACGTTGAATTCTAGTGGTGATAATTCCATGGATGGTCAATAACATTCCCATTTTTTCTGTGTTATAGGAAAGTCATGGAAGGCCTTGACTCCCTCTCAGAAGAGACCTTATGTAGAGGAGGCAGAGAGGCTGCGGGTGCAGCACATGCAGGACTACCCGAACTACAAGTACCGTCCTCGTCGGAAGAAGCAACTAAAGCGTATCTGCAAGCGTGTGGACCCTGGCTTCCTGCTGACCAGCCTGGGCCCTGACCAGAACTCTCTGTCAGACCCACGTGGCTGCTGTCACCCCATGGACAAAGAAGACGATGGTGCCGTTGGTGGCCCCGGTGGATTCACCTCACCTAGTGCAACTTTGCCTGGTGTGAGGGTCTTCAGAGACCCCGCAAACTCTAGCAACAACTTTGACACTTATCCTTATGGCCTGCCCACGCCACCTGAGATGTCCCCTCTGGATGCAGTGGACCACGAGCACTCCTCCTACTATTCCTCTTCCAGCTCCATTCCCACCAGCTCTTGCTCTTCATCCGGCTCCGGCCCAGAGGATCGACGTCCCACACCAGCTCACATGAGCAGCCCTCCACCGTACCACCCCGACTACTCCCATCAAGCGCCTCTCCACTGTGGCAGCACACATCTGGGTCACATCCCCATGCCTCACCAAGGTAGTGGACCAACCCTCATTCCCACTCCTCCACTGTCCTACTACAGTGCTTCATTCCCTCAGGTCCCTGTCCATCACGGCCTCCAGGGCCACTTAGGCCAGCTCTCGCCCCCACCTGAGCAGGGCCACCTGGAGGGCTTGGACCAGCTAAGCCAGGCTGAACTGCTGGGGGAGGTGGACCGCGCTGAGTTTGACCAGTACCTGAACTCCACCAGCTATCACCCCGAACAAGGTGGGATGACCGTGACAGGACACATCCAGGTAACACCGGCATCTACCTGCCCCACCAGCACCTCAGAAACCAGTCTCATCTCCGTACTGGCCGACGCAACGGCCGCCTACTACAACAACTATGGCATTTCTTAAAGAACGCAACAAAGCAAAAGACACTATGTGTGGACAGAGACCACTGGCCATCAAAGTGATTGGCAAGTAAACAAGGAAGGACTGAAGTAATGGAGGAAAAGCGAAGCTACAGGATGTCATGGGACACCTCAGGGATGCATAGATAAAGCTCTAAAGTTCATTCCCATCTTTGTTTCCAAAAAGAGAGTGAGAGAGGAAAAAATAAAGCAACTGGGCAAACTGGTAGTCCTGCTGAAATGTTCTCAGACATTGCCACAGATACTTGTACATTTGCTCTACAGCTTATTTATGTATCTAAATGTTTTTGTATTAATCCATATTGTATTGCTGTTTTTATTTTTCAGTCCTAATAATCATCCCTTTAGTACAAACCTCAGTTGTTTTACCTCAAGACACTGTATTTAAATGAGACTGGACTCTTCCGCATATCAGGACTCATGAAGGAAATTCCCAAGTCTCCTTTTTTCTATCAGCACCCATATGAATATAAATATATATATATATAGTACTCATAAATTGTTACCAAGAAAATAATAATGATGGATATAATTGTATGCTGATTTAGGTTTGTGGCATTAATTTAATTCAAATAAAAGATCAAATTTCTACTTTGATATCTCCGCAGATATCAGTGTCACATGAATGACCGTGAGAAATAAAAAAGCACATCACTTTTGTATGAACATTATGAAGGATAACGGGCTGGCATTTTTCTCTGCATTGTGTATGTCCAGTTAAGGACAGCACAGTGACTCTGTCTGCTGTTTTGGACCACCTGAATATAAAGCTTGTAGATGCTCGTTGCCGTTTTGTAAAATATGAAAATGAAAGTTTTCCAAAACGAAAACTCGCGCCAGAAAATAAAAGCCACATTTTAAACAGCTTTTAACGCAGTATCCTGTTTTGGCAGTTACTGATAGGACAGCTTTTTTATTCCCTGAAAAAAAAGATGCTCTGTATTTCCTTTATGTTTCTTTCACTCTTTTATCATTGTTTAATCCACCATGGCTGGCTTTTATTTCTCAGTAAATTACTCAAAGGTGCTAAACTGTTCTGCAGTTTCTGTTGCAAAAATGTAATTTTCTCTCTTGCTCTGTCTTTTTTTCTTCTAGTAAATCAGACATACTTTTTTGTTTCAGTTATTAGTGTTTTGCTGACAATGGCTCCTGGTGTAAGTCGGAGCTTTTTGCTTTTTTGGCGCTTTGATGGCACATTACGCGCTGCGCCTGGAGCTGGCAGGAGAAATACCCTCCCCCTCCCCCTGCACCTCCTCCCCAACCCCACCACCACCACCACTACCACCACCCCATGTTCCCGCGGCTCGTGCTCAGTTTCACTCCTCCACAGTTCAGGGGATTAGTGTGTTAGAACAGGCTCTGCTGCCGTGCCTCTCCGCCTCCATCTCTGCTGGCCTTTTGTTCGGCCCTGTCTTTATTCTGGGTGCGTGTCTTAAGCAGCACCCCCCCCCTCCATCTCACCACATTCCACCCCCCCTCTTAAATCAGCCCGCCCTCGCCCCCCTCCACCCTCTCCTCCTTTCCTATCTTGCTGATGCAGACTTTCATAATCTCTTAGAAATAAATAAATACACCTCGGCCCCGTCGACTCCTTTATACATTCGTCGTTTTTCTTCACCTTTTCTTTTCTCTTTTCTTTTTCCTTGCTTTTCTGTTCTCTCTCAGATTCTCCTCTTTTCGATAAAAGGAATCTGGGGTTTGGGGGGAAAAGCGGGTGGTGGCGGGCGTTTGACAAATCCTGGAGTCTGGCTAGGTCTTCCTGCGTTTTTTGGGAACGGTTGAGTCGCGTTCCTTGTAAAGCGGATGTGGCGGAGAAGCAGTGTTTCCTGACTGATAAGGCTAAAGCCTCTCTCCGTCAGGATGTTTGGGCCCCGGCCGGTCCCTGCATTAAAGAGCCCGTGGCGAGGGAAAAGGGAACCTGCTGTTCGTTTTAGCAGGGAGGAAACATGCCTCTCACTGATTAATATCTCACACCACCACGCTTTTTAGGGTTCTTAATTTGACCCTCATCTGGCCTGACCACACACATTTTGGGCCCTGCACAGATTCTCCTACAGCTAATGCCTTAAAATGAGGGGGCATCAAGATATTAACCTTGCTGACCTGGGGCACTCTATTCACTTCTCTGATCTCCTCACTTCAGTCAGTCTGATTCAAGTGAATCAAATGACAACATTCATCATGCGCCACCGTTTAAGAGCCCTTTCCACCGTGTCTTGCCTGTGGCTACAACTGCCTGGTGGAAGATGGCTTTTGGGAGAAAGGAGCTGAACCAGGCAGCCCCCAGGCCTGGGTCTGCTTGCACTTTACACATCAGACATCTCTAGAGTCAGGGCTGGTGGACCCCATTTTGGCCCACAGCCCTGAGGATAGGGTATGTAAACAGCAGTTGTTTTCTCAGTCCAAAGACTGGGAGGCATAAAGTGACCTCCTTTAGGTCTGCCTATTTATTTCTTTACTCCTTATTCAGTTACTACTATGAAACCAATACACAAGCTCAATAAAAAAGACTTGAAAGGGGGGTCTACATACACACACTTAAGGCGTACATTTCAGTATTATTATTATTATTATTATTATTATTATTATTATTATTATTATTATTATTGTTGTTGTTGTTGTTGTTGTTGTTATTATTATTATTATCATCATATATTTTTTCATTCAGGATAGATCTTCATTTGTGGTCATAGGTGATCAGAGCACATTTTTAATGACATTCACTAACTGCTACATTTATTTCACATATATTACTAGTTTTAGAATTTGAAAATGAATACTTTTATATGGAATTAAATTATCTTGTCTAATTTGATAAAACAAGATTTCAACAATAACTTAAGAAATTAATAGGGATTTTGTATGGCAGTTATGTTCTGTTTGAATAACTATATGAACAACTATGAGTATTCGAATTGCCAGTCCGGGAAAATGCCCTGTGGCACAAAAGCTGGTCACTCATGAACATATCAGTGATGTTCAATTGTGCTTGATATAGAGGTGACAGCTGACACTGAGGAAATGAGGGCAAACATTCAGCTCATCTGCTCCAACCTTTTCCTGTGTGAGCCTTGAATCATTCTCAGCTTGAGCTAAGAATACACCATTCTCAGTGTCATCGAAAGAGTGGCCCCTATTTCCATTCCATTCCTTACATAGGCTACAGTGATAGGTTGATTTCAGCAAGGTTGCTAAATGCTTGAGTTTGAGCCTTTTTTTTAAAAGCGTACCATGGCAGTATTTTTAGTATTTATATATTATTCATTGATTATAGTATTTATATATTTATATTACTCATTCACATATATGTTGTTTTCACTGGAATACTCAAGATGCACGGCATTTGTCTCTGTAGGAAACAGCCTGAGTAAACAAATTTCCCTTTTTTTAATGGCCTCTTCTTGTTTTTTTCTCCGTGATTGCTCTCTGGATTGGATCCAGTCTCAGGTCAGCTCTTTGGAATGCGACCATCAGGTAGTCTCAACTATTTCCTGTTTCCCTTGTGGTGACGTCAGAATGCCAGGCAAATAAACAGGCTAACCTTTGCAGTGTGAGCCATCTCTCTCATTGCAGGTATATGACGCTGTGACAGTGTGTGAGCAGGCCTGAGCACATCTGGCCAAAATATTAAGTATCCTCAGGGAGAGGTGATCATACTTAATGACGTTCCTATTGGAGACACACTGGCTTTGGCTCTGATTTACAAGACTGCCAGGGTGTGGATGAAAGCCGTACAGTCGCGTCAGACCTTGTGGGGAAATGAATATGATAAACATCATATAGTGCCAGTCCTAAAGGAAGTCTGGAACTTAAAGGAAGTGACTTATTGGAGGTACGTGTCATGAGTATAGTAACTTGACTCTTTGAAGATATAGGAAATGATGACCCGTGCAAATGACCATCTAGCAAATCTGGACTTTGTGGGGCACCATAATTAACTGTGAGGCAACAGACATAGTGAATAAACATCTGAAAAGAGAGAGACATATTACTTAATTACAACACAGAATTCAAAGTTCTGTTTAACAAATGTAGTACTGTGTCTTTTGGTCTATATTAGTACAATGACATTCTATTCCATCACTCCAGTGGGACATATCTTCTCATCCAAACCTTCCGAAACTGCCTGCTGTGGTCACTCCACAGACCTGCACATTCAGCCAACTGGGATCCAGAGCAATAATAACCTGCTTACTATTCATACTTGGCATTGATTACTGGTGGCAAGGGATTATAGGTCTAGCTATTCTCCTGCTCATTGTGGTTGAACAACAGACTCGGCAGGCAGTGGTGGTGCAGGCGTGGTGCAGGGTTGGTTGAAGAATGGAGCAGACCCAGCCCAGGGCCCTGTGCCATGTGGTGGAGCCAGCACTCCCCTACAGATGGGGACCCCTGGAAAACTTGAGGGACGTTGCAGCCGGCCAACGGCCACCCACCTGTACCTGCATATGAATACGCCAGCAGTATGGAGTACGACACCTGTTTTCTGCAGATACCGAGGGGTGCCATTAACTCAGAAAATGAGGCTGGTTTTCTCCTGCCAGGCCTGCGAATGGGAATGCAGCTCTTCATTTACCTTTTCAGAGAAAAGTGGTTCCAACATTAACATTGTACACACCTTGTTTGATACTGTTTATCGAGTGGGCTTGCCATGCATACCAATTATGGGATTGTTTTGATTTGGATTTACCCTTAAAAAAACATAAGGAACAGCTTGCATACATAAGTAGTACAATAAGAAAGAGCAAAGCATAGTAAACAGTTTAAAACTGGCTGATTAGACCAAATTCAGCTCTGGAAACAGGCTTTAGTAATCACAACTGAACACACCGCTGACCTAATGCTAAAAATAGGTTCTTCCTCAATCTCTGTGACATGCATGTCAGGATCTTCCTCACTTGTGATCTGAAACACACATGATGAAATGACGTGTGTAGATAATTAGTGGCTCAGAGCCATACACATGGCAAATAACTGATAATACTAATGTGCACCTCCTACCAGGGTCAGTGTGTGCAAGCAGCTCAGGCTGCAGGTTTGTTTTTGTGCAGCAATGGTGCTCCCCGGGGTGCCATAACTCTTAACCCCAATGTGGAGGAGGATGTTCCTATTGTGCTTCCTAATTGCAATGTGGATCTTTCATTTAGTCTGTGCAAAAGTCTCGTCACATCCTGCTCTGCCGTTGGCGAGAGGTCTTGGTGGAAACCCAAATGCAGTGAAATGTCTTTGACTTGCTGGCACTGCAGATGCATCAGTGGTTCATTCCAGACCTTTCAAAACACAAGTGATCTATTTACCACTCGGCTTGCATCCCCAACCATACAAATGAGTGAAAGTTAAGAGAATAAAAAAATGTCAGTTCCTCTCTGATGTTGTATTCTTGTTTGCTGATTGAAAAGTTTTCATCAGACTTCCACATCCATACATGCTGGATGAGTACAACATAAACATGTACAGGAAGACTGAAATAGAGTCATAATCCTGTTTGCAATGCAAATAATTCAGCATCATTGTTTCTGGATAGCATGGTATAACTATTGATAAGTGATAGGAATAATTGCTGAATGCTTGTAGATTTATTGTAAAGTAAAGTGGCCACTTATAGTCACGCATGCATGCACCACAGCACACAGTATGAACAATGTGAAATTCTTTCTCTGCATTTAACCCATTCACCAAGTGAAGAAGTGGGCAACCACCAACATGGCACCCAGGAAGCAGTGCGTGGGGAAGGTACCTTGCTCAAGGGTACCTCAGTGGTCTTGGGGCCACTCCCTAAACACTAGGCCACCAGCTGCCCCAACAATTATAGGCTGTCAGCAGTGGGATTCGAACCAGAGGAGACTGCGACCTGAACTTAGACCGCTTGGCCAACCTGACTCCAATGGAAGCCGTTAAAAAAAAGTTTGACCTATTGGACACCGCAATTCTAAGTGTTTGAGAGCAACACTAACACTCTCCCTGCTGCATGCATTCTTAAAAGCATTCTTAAAAAGCTCTCAAATGATCGTTGGTGTGGACATTTGATTCTATAGAAAAACATTCCTAAAGCAACCATATCATTCAGTTTTTTATTTTTTTTTTTCAAATTTTCAGTTTGTTTTATATTTTTAAACTGAAAAGTTTGATGTAATGTAATAAGTAGGTCTGGGCAAGTTAACATGTTATTACCGCATTAACAGATTATTTACTTAACACCGACAATTATTTTATCGGGCATTAATGCAGTTTTTTTACTATTATTTTGAAAGTTCGTTGTTTTTTTGTTCTGGACCACTTCACCTCACTCTAAAAGGGACACTTGCTACTGAATATAAACTGTTTATGCTGCAACCTCATAAAAGAAAAATGTTTCTGCTGGTACCTGTTCAGGAAAAAAAAGAAAAGAGGTTTATAAAAGTTAACTTGCTGTTACTCGGAAGGTGCCTGTTATAATGTTATAATCGGGTCTCTGGACTCTGAGGGTAACTTGTTTTTCTGTAACAAACTGGATAAAACGTTAATGCCCCGGCAGTGGCAAATAGCTTTGGTTTTATATTTGATTTGATTACACTGATGTTTAAGTTGAGATTTACAAGAACTGTACTGCAACTGTGTAAAGGAATATTGCTGATGAATACCACCTTGTTTGTTTAAAGTGTTTGCAAATCAAATGTTATTGCACTTTTGTTCATATAGCAGTACTTTTAAAATAAAGTGCACAATACACTACTTTTAATTATTGAATTTTGCGTATAACAATGCTATTAATCAAGATTAATTGCAGAAAATCATGCGATTAATCATGATTAAAACATTTAATCATTGCCCAGCGTTAGTAATATGTAAACTTTGAATTTCTAAACATGCCTTTTACACCCCACTCTGTACAATCCAGTTAATTTGCATAGTTTTATTTAAACCCACACAAACACTATCATAAGTAAGCCTCAAAAAAGGTAAAAGAAAAGAAAGGGAAAATGTAGGATGGGTCCTTTAAATTTCTGAAATTTTCACATGTATCATGAACAAAAACTGATTCTTAAAGAAATCATCCACTTTAAGGTTCTTTGAGGAGCTAAAAGAGGTTCTTCTATGGGATCACTCCAGAAAACCTCTTTTGCCACCTGTGTTTTTAAAGGTGTGCTCAGATGTCTTGCTGGACTAAATGAAAAACAAAGGCAACAACCCACAGTACTCATATTGCACATTTTTGCACCATCCTGTTTATAAAAAGGAAAGAAAATGAACTGTTGTTTACTCAACCAATTTCCTGATATGGTAGTAATGGTTATGATGATGGATGTGTTAAAGTGTTCCATCCTGATTCATCGGTCTAAAGTGGGCAGTACAATTTCTTGTAGACACATCAACCAGCAGCATGACCTAAGTGCTAAATAGTCATCTTGTTTTCCTCTTTGCCTCTTATGTATGCTGAAATCAGATCATTTGAAGGTCAAGTACAAGTCTAATGAAAGATACTGAATTGCTGCTCTGCAAGTCTGCTTAAACACCAAACTTTGAGATTCTGAAAAAATTCACGTTCAGATATGTCAGTCTGGTCAGAAAAAGGACTGCCGTGCGCCTTGATCCTATATGTTTATGAGTGGTAACAGTGGGAGAGGCAGTAGCATGCTGACCTTGGCCACAGCACAAAGTAGCAGCACTTCCCCACATGTGTGCAGACATTTTTGGATGGATGTTGTTGATGTCTGAATGTTGTTGATGTCTGTTAGGAATCTCTTCCTGGTGGATGCTCAGTCTCGTTTCCTTTAAGACTTCACATCAAATGAAACCCCTGGAAATGACTCATATGTCCCCAAAGCCTGACAGTGTGTCACGGCAGCATCTTGACAGGTGCAAAACAGGATGTTAACTGTTTAATACATGTTGTGAACACTGTCTATTGGAATACGAGCCAGACTGTGAAAGGGTTAGTGACAGAATATTCTACTAATATCTTAAAGGGAGGTTTGGTTTATGGTCTCAGAGCTTATCAAATCATAATGTTAGGACTAACATTGAATCTGAAGTTTCAAATTGTTGAACCAACAGAAGATTTACACCGTATACAGCAGGCAGCACCATTAAAAATGTACTTTAAAGCATAATGCATGAAACTATTGCAAGCAGAATACAACCAGAATACTACCAGCTTCATTGTGGGGGGCGTAATTTAGCCATTGTCACCCTGGCCAGTCACTAGAGACGCCGCTGATTAGAAGATGAAAAACATGTATCGCTGCAAGACTGTGACCCTCCAGTGCCTGAGTTTGATGCTCCTTCTGCAAGGTATTAGTTTGCTGCCGTCAAGAAAAGAACACACACTAGTTAAAGACAGTCTACAGTGCATAGACTTCACACAAGTATTTGGACTTCATATTTCTAAAAATGAACAGAAAAGTAGGCATTCGTAATCATAAAAAAATATTTGGGGGGAAAATAGTCTCTACAGAGCCACAGCAAAGATATACTCATACTCGGACAGGTGAGACCTGCAGGATTTCCAAACGCTGTCAGGTGAATGATAAGGAAGGTAAAAGGGAATCCAGCAGTCACTTGAAAAGAGTTGCAGAATCAGAATCAGAATCAGAAAACTTTATTGATCCTGCAGGAAATTGCTTATGTAATGACTGCCACAACACACAAAGACACAGAGACACAAGGACAAAATAAAATAAAATAAAAAAAGTCTAGATAAAATCTAAATAAAAATCTGTAGAAAGAAAACAACCACAATATGAATAGACTATGCTACATACAGAAATGCTTGG
>JBBPCZ010000163.1:9439773-9461660 GCA_037974445.1 Brycinus macrolepidotus | reverse complement strand
TATATATATATATGTATGTATGTATGTATATACACACAACATATATTTATACACAGTGGAGTGTCAGGTGCCTAGTAGCAGCATTAAATGAAACACAGTACTATTGCACCAGAAAATTGCACATGTTGCACACAGTAATATTAAACTAAATGATTTTTTTGTCTCATTCACAACATTTACTTTATAGCCTGCTACATTTGTGGTGGTTTAGTGCGGTGAAATTCTTTGTAAAATAATGCCATGCAACCAGCTGACCAGTTTGGACATTGCACCAAAAAACAAGTCACACAACTTTTTAAGAATATTACCAATGTACTATTTAATGTGTCACTTTCATCATCTGAATGTGACAAAGCCTTACAATACTATTTCAGAAATCAGAAATTGTCCTTTCCTTAGAGCAGCCATGTAAACTGCAGTAGTTTTTTAGAAGTACGACTAGACGTTTTCAACTAAGATGAGTGTCGTTAATCCTTTAACCGGCATCTGGGCCCCCCTTCAAGTTAACAAGATTGTCCTGATCATCCTCTATATTGTCTTTTCTGCTCTACTGTAAATAGTTCACAGCACTGCTTAGTTATTGATATTATTGTTAAGCCTGTGTTCCTCATATGTTGTCCTTGAGGAGTGCAGCACATTTTTTGATGCGCCATCACAGCCGTTTCAGTTTAGGCTTGGTAATTAACTGATGATGATCAGCTGCTTTAAATGTGGAAAACACTTTGCAATGCTATGGCTCGCGAAAACTGAATTTGAGGAAGAATTGTGGTAAACCCTAAAAAGTGATTTTCTGATTTTATTAAATACAGGTGGTTTATTTTTTGGCTTTGTGGTTTGTGAGATACATGAGGAATTATACAGAATTCAGCCTATATTTCAGGTATGACTGGAAAAGAAAGTCTTTGCAGTCACTTGATAAGTGAGAACATCCCTGGCTTCAAGCTCAGCATGCAAAGTCCTAGTCACTCATCTTTCTGAAGTATCTTGAGGCTACTAAACAGTTCTAAAGTACTATAATTTTCTATAAAAGATCAAATCATTAGCAGTGCTAGTGAGTTAAATTCCAATTTTGTTACTTATGGTAATGAACAATAAACCCTAACAAGTGAATGAAGTCTTTGGGAAGAAGTCATTCATTTTCCACATTGATTTTGGCACAACTAATGTTTGGGCTACACCTCACACTTGGTCACACACTAGATTAATTCAGATATTTCAGCCTCTAGGTGGCCCACTTTACTGGCACTGAGGCAACTTTAGTCAGCTCTGGAGTTCTCTTGTTTATGAATTAGCAATGCAATGGCACATCTGGCCAAGAAACAATTAATATACAGTTATTAATGGTGGCCTGAAATGGAGACACTGTGCAAAAACAGCTGTGATTCCTTAACCCGCTGTGATGATGTAAAAATTATTTGACATTACATACTATCACCTAATTGTCATTGTTTTTAATCTAATATATGTGTGTACAGAGCAAAATCAACAAATTATGAGCTCCTATATTTTAGAAGCACAGTTCAACACCATAAATAATAGTACATTTTCTCACCTAGAAATAATATTTGCCATTTTAAACTGCATTAAAATGTTACATTTACATATGTTAGGTGTATGTTCTTACCTACAGTGAAGTGAACCTAAAGGCTTCACTAAGAAAGATGTATTTTGAGTTTGGTTCTCTCTATAATGACTCCCTCTAGATCTCAGGACCTGAGGTCTACTGTCATTCATTTTCAGGACCTATGCTACTGTATTTAAAAAGACCTGCATGCTAAGTTTGTCTCCTCTTTAGGCAATGCTGTGGGTCTTATCATGCGTTCAAAGCCTCAGCAGATTTTGATGCAATCAAGGTGATTAGTGAGGCTTTTCGTTCTATCCTTAGCTTCCCAAGGCCCCGATTAGCAGGTAGGCCCTCAGTTGGAGGAGGGCTTTTGAACTGTCAGTTTGCTGCAGCTTCTGCTCACTCCCAACTCACTTTATGTGGAATCGGTTTGGAGGAGCCATTCCACCTCTACGGATGGTTTCTCTAATTTCTTCCCCAACCAAAACACTATGGTTCTTGATATGGTGAGTATTTTATCTTGGTTTGGTTTGAGTTTATCTCAAACGCTATTTCACAAATTTGGAGACTATTTGAAATCTTTTTTGAAGACCTTGAATAATTGCCTTCATAGGTATGTCCTCTGCAATGTCTCTAGAAAGTAGTGACTGCAATTTTTCCCACAAACGCTTTTGAGGCAGACTGCAATTTTTCCACAAACACTTTCGGAAAACACACTTAGTGAGTTTGGAGTTAATTTTCAGTAAATAAGAGATGCCCGGAGAAGAATGTGATTTCAGGTGCTACTGACAAGAAAGTATATACTTTGTGTCAGTAGGAATTTTAGAAAAATGGTGTTTTAATTTCGCTGGCATTGAAGGCCCAGTGTTTTAAAAAGCACCCAGTATAATTTAAATCTCAGCATATCCATTATGACCTGCGCCTTGTGCAATGCACAAAGCTTCAAAACAGCAACCAGCTTGGTTTCGCATCTGTTACTTATACAGCTTGCAGCTCACACACCACTGACATCACTGTTGTTGTTTTGGGATACATAATGGCTTTCTTACGAGTTGTGTTTTTTGTTGACACTACTCTATGTCATTGCTCCCATCAAAGCAAGAAATCAGAACAGGCCTGTGGGTAATTGGAAGTGAATGTGATGTCTTCAGTCTTGCCAGAGAGAAGGATGCGGTTTTGAGTTTCCTCATTTTACCCTGCCAGTCCACCTGGAGGCAAGATTAGATAATCTGAAAATCTTTGGTTGAAGGTCACTTAACATTGTCATCTGCAGCAAACTGGAACATTAAAAAAAAACCTATGATTGCTAATTGTCATAGACCATCTCTACAGGGCATAGTACGGAGGTAAATTATGTACACTCTATATGTTTGCACATTATCACTACATATGTATGTTTTTAGGAAATTCTTTAGGTCAGTGTTCTAGGCTGAAGTTACATTCACAGAAATGTATTTTTTAAAATATTCTGTTGCCATGACAGCGACATGACCCTAGTGCAATAAGAAGCAGAGAATATAATTAAACTTTCTGACCAGCCTGTTAAAGTACATAAAATGTTCATTAAAATAACAGTGCCCAAAATATGTAATGATGCACCTCAAAACAACATAAATCTTAAAAAAAAAAAAACAATAAAAAAAATGCTTTTTTAATCAATATTTATTGTTAATTGGCATATTAAAGGCTTCCTCTTGGTCTAAACAATCCATTCTTTAGTGACTTAACTGAACGCTCAACCTGTTACCTGTGCACATCCATTTTTATTCCCTGCAACTGAAGATAAGCTCTTTACTTTAAGTCAGACAAAGCTCCATGTCTGCTCTTTTGATCTCTTGTTACTTTTAGCCTGACACTTGCTCATGGGTTACTTTGGCTGCGGCTTAAAAATCAAGTGTCAAGTAGTTCACATTCTCTTTTGACTTGTTTGTGGTTTTTGTAAAGTGTATCCATCATTTGCTGTAAGAAAGTGTTTAATTCAGAAAAGACGGTATTTAGGAAAAACTCAGGACATAGTTTCAAATTTAGATGATCAATTAATTTATTACTGTTTAATAATTCATGTGTGACCTTACTGACTAATTGTGGGTCAGGTATTTAAAGAATTTACACTCATCATGTTTGAAGTAGGATATAGAAAAAAAAAGGCCAGCATTAACAAACGTTGCTAAAAGTTTATTTTAACACTCTTAGTGCGGGAAAGAACAGACATGTTTCTGTAAAAAGCCTTCATCGCATCTATTGTGAGACTGCCATTTAAGAAAAGTACAGAAAATAATATTAGACTTTTTAAAAGTGCTCTAAATATTTGCTTTAGCACTTTACTATCTTTATAAGGTGGACAGCCATTTAATAATCTCTCTTATGATGAAGAATAGTATATGTAAAACATTGAAAATCTTTTTTAATTTGGATTATAAATGTTAATAAATGTTAAGAGAGTTATAAGATGGCCCAGTCAGAGAACCTTAATCCTTTTAAGAGCAGGTTCAAATCAAAACGAATCGGGGATTTAAGAACTTTTAATCTTATTAATATTGCTAGTATTGAAATATACTGTTTTTAATTTCAAATCTCAGTTATCTGATGTTTACAATGCACTAACTTTGACTTCAACAATGCACAAAAATACAGTAGTAATGTAATTTTTATTGTTCATCTGCATGCATTATCTGTTGCCTTCAGTGAGCATGCAATTACTATTGTACTGAGTAGGAGATGTTGCTGAATTCATGAGCCACAAATGATGCCCGATAAACGTCAACACACAATCAGTTTCAATCAGTGCTGTTACCTGTTACTTCTCGCTCATCATGCAATTATGTTTTTCAGCATGGAATGAAGGAGAACAGACTGAGTGTATGTGGAGTGCCAAGCTACAGACATGTGGGAGGAAACTAACACCACCCTCCCTGTTCTAATGTAATTTATTTTGCTTCTGGTTGAGGCCGCTGGACTGACAGTAGCCCTTTTGGCCTTTATGCAAAATGGCCTCTCATAAGCGCAGTTTTCAGTGCTTTGATGCCATTGTGGATAACTGTCCTCCTCCCAAGCCCTCTTTCCCTGTTGGGCATCGCTTTGGAGCGTCTCAAAAAAGCTCTCATAGCTCAACACGCTTGGAGCCGCTGGAGGATCGTGGAAGCTACCCGTGCGCAGACCACCAGCAGGCCAAGCCAATAACGGAGAGTCAATCTACTTCATGGTACCAACCCCAAGCCCAGCAGCACCAGCATGCACACAGGAGACCCACAAGACCAGATGGAGAGCATGTTGAGGGTGCAACACACCACCACAGGCACTCCAAGAGGATCGTGCTTGTGAAGAATAGTGACCCATCCATTCAGAAGACCATTCTGCTGCACCGCAGGACTTTGCGCAGCCTTGGTGTCTTTTTGGATGATGTTTCTGAACTTATGCAGTGTCTCATCAGGAAGCTGTACACACTAGAGGGCTGCAAGGTAAGACCCCTCACTGTTTTTTTTAGGAGTAGGAGGTTATTTACATGACAATTTCCTCTTTATTTGGAAACATAACCAACAACACACCCTACTTGACAAAAGTAGTTTGACACAGTTTGTAAAATTCTTTATTTTTTTATTATTCTTTATTATTCTCTTTAATCATACTTAATGGTCTACTGTAGATAATACATAAGGAATGTCTCACACATAATTATTTTATACAGAGATCGGGGCAGAAGAAAACCCACTGTAACACAGAGGCCTCTTGTGGTGAAAACTGGGAAAATATTCTAGAATTGTATTAAACTTTCTGTCCATTTTATTTAAAAGGCAAATAGTGATCATTTACTTTAGTGTGATTTAGTGTGTCTTGTTTAATCACCATAATAGAATATGATCATGTGTGTGGGAAATGGGTCTTTCAGTAATCAGTAATCAGTCATGGAATAGTCAATTACTTCTCAATTATCACTCCTTAGTACTTAAAGGCAAAAAAGAAGCATAATCAGCCAGTAATTCTGGATCTAGGTGTTATTAGAAATAGACCCATTAGATCTGTGCAGTGGAAGCTGTGAAAAAGGTGAGAAGCAGGGTGTTTATACAGGAACGAGGAAAAGCAGAAAGTCAAGAAAAGTTGTTACCAGTTCAAGTAATCACACACAATAATGTGTTAATAATGTGAGACTTCCACTCTGTTAGTGCTGATGTAGGGACGATTTCTTGGCTTAGAGCGTGTCTGGAACTGAGCCAGACTTTTCCAGCTCATCAGAACTGAACTGAGCAGGCCTCGCTGGTTTTACTTTGCACTGCTGGCCTCTGTGGGTCTGGAGCAGGCACATCCTTTAAGTTCTGCCACAGGCATGTACTTCCCAGAGAAAACATGCTGTAAGGCAGCCCACACCCCTCCATGGGGACCTGACTGATACAGAGATGCCACTGGGAATGCCATAAGAGCAGTACTGCAGCACGTCCTACAAGGGCTAGAGCTAAGACTTTGTTGTCAGCAGTTAAAAAGTTGAACTTCTAAAAGAACAAGAGATATAACAGAATCGAATGGAACAGTCAGCAAAACATGTGGTGTCCGAGATACGGTACCCTGTCAGGACGCTCTTGCCTTAACAATGTGGCATGCATTTTAACTTAGAAAACTAGGTTTATGATCTGATGTTTGTGCATGCTACTGAATACATTTTATATGATTTTTTTTCACCTTCCTGATCAGCAGATTACTGTACAGGAGGTGTAGTGTTATTCAGATGGTTAGCGTATGTGTAGGCCATAAATTGCAATTATTTTAAAGAGTAAACCTGTCTCTTAAAATACTGCTAAAGATATCTTTATAAAAGATAAAATTCAATTTGAAGGAATGTTCAAAGAAGACAATTCAGTCTCAGTTCAATTTAGTTTTATTCTTACTCAATATTGCTTGAGCATCATCACGTGTCCCTCTCGTCTGATTGTTCTGCTGACTGTTTCATCCACTCTGTTTTCTTTTTGAGTGACTACCTCCTACATTGTTCTAGTAGGAAGCAATTGGGATATTCCTTCACTGGTATTTTTACCTTGTAGTGATGTTCCAGCACCCTGGGAATAACTATTTATCTTAGTCAAATCAGAGCTATTTTGAACCAACAAAAACAGGTCAATGGCTTGAAGACACATAGTTTGAGATGCTCAGAATTGTATCTTTAACAGTTCCCATTAATAACCCTGAAACCCTCTGAAAATGAAAAGTTTACAGAACTGCAATACAAGCATATCTGGCATCAGGCAAGCATTGTATTAAAGAGTCAAAAGTCATTTTTGATATCACTCGTGTGAATATATTTATTTATTTATTATTTTTCAGAACTGCATGTAATAAATGGCTAGAGACCACTTATTTAGGCTTTTATTTCCTTAAGTGTTTAAGATATTATTTAAATATTCACATTTATAAATCAATAATATAGCATAATAAATGCACACACTTGATAATCCATGTGTTCAAACTGGGCTCATTTAGCCTGGACTCCTGATCTTTTCTTGAGCATGTTGCTTGCAACAGTTAAGCACCCAGGATGCACCGTCTCTTCAGGTGACATTAAGGGATAATTAAATTCATAATTGTATCCCCTTGACGGATCTCACAGATACAGTGGGGAACCAGGAAACATTTCAGCTATATTTTCAGCTTATATAATGCTGTTCTTTTGTCCTGTTTGTGAACAGCTGCTTATTGCACATGTTGACACGGAAAACAAAATAAAATTGAATGGATAAAAGCAAGCTGGTGCACATATCAGAAACCTTTCTGGCTTCACTTTGTATGTCTCTTTGTATTTTTGGCTTTAAAATTCATGCAAACCGATTTAATCAAAAACATCCTCCAACACATGTTGTGCTAAGAGTTTATATTAGTATGCTGATATAAATATCACTAATGATATTAGACTTCTGTTTAAAGGATTAACAGTCAGTGTGGGAAAATTAATAATGCAGATGTTTGCACTTCCTGCCCCCATTAACCTTTTGTATGGCTTTAATCCAGAACGTTGTACTTCCTCAGGAGAATTGAACTTTCTCTGTTCTTCCTTGCACCGTGAACATGGAAAATGATTGTGAATTCATCGTTTTCCCACATCAAGCTGTTCGTAATACCCCAAATTCTGCGCTCTGTTTCAGATTGACAGCATTCAGAGTCTCTTACAGTGCCCCAGTGTCTTGGTGTGTGTGGGCCGTGAACCATTCCACCCTCTGTTGATGGACAGTTTCCGGAAAAATTCTGAGGATAAACTTCCAAAGCTTATCTTAAAGTCACGCTCCAGTGCCTGCAATGAAGAACAAGGATGTAAAAATGGTATATAGATAGAATTTTATCTGGTGCTATAGACCCACTTAACATTCAATACTGTATTCTAAACAGTTTCATTAGCTACAATTGCTTTTCACAATTGCCTCTGTTTTTTAAGAAGTGATATTGGTTTTCAGTTTTAAAAACTACAGCAAGTAGTCAACTGTATGCTATGAGAACTGATTTGGCAAAGTATGTTGAGACTAAAAGATTCCTTAGTCTTAGTTCCTAGAGCTATGAAATCACATAATGTCATCAGACTTACATTATTTTCATGTTTGTGTGTCATATTTGCAGTGAATTTTGGGCTTGAAACCAAGAAAAGCATAATTCATCCAAAAACTTATCCAACTGACAAGTCCGCCAGGCTCACCATGTCATCGGAAAAGTCATTTCCAAGTGGTCTTAACTCTGTTCCACCTGGGCATACAGGTCTATACTCTCAAGCAAGAGAAAATATGATGGAAGACGACATTGAAAAGCGAGTTCTTGTCAATAAGGATGGCAGCTTGTCAATGGAGATGAAGGTGCGATTCCGACTGTTGAATGATGAAACACTGCACTGGTCCACAGAGATTAAGAAGTCATCAGGCACATTTAACGAATCCTTCATGGGCTACAATGATGCCTGCTACCTCCAACACAGCAATAGTGAGAGTTGCTCAGAGGCAGAGTCTCTTTCTGCTGGTGATGCTGACGTTGCCAGATTTCACCAAAAGCATTTGGAAGAGTCTCACTGTCAGCACTGTTGTACTCATTGCCAAGAGTATGATATTTGGAAAAATCCAGCGCTTGGTGAACAAGGAAATGTACGACACATCAGATCATCCAGTTCAAGCGCATCCTCACACAAAATAGTCTGCAAAAAGGCATCGGTTGACAGCATGCATACGATGTCCAGTGAGGAATATACAGAACAGGTAGTAGAAAAAGCAACTTGCTTTCAGCAGACCGTTGGAGAGGAAGGTGATACCACAGTTGAATACTGCACCATTAGTCGCTGCTGCAGTCGCAGTGAAGTATGTTCAGTGTCTGCGCAGAAGACTCATGCTGAAGGGAAAGGTGGAAAAGATGAAAAAAGTCAAGTGTCTCTGAATGATGAGAAAAAAACTGAGACTGTTCCCATTACAGATTCAAATAAGGATCATGTGAGTGTCCAAATTACCCAGATATCCCAGGCAGAAGAGAGACCTGTATCTGTTGAAAGTAATTCTTCACAAGTCTTGGCATCCCTAAAGGAGGACCAGGATGAAGAGGAAACTGACCTCCCTCCAAGTATTTCAAGAGCATCCCAGAATACCAATCAAGGGGATGATGAAGAAACCAGAGATTTTGCCTCACGCCCACATTCTGGCTCATTCTGCAAATCACCTGTATCTCCAAAACATCAATTATCACCCAGGCCACCAAGTAAAGTTTCAGATTGCTCAGGGAAATCTAGATCTAGACATGGCCAGTCTCCAAAATCTAAGGCTGTGGAAAAAGAGGCATCTGAAAGCAACATGTTAGAGGCAAGCAATCAACCAGAGGAACATGTCTTACATGAAAGTGATATCCAAGACGTGGCTGTAGAGAGAGCTCTGAGCTCAAAAATGATAGGAAATCAAAAGGAACGATCATCAAGTGCCATGTCCACCAGATCAAATGCCTCTGGAAAATCAGGTACATCCAAAGTTAATGTAGTAACGGAACAGGAACACCCTGATGTCAAAGACAGTCTTGAGGAGAGAACAGCAAGTGCCATGTCATCTAAATCAAATATTTCATCAAGATCAGGAGAGTCCAAACGATCAGAGGTAGCGCCTGAAGAAACAAAAGATGATAAACTACAAACAGAGGAAAGAGCCCAAAGTGCCATGTCTAATACTTCTACAAGATCGAAACAGTCAAGAGTTTCAGAACTGGCAGCTGATGAAATTGTTGAGGCAGAAGACCAACTAGAAGATAGAGTTCCAAGTGCAATGTCAACAGTATCTATTAGATCTAATACATCAAGAATATCCGAGTCCTCGGATTTCAAAGAAAGAGGTAACCAAATACGTGACAGATCACCTAGCGCCATGTCTGCCAAGTCTAATGCCTCGGTACAATCAAAGAAATCCAATTTTTCAGTAGAATCTAAAGACATAAAACCACAAGAAAGGGCACAAAGCTCTATGTCAGCCAAGTCTAATGCATCAGCAATTTCTACTAAATCAAAAGTATCACAAGAAACAGCAGCAGACACTGTGGAAAAAAGTGATAGAGGGTTAGATGAGCGTGTTCCAAGTGCCATGTCTGTGAAATCAAATCATTCCAACATTTCGGAAACAGCCACTGCAGTGACTTGTGAAGATCCAAAACAGCATTTTGAACAAAAAGCTGAAAGTACAGTTTCACATACCTCTGTAGGACCTATAACACCAAATATCCTTTCAGAGGTGGACTCAGAAATGAATGAGACAGGAGAAGAGGCATCAGAGGAAC
The DNA here is from genome assembly GCA_037974445.1 of Brycinus macrolepidotus. Classification (NCBI taxonomy): domain Eukaryota; kingdom Metazoa; phylum Chordata; class Actinopteri; order Characiformes; family Alestidae; genus Brycinus; species Brycinus macrolepidotus. Next base: position 9,451,336 of record JBBPCZ010000163.1, on the reverse strand, counting down.
GACCTCCAAGTGCAAGGTCGATCATGTCAAATTCTTCTGCAAGGTCAAATAAATCAAGTGTTTCAGTAGCCCCTGTAGAAGCAGATGAAATGGAGGAAAAGTCTGAAAAAAGAGCCTCAAGTGCTATGTCTGCTAAATCTGCTGCTTCTGCAAGATCGAATAAAAACAAAAAGACAGTCTCAAAGTGTAAAGATACAGTGGAAAAGACAGAGATACTGCAAGAAAGAGTTCCAAGTGCTATGTCTACAAAATCTCATGCCTCTGACAGATCTAAGTCTGCAGCAGATGAATCAGCAGACTTTGAAGACACAGCCGAAGTACGAGCTTCCAGTGCTATGTCTATAAAATCTAATACCTCAACAAAAACAAACAAGTCAAAAATATCAGAGTACATTGCTGATATTACTGAGGAAGAAGTTGCTGAACGATCTAAAAGTGTATTGTCCTCTATATCCAATGCCTCCACAAAATCAAAGAAATCAAAAATGTCAGAACCTGTTGGATTAGAAAGCCAAACAGAAGACAGAGCCCCCAGTGCACTGTCAGTTAAATCAAACACTTCCGAAAGGTCTACAAAATCAAATGCTTCAGAAATCATAAACAAAGAAAACACAGATGCAGAGGGACGGTCTGCCAGTGCTATGACATCAAAATCTAATGTCTCTGAAAGATCACAGAAGTCTAATGTCTCAGAATTGGCACATGATGACCACAACGATGTGGAGGATCACACAGAGCAACGTGCAGTGAGTGCAATGTCTGCTAAATCCAATGTTTCTGGAAAGTCTAGATCAAACATTTCTACAGTTGAAATTGATGAAAACCTGTGTATAGAACAGAAAGATTCAGGTGCTATGTCTGAAAAATCAAATCATTCACCAAAAGAAACCTCAGGAAGTAATAAAGAGAATGTGGAGAGAGTCATGAGTTCTTTGTCAATGAAATCAAATAAATCAACAAAATCTAATGTATCTGCAAAGTCTAACAAATCGAAAGTATCCGAGCCTGCTTCAGAACAACCTGAATGTATAGACGAAGATCAAGGAAAAAGAGCACCAAGCGCTTTGTCCTCCCTGTCTAATGTTTCAGTAAAATCTAATCATTCAAAAGTTTCAAGTGTAATGTCGGCAAAGTCCAATACCTCTGTGAAATCTAAGAAGTCAACTGTTTCGGATGTACAGTGTGAAAATGTGGATGCAGAAACATGTCAAACTGGAGAAAGATCCCAGAGTGCGTTGTCAGTAAGAACCAACACATCTGTGAGATCCATAACGTCAAAAGCATCAGAGGCTACTGGACAAGAACTTGGTGAGGAAGATAAAGAAGTAAGGGCACTGAGTGCCATGTCTTGTAAATCCTTTGTTTCAACTACATCTAACAAATCAAAGGTTTCAGACACAGTTCCTCTTGAGTCTGCAGAGATAGATAACGATATAGAAGAAAGAGCGCTAAGCATAACATCAGCTAAATCAAATATCTCTGTAAAATCTAAGATTTCAGAAGTTTCTGAAGAAGCGCTGAAGAAAACTGGAACCACAGATGGGGAAAGAAAAGAGGACAGGGTTGCAGATGTAATATCTCCATGTTCTTTGTCAGCAAGATCCAATGCTTCTGCAAGCTCCAGAAAGTCAAAAATGTCAAAGAATGGGCTTAAAGATCCTGAGGATAAGGATGAAGGAAAAAGCAAAAGAGCTTCAGGTGCAGCATCGCCTGCAAGATCTAAAAAGTCAGAAACTTCCGAAATTGCACCTGCTGATTTTGCAGCAGAAGACCAGACTGCAGTGAGAACACCAAGTGTGTTGTCAACAAAATCAAATATCTCTACAAGATCTAAGACGTCCAAGGGTTCAGACACGAGCTTCAAAGTAAAAGAGGAGGAAACAGTGGAAAGATCTTCAAGCGCAATGTCTGCTAAATCTAACAGTTCAGTCACATCAAAGAAGTCAAAATTGTCAGAAGTGCAATCTGAAAAAGTAGCATTAGAGGAAGAACAAGTGGAGGAAAGAGCTCCAAGTACTGTTTCTATTATATCTGGTATTTCTGCCAAACTTGAAAAGTCCACCCAAACAACCAATTCTGTAGAAGTTGACCCTGCTAAATCTGGGGAGGCTGAAGATATGAAGATGGAAGAAAGAGCACTAAGTCCCATGTCTCCAAAATCCAAGGTGTCCTCCAGATCCACAAAGTCAAAGAGTTCAGCACTGGCTATCGAGCAGATTACTGAATTTGAAGATTTGAATGAGAGGTCTGCTAGTGCCCTGTCGGTAGGGTCTGTAAAGTCTAAGAAATCACAAAATTCACAGAGGACAGCTGATCAACCAGCACAGAAAGAGGACAGCGATGAGAAGAACTCTAGTGCCCTTACAAACAACATTTCAGAAGTTGACCTTCATGTGGAGAGATCTGCATCTGTCAAATCTAACATTTCTACAAAGTCTAAAGAATCTGTTGGTTCAGAGATTCAGACTGAGGGGAGTATTCAGATGCAGGACCAGTTAAGCAGAGCTAAGAGCAAGCTGTCAGCTAAGTCAAATGTCTCCACAAAATCTAAGAAGTCCACAGCTGAAGAAGAGAAAGAAATTAGTAGTGACCCTGAAGATACTGCAGTTAACAATGCAGAAATGGGTGATAACAGAGTTCAAAGTGCTTTATCAGACCATTCAAAGGCATCAAGCTCTGTTAAATGTGTCTGTGGTGGCTTGAAGAAGTCAAAACCTACAACAAAAGCGTCTGCAAATAAAGCTGACAATGAAGAGAGGTCTGCCAGTGCATTGTCTCACAGATCTGTGAAGTCTAAAACCAGTTCAGTCAGCAGCAATTCTGAAAGAGATTTAACACCAGCAAGTGCTTCAGTTTCCATTGGGATTGTCGAGGAATATGATGTGGATAATATTGAAGAGGAAAGTGTGTCAGTGGCATCAGCGACTCCTGTTCCACACTTGAAATCAAAAAATGATCTATATTGCGAGGGCTCCTCAAATATTCTGGAAAATACAAAACAACAGCGCACACCATCACCACATGACAGACCTAAAAGTTCATTGTCAGCAGGAACAAATGTCTCAAACAAATCCAAGAAGTCTGGATGCACTCAAAGCAACTCTGCCCAGCCACTATCAGATACAGCAAGTGGGATTAATTATGAGATGGCAAGTGATAAATCTGTAACAAATAATGTTATGGAAACTAAATCTGATAGCCATCTTACAAAGCCGAAATCCCCAACCAGCGAAGTACGGTCATCCAGTAAGACCTCCAGTGTTTCACACTCCAAAGAAAGAAAACCTTCAGTCAACGACAGACCAAAAATTAATGCATCCAATTCATCACCTCATTTGGAAATAAAAGTGCAAAATAGTAATGATGATTCCAAAAGTGAAACCTCAAATAAAGAGTCAAAAAGATCAAATCATTCAAGCAACAGACCCGTTGAAAAAGATAAGGAAGATAAGATTTCAAGACCTCGATCTGCAGCCTCAGAGAATCGGCTCAGTCCCAGCCCATCAAAATCCCCAAAGAAATCCAAAAAGCCCGTAATTCTTCTTGGGGGCTCTAATGATAGTGTCTTGTCTCAGTCTGTCTCAGCTACAGAGCCATTAAACAAAAATTCCAGCAATTTGAATATGGCAGGAGATGCATCGGATAGGACAAATGTGTCTGATAGGACGTATAATGGCCCCCTGGATGTTACTGATTATGGTAGGAATATCAGTGACAAAACGAGTGAAAAAAGCAGTAAATGCAGACACAGAAAAGGCAGCAGCTCTTCACAGCAAAAGGCAGATGATGAGATGTCTGAGATAGTTCCAGCTAACCTACCAAATGCTTCTCCAACTGAGGTAGTGAATGAATGGTTGAATAAAATTCCATTGGACAGTGCTTTGTATGATGATGGAGATGAATTCCATGAAAACTCTGAAGAATTAGAGACAATGAACAGATTACAAGAGCCAACACAAAATGAAATAGGGAATGAAAGTGAAGGAGATGTTGATGTAGTTGCGTTTGAGCCACAAAATGAGAAGGAAGCTCAACTTTTAACTGAAGAAATTGATAATAATGAAGACAAAGAAGATGATGTTGAAACAGTGACTGACAAAGACCTTGTGGCTGGTGGTAATAACCAATCTTGTCCCGAACAAGATGTCTCAAAAAGTTTTCATTCTTCTGTCCAGGTTATGAGAGTTTTATTGAGTCCCAAACTTGATAGATGCAATAGTTTACCAGAAGTATCTACTGTATATGGGCAAAAACTCAGCACATCAGCAAGAGGGCTTTTAGATTGCCTTGTAAATCTTCAGTTGATTCATTTTGATCCCAATGATGTAAATGGTAAAGCTGAAAAATACAAGGACCTTATGAACATGCTTCAGTCCCTTTGGCTTTGTGACACATCTGATAGGATGACAGTTGCACAGAAAAGTAAATCCAACGATCAGCAGTCTGATGATGAATTGAAGGCCAAGTCATCTTCAGGGGTAGATGTAAGCAGTGGATCAACTGGCTCTGGAAAGAGCAGTGTTAATGATAGTACCCAGGCTCAGAAATCCCATGCCAATACAGAAGGTGAAGGACTTGAGACACTGACAAAATTACAAGAGTTTGATGAAACAGAAAGAGAGGAAGCTTTGGGCGTGGTAGAAATGAAATCTGATCCAGCAACGCCAGATATTGCAAGTCGTGTTCAGTGGACCCCTGAGACTGAGGCAGAGGGTACTGTGGAAGAAAGACAAAAAGAAAGTAACATTCCAGCCTCAGATGATACTATAAGGAGTAATGACAGTCCAAGAGAGCCACTTGAAACACCTCCTTCATCAAACAAGAGTGCTGGAAATGATCATCAGGAAGACACAAGTTCAGGTACTCCTCCATCAGTGCAGAAGGCTCAGTTAACAAAAAAGTTTTCCCAAGATCCTGATCCTGTCTGGGTATTAAATCTGCTAAATAAACTACAAAAACAGTTCATGACACATTATGTCAACGCAATGGCTGAATTCAAAGTACGCTGGAACTTAAATGACAATGATCAGCTTGATGCTATGATATCTGAATTAAGGGATGAAGTCCACAAGAGGATACAATTAAGTATAGACAGAGAACTCAAAAAAATTCAGGGTCGTGCTGGAAAACCTAAACCACCCAAAGAAGCCATGTCACGTGAGTCAACTATTCAAACAGAACAAAGGCGGAGGCGTCTGAAAGTAATGCTCAATCATTCCATAGATACAGCGGCAAAAAGTGATGATGATAATACAGCAACAGGGACTGATTTTAGTGATCAGCGGAGTGATGATGAGTACTGCCCATGTGACACATGCATGAAAAAGAAAATGGCATCAAGGCCTGTTTTACCCGCAGAAGTTTTAAATTCTGCCCCGGTGATGATGGACTTTGATTTGAGAAAAATTCTCCAAAAGAAAAGAGAAGCTCCCACAAATAGCGAAAACTATATTATAGAGGAGACTGGAAATGAGGAACTAAACACAGAAGTTGAAGGTGGACCAAATGGCAAGGAACTTGAAAAGGACAATTCTGTGAAAGACATAAATGAAGAAAACCAAGAAATGCAATCTTGCCTTCCAGTGCAAGAAACTTCAGATGAACTTATAAACACTGATTCTGCGAAGGAACATGAAGCAATGGATGCTGAAGCTGAAAAAACACAAGACATTGAGGAAGGAACTTCCATCGAAAGTAATACCAATGAGCAAGAACATGTACGAGAAGGGGATACTGCTCATGATGAAACAGCAGAGCAGTCTGAGACACTTGAAACTGAAAATGTAGCAGCAGTCAAGATAGATACAGTGGCAGATGAGGAAATTGCTGAGAGGGTATCAGCAGGTATGGAAAAAGAAGAGGATACTGAGGCTGACGCAGCTGAGGATGAAGAAAAAGACGAATTAGCACAGAGTGAAGGGTCTCTGAAAAGTGAAACAGACAGAAACAAGCAACCTCCAGAACCTGAAACTGCTGAAGAAAATGAGACACCTGAAGTTGGTAAAGGTGGAGAAGAGGAAGAGACTGACAATAAATCAGCAGAAGAACAAGAGGCCGAAGTTGAAATAGGAGAAGATAAGGCAACAGAAGCAGAAATTGCTGAATCTGAACATACAAAAGAGAGTGAATCACCCGATGATGAAATAGATGCTGAAACAGAAACTTTGGAGAAAATTGAGACACCTGGGGAAGAACTGACAGTGGAAGAAAAAGAAGCTGATGGGGAAACAGAAGAGAAAGAAGCAGCTGAAACTGAAACTGTAAAAACTCCTAGTGTTGAAACAGCAGATAAAGAGGAAGAAGCTGAACATGAAGCAACTGAGGAAAAAGAGTCTCTGAAAGATGAAACAGGGGAGGAAGAGGAAGAGGAAGCTCCAGAAGCAGAGGAAGAAGAAACAGAAGGAGACGAGTCAGTTGAAGAAAAGTACACCAGTAAGGATGAAACAACAGGAGAGGAGACAGAGGATGGAGCAGCAGATGAGGAAAAGACTAGTGAAATTGCAAAAGATGGAGATACAACAGGGGATGAGTCTGCAAACGAGTTAAATCCAGTGGAGGATGAAATAACAAAAGATGGAGAGACAACTGATGATGGAGCGCCAACTAAATTAGAAACATCAGTAGAGGAAGAAACAGCTGATGAAACAGCAGAGGATATACAGAGAGATAACAGTGAAACAGCAGAAGATGGGGAGACAGCTGATGATGAAATACCAGAAGACGGAGGGACAACTAATGATGAAACAGCAGGAGGTGAAAAGACATCCAAAGCTGTAATAGCAGACAATGGAGAAAGAATGAATGACATGACAGTGACAGCTGGTGATGGAACAAGTGTCGATGAAGAATCTGCAGCAGAAGGAGAAGCTGAAGAAACAGCTGATGAAGAAACACCAGAAGATCTAGAGACAAATGATGATAAAACACCAGAAAATGGAGAGACATCTAATGATGAAATTGCAGAAGTTGAAGATGTTACTAAAGTAGGAGGAGATGATGAAGACACAGCTGGTGAAGAAACACCAGAAGATGGAGAGACAACTGATGCAGAAGTAGCTAAAGTGGAAAGTGCAGAAGGTGGAGAGACTTCTGATGAAGATACTCCAGAAGAAGAAGAAGAGACAGCTGATGATGAAACAGCACATGATGGAGAGACATCTAAAGCCGATATAGCAGAGGAACTAGAGAGGATGGATGAAACAGAAAATGAAAAGTCTTCTAATAATGGAACGACTGAAGACAGAGAGACAGTTGATGATGGAACCGCAGATGGAGAGACAGGTCATGAAGCAGTTGAAGATGAAGAAGCAGCTGAAGATGAAATGGCAGGGGAAGAGACAGATGAAACTAAAACCTCAAAGGATGTGGAAACAGCTGATGATGGAACAGCAGAAGATGGAGAGACAGCTGATGATGGAACAGCAGACGATGGAGAGACAGCTGATGATGGAACAGCAGAAGATGGAGAGACAGTTGATGATGGTACAGCAAACGATGGAGAAACAGCTGATGACGGAACAGCAGAAGATGGAGAGGCAGCTGATGATGGAACAGCAGACGATGGAGAAACGACTGATGACAGAACAGCAGAAGATGGAGAGGCAGTTGATGGTGGAACAGCAGACGATGGAGAGATAGCTGATGATGGAACAGCAGAAGATGGAGAGGCAGCTGATAATGGGACAGCAGAAGATGGAGAAACAGCTGATGAAGGAACAGCAGAAGATGGAGAGGCAGTTGATGGAGGAACAGCAGAAGATGGAGAGACAGCTGATGATGGAACAGCAGAAGATGGAGAGACAGCTGATGATGAAACAGCAGAAGATGGAGAGACAGTTGATGGAGGAACAGCAGAAGATGGAGAAACAGCTGATGATGGAACAGCAGAAGATGAAGAGGCAGCTGATGATGGAACTGTGGAAGATGGAGAGACAGCTGATGATGGAACCGCGGAAGATGGCGAGGAAGTAAATGTCGGAACAGGAGAAGATGGTGAGACAGCTAATGATGAAACATCCAAACATGGAGAGACTTCTGATAATGAAACAGCAGAAGATGAAGAATTTGCAAAATCAGAAAAAATTAAGGATGGAGATGCAGCTAATCAAGAAAGTCTAGACGACGATGAGACAGCTGGTGAAGGAATAGGTGATGAAGAAATGGAGGAAAGTGACACAACTGGGGGTGAGGAACGAGGGAAAGAAGAGGCTGGAGTAGCTGGTAAGGATCAAATAGATGGCCCTGATGTTAATTCTAGTGTTGAAAATACTGATGGTCATGATGAAGTAACTGAATTAAAAGCAGATGATGAAGCTGATGATGAACATGTACCACTTAAAAATGAGGGTGATGTTGTTGTACACAGCATTGAAGAAACCACAAGCAATGAAGAAAGCAAAGGAGAGCCTACAGATAACGCACAAGCAGAAGAAAGCTCAGAGTTGATGAGTGATAGCCAAGATAAAGGGTACCCCGAGGCATTGGAAAAAGACAACGAAATGGGAGGTTATTTAAATAGCCATTTTGTAAACATTGGTGAATCGGCTGAAGGGGGAGATGAAGCTGAGGATGAAACTGAACCAGATGTGGAAACAGATGAAGAAGAGCAAAAGATTCCTGCTGCGCAGCCTCAAGTAGGGTCAGTGCAGGAAGATGACCAAACTGATGAAACGACAATGGTATCGTTTGATGCCATAGAAAAAATATGCACAGGCTCTGAGGATGGAGCAGATGCTGATGTTGAGGATTCAGAAACAGAAGTGCACAACAAGTATGACGTTGATAATAAGCATGACAATGATTCTGTCACTACAGAAAAGAAAGAAACTGAAAGTCATGCAAAACTATCAGATATTGCAGAGGTTACTGGTGAAGATGAGAACGAGGAAACAACAAAACAAGATACTGACTGTGAAGAAGAATCAGCTGAAGACGAGACAAATAACTTGACAAGACAAATAACTAAGTCATCCATGGAATCTCAGCCAGGTTCTCTGGAAGAGGTTTTGGATGAGGAGACGAGAAGTCAGAAAAGTTCAGATCATTTGACAGTGAAAGGCAACTGCATGTGTCCGACTATAACCTCAGAGGAGGACAGCAAAGACACACAAGAAAAAAGTGAATCAGAGTCTGTAGATTTAGGCAGGCCTGCTGCCTCCCCTAAGAAAGATGCTAAAAAATCCAGCAAACTGAAAAATGTTAAATAACTACATAATATGAAGTTTTAAATAGTGTTTGGAAACACTGGTTTTAGTTCTAAGACTGTATACTTCATACTGTGTATTATGCACTTTATTAATTACTGCTCTGGTATTTGCACACATGCACAGCACAACCAATGTTGTTAAAGGGAATAACTGAAACTTGAAACAGTAATGTGAAATACAAGGAAACCATTTCTTTGTATATTTACAAATAGATAACCACAAGTATTTAGTATTTTTGTATTGAGCTGCATTGAATTATTATATATACACACTACTGTATGGGAGCCTTAGCCTTTATATATTATTATGCCTAGGAAATGGGAGGATGATATGGTGCAATAGGAATTGTATTATGTTCACATGCAACCAGCAAAACTGATGAAAATCCCTACAGAGGAATATGTGTGAATGCATGTGTGTGAGCATGTAGCAGGAAAAGGAAAACTGTCTCCAATTTAGTCGAAAAATTTAACCTACTACATCGTTATACTATATGTTGAATCATCATATAATTTTGAGCAAAACCTGATTTAAATGGAAAGTGAAGGCTGTCAGCCAACCATTAGCATTATATATTTATGTATTTACTTTGTTGGCTTTAATTTTTCCTCATAGTAAGCATTTAAAACGACAAAAAATCATTAAAATAGCAATTAAGAAAGAGAGAGAGAGAGAAAAAAAGTACTCATCAGTATTAACACCAGATTATTTACTTATTTAGATTTACAGAATCTGTACTCTGTCCCTTAAAATATGTGATTATCGGTTAGTAGGCTGATATCACGTTGGACTTCATTACACTGTATATTGCAGTGCCGCAATACTACAATGATCCACTCCATTTTATTGAAGACTTAATGGCATGTAAAATACCAAGTCCCATTATGGAAGCCTTTAAATAATAGGAAAATATGCCTTAGATGCTTTGCCACATGCACCAGTGCAAGGTATTTTGACTTTATCCATGACCTTATCCTGAAGAAAACTGCATATATCACATAAACTGAAAGTTAATAAAAGAAAAGATAAAAGAAAAGACAATACTGCTAATAAATGAAGAAAGACGAATTGGTATCACAGATACATGCCCGTTCTGCATAACGCACATAATATTCAAAGAAAGTTAGAATTTGCAGTTGGTGGACTGGCAATCAAGTATGTAAGATTTGTCCCTCGGAATAAAATGTATTGTACTGTACCAGTATTGTACTGGATAACCACTTCTTCTGTGACTTGAATGTACCAATAATCTCAATAAACCAAATATATATTTAAGAGACATGTGTTTGCCCTGTAATATTACCTAAATCCACAATGTTTGGTATGTTTTGGCATTAATACCATTTTATAACTCATAAAATTACATTACAAACACAGTTATCACATAGTTAGTTGTTTATATACCTTCATTTGACTTCTGATCACCTGGAGCATGGGCGCCAGAAGCATTTTTAATGTGGGGGGGACGCAGCGCTCCACATCTTGGAAAAGTGTGTGGGGGGGGGGGGGAGAAACGAATGATTTATAATTGGTATATTGGTTCCGGCGCCCATGACCTGGAGGCATCTCTACTGTCCTCTAAACATTTTAGAGAATCCTGCTTTCACCAGTGGACAAATGTCCTTTGCATTAGGAGAAGGAAAACTTCCAAAGTTAGTTATGAGGTTTATTTTACACTGTAAGGGGAAGGTTGAAGAGCTTTATACCTGCAAGGTGGACTAAAATATTAAAGCAGACAGTGTTTAAAACCCTCCAGCAGCACTGCTGTGTGTGATCCACATACCTCTACCATGTAACTGTCACTGCTGTACTGAGAATGATCCACCTCCCAAACAGTACCTGAACCTGAAATGGTCCTGAACACTGATGAATGAGGTAAAGGGAGCCAACATACAGGTGGACTATAGTCAGTAATTCTAAACAACAGTGAGTGTGTAAAAGTGGCTTGTATATTTAGTGCACAGTTCATTCACATACACTACTGTAAACCTGAATCTTATTTAAAACGTATGAGTGAACAATAGATAAACCATTAATTTTAAGTAAACAAAACAGTGGCATAACTTTAGTATTCATAACATTAGCTACATTAGCCAGTGAACTGAGTGGACCGGCTGCATGGTCAAGTATGGGTTTTATGTTGATTAATATTAGTTTTGTTCTGCATTATTATAGAACATTATTAATTATATTGTTGCTGAAACAGCACAATAAAACACACAAAAACAGTAAACCTTTTAAACATTGTTCCTCGCTCACATTAGACTTTACAGTACACAGTCATACCTGTGCACATTATTTATCCAAGACCTTTCCTTTACCTGTCTTCACTGTTAAGGTTCTTTTGAACCCCCGTG
>JBBPCZ010000163.1:9407779-9420874 GCA_037974445.1 Brycinus macrolepidotus | reverse complement strand
TTTATAATACTGTTTCATAGCAGGAACTAAGCATGAATGAATGAGTTGTGCTGCATTAACTGCATTAACACATAAATCACTGCTATTAACAACCAAGCAGTTCTGCTAAGTTACTCAATACCTAATAGTGAACTAATGATGAGTAGTTCACTGTTAATTAATCAGAAACTACCAAGTCCTACATATCTCCCAGAGAACTATTTACTAACTATGGATTCTTTATTATAAGTACTAGTTCAATACTGGTCTAATGGACATTTACTGATCACTTAAATTAGCCTATTCCAAGACTTGGTTAAACAGTGTAGAAATCTTTATGTTATCACAAAAGATCATCTTCAGAGGCCTGTATTTAGGTACCATACCATACCGTACCCAGTGGTGCTTTGGACTAACAACATCACGTTTTTTCATATTTGGTAGTATCTGCCACAAATCAGCCCACAAACACGACACTGGCTAAAATGGTAGCGTCCATAATTTTTTTCGGCTTACAGAAGTACATGGTTCACTGTACACAATGTTCTAGCTCCACATTTTTGTTTAGTCTCGTTGTGTCCAGAATATTATTTTGTTTACTGCACTCTTTTTTGCAGTATGTGAGACAGTGTTTTTTCCAAACAAAAGTCTTGAAGGCATGGTTAATCAGAGGTGGCTCATAGAAATGCATGGTTGCATTGTACGTTGGGTTCCAGATCCATATTTTTTGTTTGATCTCATTTAAATATAAACAAATCAGCAAGTATTATTTTATACACTGAACGAGGTGTAACTACATTGTTAAACACTAATTATCTTATTACTAATAAATCAGGTGTTACTGTGTTCTTCCTGAGGAGTTTTACTGTTTATATTACTGTCTTTATAATACTGTCAGTACAGGATTAATATGGGATTAATATCAGAATCATCACCAACTTCTGAACTACAAGGAAAATAAACATACAATAAATAAAAATTTGGCCATCTGTTTTGATCTATTCTTCGTTACAAGTATTCATAACAGATAAAAATCTGTGCCAGGAATAGGTAGACCTTATTGTAACTGAATTCATTTGGCCATGTAGAGTATGTCCAAAACTAAACATACATTTTATCTACAAAACCTTCTAACTATACCCTTTAATCCCTTTAATCTACTGAGCTATCTGCTTCGTACAGGAACAAATGTCTGTCTTAAAATAGCACCCCAAAACAGTCTAACCACTGAGATTAAAATACATCTAATTGACAGGGGAAATACTAAAAATACTTCCCAACAAATTTGACTGAAGCAGAAGTCTTATTACATCAAATGAAATCTGCTTGAGAAGAGACAAACCAAGAAGCTGTTCATCATGAAAAAAATAAGTTTACTTTAAACCACTTCTGGACCAGCAAGACCTACATATCTGTGGATAATCTACTGATAAACCTGAACTAAGCGTCTGGAGAGGCTTTGGTGATGGCCAATATTATATGATTTGAATATATGGCAGACATGTTGTCGGCATTATTGACGTTCAGACTGCCGATTGAATGACTTTAGAAGAAAAACAAGCCTGCTGTGCAAATGAATATTTAGGACTAGGCCAGCTGTTGCAACCTTTTTTCCAGTAAACCAGCTTATCACTTTGGTCAGTCATCTGTTGAGTCGAGTTTAACAATATTTGATTTGATCACTAACAGTGTTGGATCCAGACATGTTGACTGGGGTGGCCAAGGTGGGACACAATGGGCGGTAGCCATAAAACAGCTAAACTTAATGAATGCCAGATGATTGGGAAAAATCCAAATGCAGACAGATACACTGTATTTTTACATTTAATAAAATATAAAGGTTTTACTTCCTCCTGTCACAGGGAAAGTAGGGTTATTTAAATGTGCACTCTCTGTAAACTAGAAGAAACTGTTTAAGACTGGCTAAACCTAAAATTTCTAACAGAAAAAAAACATGGAAAATGATGAATGACAAACTAATGATTAAAATGATCTTTTTTTCAGGAAACTAGCGGCCATAAAATCATGAATAAAATACATGGTAACACTTTACTGAAGGGCAGCATTCATAAGACTACATGACACCTACATAAGTCTTTTATGAAAACTAACATGAATCTACATTAATGGTTTACACAAATGGCTGGTTTTGTCAGTTTCCCTCTAGAAAGTCAATGTCAGTGACAATGGACGCTTGTTGGAATAAGCCTTTGTAAATGTTTATGTACATGTCATGTAAACTACCATACAGTAAAGTATTACCAAACATGCTTCTTAGTGAACTAGCTAGATTAGCTTTCGTCAACTGTTATCTAAAATTAAAGGAGAATCGAAGTTACTGTGAGTTTGTACAAATGCATAGGCTATTGCTACTGAATAACCAAATTTGCAGAAAATCTTTTATACGTCATTAATTTGAATTAATTTACAGGGGGTCTTCGCGTTACGGCACAGATATGTTCTTTCGACAGTGATGTAACCCGAATTTTGGTGTTAGTCGAAACACACCCTAGCCTAAGTCACTTACCTCTCCTAACACAGTTGTAAAATCATAAAAACACAACTAAGCCACAGAAAAAGGAAAAGGAAAACTCTCTTATTCATACGCAGTGTTAGTGCGTATTCTTCCGCCGCGCACAACCAAACTAGTTCGCCCACATAGTCCGTAAGTACACTGCTAATGGCGTAACCCGAGTGGGAGTGGGAGTGAGCATCGTAAACTCGAAACGTCGTATGTATGTATGTCGACTGTTGTAACCCGAGGACCCCCTGTACATAGCTCTACGAAAAACAGCCATTCATATTTCATGACAATGACTTGAGAATGTGCTGATTTTTATGGGCACCACGGAGCTAGAGGCTGTCTTGCAGTAGGTGGATGCTATGCTATAAACATATATTCATGTTTTTCTAGGCTACTATAAGAACAACCAGAAGGTGGCCATTAAGACTCTAAAGGAAGGCAGCATGGAGCCAGAAGCCTTCCTGCAGGAGGCTAACCTCATGAAGAAGCTACAGCATGAAAGACTGGTGAAACTTCATGCTGTAGTCACACAACAGCCCATCCTCATTGTGACAGAGTTCATGGCAAATGGTGAGGAACTTACTGTCATCAGTTGATATTAATGTATTTCACCAATGATTGATATCAAATATAAACACACAAATACAGAAACATTATGTAGCAATAGAGGCGAAAGCATGGGTCATCATAAGAAAACGTGCAAAGCATTTTAATCAAAAGTTTGACTAGCAGTTATGTGTGTAATGTGATATTAATGTGGAATCGACACAGATGGATGAGTTAGTCTGAATGATGCATATTCAAATCACTACTTATTATTAATTCACTTTTACTGGACTTTTAGGGAGCTTATTAGACTTTCTCAAAACGGATGACGGCAGAAAACTAAAACTGCCCAAGCTGATAGACATGGCAGCTCAGGTAAGTGTCTTTGCCACCCTGTTTGCCCATGTTTGCAGTGTGTTTGATTCAAGTTCTTACAGAAGTAAAATAGAAGAGAAGTTTCCATAGTTTGATGTGAAATATGGAAAGATATATTTGTCAGGCCAGCAATCTATCGGACAGAATATTTAGACATCCTCTCTTAAAGTGCTATTTTGAGAGTGAGTGTCTGTCTTAAATTTGTGTGACAAGGGTAGTGGAAAAAAGTTAATGCCGTTCTCAGTTTGCGGTCAGGCTTTGAGCGTCAGCCTCTCACAACCTCCCCACGACTTGATTATTAACTTCCGAACAGGAAGTGATGTCACTCTTTCCATCTAACCACCTCCCCTGAGACTGCATGCGTTCTCTAATGTTTGAGTGGTTATGTCCTGTTTGAAATCACTGAAATGTTGGCACATCATTGACTAATAAAATAATGGAAAAAGAAAATAAACCATTAAGGATGTAGATAACTGTAGCAATTGATAATGAATGTAGAACTTCAAAAGTACAAACATTTCAACATACACTATCAGAAAATAAGGTACTACACTGACACTGGGATGGTACCGCTCAAGTCACTGGGGTTCTCAGTGCCATTTGTTAGGGTATATAATTTCAGAATTCATTTTTTAAAGTTGTATTAACTCCATATGCTTTGGCTCCAGGCTTTTTATTTTGTTTTCCTACTTAAAATGTATATTAGGTACAGATGTGCCATTGGGAAAATGAATGCAGTGCATATTTAAAACCTATTTAAGGTACACAATTGGACCTTAAAATATATTGTTATATTTATATTGTTCGTACCTCGGTACAGTACCCTTTTTTTCTGACAGTACCTCTTTTCTTTTCAGAAATATTGCCTTAAAAGGTTAAAATGCTTTTAGACCCACAGACCATCTTTGTGCAGTTTTATACAGTTCATTCTTCTCTATGACAGATTGCAGAGGGCATGGCCTACATAGAAAAGAAGAATTACATTCATAGAGATCTTCGTGCTGCCAACATCCTGGTGTCAGAAACGTTGCACTGTAAGATAGCTGACTTTGGCCTGGCCAGGATTATAGAGTCTGAGTACACTGCACAAGAAGGTATGAAGGTTATTCTTCCATTACTTTTCAAATATTTCACTTGGGAATAAAATTAATCATGATTAGTAAAATGCTGATTCAAATGCTACTGGTCATATAATTTAGCACAGAGGAGACCAGCAATTGCAACACTTTTTTTTTCTTTTTGTCTATGGATGCCATCATTTACAAACGTTGACAAGATGACCATATTTTCTGCTACAAATACAAAGAAAGTTGGTGAAAAAAGGTTCAGCTGATATTAAAACCTGCTGTAAGTGTTAACAGTATGCAGGGGACATTAAACCTATTAAACCCTAAATCTACTTTGTGTAATTGTTTTGTTTTACTACGTCATTTGTAAGCACTGGCTGACCTTAACATTGTGGAAAAAACATTCATGAAGAATAGATGAATAGAAATGGTTCGTAATTACTTCATAATGATTAAGTTCCTATATAACCCAAGACTGTTTTTATCTCAATTTTTTAATGCAAATTCGGTTTTATGAAAATATGTTTGTGTTTCCGACAAATCCTTCTAATTTCCTTCAGTTTGGGAAAATGGTGGTCATGTCCAATAGTGATATCCACCCTCTTCCTTACTTCTGACTGATGACAGAATCAGAGTCAGAATCAGAAAACTTAATTGATCCCGGATGAAAATTGCTTATGTTATGACTGCACAGACACACAGAGACACAGAGACAAAAACAATATAAAATATAAAGTCTACATAAATCCAATAAAACTATATACACAAATGCTGGGGTATTAATACTATAGATAAGTAACTTACAGTTAATTAAATTACTAGTAACACAAATAATGGTTAGGAGTACGTTATTGCATGTAGAGATCAATAATATATAAGTAATATTGACATAAGTAGTGATATTTCACATGGTAAGATTCTTGCACATAATAAGTTAATGCACATAATGAAATGATTTAGCACACATGAAATTGCACATGGTAAGAGTGTTGCACATAATAATAAGATGTTGCACATAATGGTAATGTTTTAACACCCGACACTTGAGGTTTTACATCTTACTCATGTAAAAAAACCTCCTTTTTTTAAATAATGGGGTTGGGCAGTGGGGGTTAGGGCTGGTGTCATGTGAAAGTAGTATCTTAAAATTAAAAGACAGTATAAATTTTGAATGTTAAGTTGTTAAAACTTAATCGATGATTGTTCACTGATAATTGATTGTTTCAGTAGTACAATATTTATTTTAAAATATATTGGCATGTTAAGAGCATCTGAAATAGCAGAAATGCCTTGATTCATTCTGTTAAACTGTTTGCTTCATCTCAAATCCACATTTGATTTGGAAAATTCATATCACTGTCATCACTTGAATGTGTTATGCAGTTGTGTAATGTTAGTATATGAGTTTTTTCTTGAGATGTTATCTCAACTACAAACATGCACAGACACACACACACACACACACACATACATTCCTTCATGCTCTTTCTTCTTTTTCTCTTTGACTGATTAGGTGCAAAGTTCCCGATTAAGTGGACAGCCCCTGAGGCGATTAATTTTGGCACCTTCAGTATCAAGTCAGACGTCTGGTCCTTTGGTGTTCTCCTTACAGAAATAGTGACGTATGGAAGAGTACCATATCCAGGTAACAGGGGGTGCACAATAATATATATTAATAAACATTAACAATGACAATAGATTTTATAAATGGGTTTTTATAACCCAAAGAGGAAAATAGGAAAATATGATACCCTGCAGAAAAATTTAATAAAAATAAATAAAAAATGTGTGAACCTTTACGTCACTAGATGTTGACTAGTGAAACGTAAGAGTTTTGTATTGATGTTACTCACTAGGTGGCGTTATTCCTCAAGTGAGTCTTAAAGAGCGAAGGTCATACACCTCCTAGAGGCCGACAAATTGGGAATTTTTGACCTTTTGGAATGCTTGTAGCCATGTGGGGCCACAAACATGCCAAATTTATTGTGGATTGGTGTAGCATATGAAATCTTTTTAAAAAAGACAAAAAAAATAGACTAACTTTGCATGACCAACAGTCAGTTATAATAATTTCAGTGCTATCCTTTGTACTGAAGACCTGTCGACTTACAACACATTTTTCATTGGAGCCTTTGGTTTCTATTGTTTTTCAACTTCACTGTATTGGCTGCTACATATAAGCCTAAACAGGCTTTCTGCTCTTTCATTAAGAACAAGGAAAACCAAATCAAATGTTTTTTGAGGAACCAAATGTGGTTCTTCTATGGCACCATCCAAAGAACCCTTTCACCTTTATTTTTACGCCAGTATATATCTACTATAACCCAAAACCTAGTTCACAGCTTACCTCAGCTTTTAAATTCTGTCATATTAAAAAAACGCCTGCGATTTACTACAGGCATGACGAACCCGGAGGTGATCCGTAACCTGGACAAGATGTACAGGATGCCATGTCCGGATGGCTGCCCCGAGGAGCTGTATGATATCATGGTCTCGTGCTGGAGAGAGAAACCAGAAGAAAGACCCACATTCGAATACCTGCAGGACACTCTCAATGACTTTTACATTGCCACCGAGGGCCAGTATGAGATGCATCCTTAGGCTTCATGAACTCAAGAAGAGGCAAATAAATGGATAGATACACAAAAAAGACATAACGGGTATTGCAGGACAAAATTGCTCGCCAAATTAAATGATACTTGGATGCAGCACATGGTGAAAATGGGAAGTACACTCCCTGTAAGTGGACCCATTCATGGATTTTATGGCCATATCACAACAAATTGCAGTTCATCCTTGATTTCCTAAGGAGAATCACAGACCACTTTGGATGAATATAATTCATAGTGACATACAGTTGATGTAATATCCGGTAGGTGAAACTGAATTTTTAAAGCTACCTAGCAAATACATTGCACATTTAGCAAGTATGCCATAAATCATTAGAAGAAAAGGTGCAGCACTTATTCTACCATATAACAACACTTTATTTAGTTAAACCGACAACATTTCCACCAACATGCAAGTTCTTTATCAGATGTTTTATATCACATTGCGTCATGTTAGTGTTTGCACCTTTTTTTCCTAATAGGCCTTTTCTGATGTTGGTTGCTCTTTGGTTTTAATCTTTTTTCCTTTGTGTTCATGAAATGCAGTAGCTAAATTAACTTAGGTCTTTACCTTTGGGCTGGTTTACCTGTATTCTTGCCCTATTTGGTGTATCTGGAAACCAAGCACAGTTCTTGTCACTCTCCAGAATAGAGCTGGCCCACCTTTATGAATAACCTGACTGCATGACCAATCAGAGATTTGCCTTTTTCTCCTTCAAGTGTAGCAAGTGTGGCAACAGATAAGCAGAGGAACACCCAGCACTGATGCTCAAGCAAGGTTAAAAAGCGAGGTATTGGTGTAAAATTATTATTATTTTTTTATTTTTGTTATAACTGAATCCTGAGATATTGTACATTTCCTAATCTCCAAGCCATTTGTTAAGTGTATTGTTAATTAAAAATAATGATTATTTCTTTATGAACGAAAAGCGCTGATTTCCACATATGAACCCAAAATATTAAAAAAGGAGACCAAAAGCCACTGAAAACAAACACTTACGCCAGGTTCAAAAGAAACAGAACCCGAAGGATTTTGTGTAAAAATGTATGATGTAACTGCGATGTACTGTACATTACTTAATCATTTTCACATACACTAGGCATTTAATCAGTATGGACACACCTACTGCAAGTAAAGCTTAAAAGGAAAAGGAAAAGAAGAGGTCTTTAAAATGATACTGCAAGATCTTTGATCAAAATGAAAATGTCTTATAAAATATTTTCGATTGTGCTTTTTTGTGCTGTAATCTTTGCAAATGCCCAAATCCACAATGTTTCTAAATTTAGTTGGAAAATAGATACTACTTATCTGTTACTAACAGATAATAACAGATGAATACTGACTTAATATGTTCACTACCCTACACTCTTAAAAACAAAGATGCCAAAAAAGGTTTCTTGAGTGTTGCCATAGTAGGACCACTTTTGGTTCCATAAAGACTCTTTGACTGGATGTACAGCACTTTGCAAGTGTCTTAGGACCAATAATATTAAAATAATTCAAAATTCAATTCACGTTCATACTGTGAACAGAGATTTTATGTATGCCAATGTAGTCAATTAACCATTTCTAAACTCCTCTTAGTGGAAGCCAAGTATTACTTACAGTTACCATCAAATACCTGGTTTGGCTCAGTCAGTACTTCATTAAATGAAATCAGATGTGCTGCTGATGGCATGCAATAGCTGGAGGCACTGAGGAAAAATCTTGAACCAGAGCTGTGTTCTTCTAACTAAAATATTTTTCTATAACTATTTTTTTTTTTTTACAAAGAAAACAAATCTTAATACGTTTTACTACTTTCATGTTTGTTTGCATTTATTCTAATGTTCTAACTGGTTTTGCTGACATAAGATAAATGGCTTTAAACAATCTTTGTCTGTGGTTGAGACACGTATGAATAACCTTTCTGAAGTATCTGAAGTACCTTTCTGAAGTGTATAGCTGGAGGAGACATTGTGGAAGTGAATTCTGGAAGAGAGTTAGGCCAGTCTCAGACTTTGTGTAGTTATGAGGGCAGGAAGAAGTGTAGGTCAAATTAGTGTTCAAGGCACACCTAGAGGACCCCTCCCTTCTCTCTCTTCCCCATGAGGCTGAAACAAGCTTGCAGATAAGTGAGCGAAAATGACACCAACACCCTAGAGCCAGTCCTGAGGTTTCCTGCTCAGCTGAAACAGGAAGCAGTGAGTAAGCATTCTTCTCATACCATTGCTAGAGAACACACTCGCTCGCCAGCGATAAGAGCGGCCTGGCCTGGAATTACAAACAGCCATGGAAGCCTTTACTTTACTTAACCTTTTGGGGAAAGAACTTCAGGTGTATACTTAAGAAAATCCACTCGAGATTGCGTTTGCTGAACTCACAATGCTGAGACATCTGCACTATGTCATGGTGACGCTCGGAGGATTTGAGCACCAATGAGGGTGCCCTCCTTGACTTGACCCTTGAGTGCTAGTGTATCTAAGCAATATGTTCCTATTCATATAGTTTTGAATCAACTCTTCAAAGCCTACTATGTGTATGGTTTGAAGCATTTGTGAAGCAGTGCTCCACCAGCCAGGCTAATGGCCAGTTCTGAAGAACTATTAACCTGTGTGCATTCCACTCTCATACTTGTTAATGATGTCACTTAATCTGCTTTTGTGAGCAGTGAACAGCTCTGAACGGCAGTGCCTTCTGACTAAAGGAAGACTAAAAGAGGTGCAGATAAATGCAACATCATGTTAGTGTGCGTGTGTGAGTGCACTTGTTTATTTCTGTGCGGTGTGTATGTGTGTGCGTTCCTCGATGTTCTGGCGGATAAGATGAAGAGAGGGGTGAGGGTGCTCAGTAAGTTTACAGCAAGTGCCAGCTCCATGATTTCGGACCTGATATATGCAGCACATTCCCAGAGCCAATTATTCTAATGCGTCCTCACACATTGCTTATCTGTAAAAACTCACTCAATTATAATGATTACAGGGAAGCATCTTCTTTGAAATATATACAATGACCACTGCTTTGATTTAAGCATCCGGGTGAACTTCTCCCAAGAAGCTCAAGAAACTGTTTCATTTGCATTGCATTTCTTCCAGGCTGAAGTATCCATTATTCAGCATCTGAGGAAAAGCATGTGGAGGCAGAATTTTGGTGCCAGAGTTTTCACAGACAATCTCAAACCCCTTAATCCCTAAAGGCCTGTTTTTTTGGCACCATACGACACTTTATCACTTTCATAACTGGATAATATATTATTTTCATGGTACTAATCAAATAATTAATCAACTCTAGGCAGAAATAGTTCAGTAATTATTATGAAGGTTCATCAAGTTGGTTTAGACTCTTGGCAGCCATATGGACTGTTTTCTTCAGAATAGCTTGCCTTCTTTTTGGGTCTTCAGGCCTCTTAATAGTGGTCTTTTTTTCTTTTCTTTTTTTTCCCTTAACCTTTCACGGTTACAAGCATACTTATCTTTTCTTGGTTGTCAGGGCTTGGAGTGAGAGGTGAGATTTGATTTAGTCAAAAGCCTTTTCTGTTCACGATACTCTCAAATGTCTAAATATTAAAGTTCAAATGTGTCTGTATTTTTACCTCAATGCTTTGTTTCATTGTAACAGCTTTCATATCCATAAAGATCCACAGAAAAGACCACCCCCTGGATAATTCTGATCTTTGTTCATAGAGACACATCATTATGTTTAAAGACCTTCTCAAGCTCCTTTTTTGTTTCCTGATTGATTGCTTGGCTTCTAGAACTGTTTTTCTTTTTAATAATAAAACCAAGTACCTAAAAGCTGTCCAGAACTTCTACAAATTTTCTTGATGGTAAGTTTAATAGTCCATCATGTTGTCACAACCATTGTTTCTTTAGGTTGAACTGAGGTCCCATCTTTTCAATTTGTTCTTTAATGTTTCTTACAAGGGCCTACAGGTCTTACCGGCTTTCTATGATAAGTTTTGTATCATCCGCTTATTGAAACTTTGAAATGTTTCTACATCCTGTCTTTAGTCATCTTCCTCCAGTCCTGCTCCTCTTAAATGTTCAGCTGAACAAGCATGGTGTTAGTGTGGAATCAGTCAATTTTCTGTCATGACTGTAGCTCAGTGTAGAGGCTCCTTATTAGAACAATGAGATGCACAGATGATCTTCAGATACATCTAAGCTTCTCAGGATATTCCATAATTTAACGTTGTTGACACAGTCAAAGGCTTTGTTGTATTCAACGAAACACTTATTGACTTCTTTCATGAATTCTTAAACCTTGTAAATTATTCAGCATGTGTCAGTAATTATGTTTCTTGTTTCTCTAAATCCCATTTGCGCATCTGGCAGAGCTCTTTCAATGTCTGAATTAAATAATTTTACACATAATTTTACTGACTTTTTCTTTGATATTGGGGTATAAACTGACCTCTTTCAATCTGATGCCCGCTATGCTGTTGTTCAGATTTGTTGACATTATTTGGTCAGCACTTCAACCAAATCTTTTTTCAGAATTGTATATGAATTCAAAGGGTTCTATATAGTACTAGGAAGAGGTTCTAGAACAATAGCTGAACCTTTTTTTGTGCCATGTAGTTCTATTTTTAATAGGTCCTTTATAGAACCATCATAGATAAGAACAATTTAACCCTACAAAGAACCATTTGTCAAACAAATGTATTCATAACTATTTAATGTAACTTTCTGTTAGAGAGTACAAGATGAAACACTTCAGATGTCTAGTTCCTATCACCATAAATCTGATTCAGTTCTGTCATGGAGCATTTCAGCATTTCACACCAAACTACTCTTTGTCTTTTGAGCAACTTTGTCTGTATCTTAATCACTGAGCTGCAGAATTTTTTGGGGGGATGTTTTGAAAATCCCTCATTTTCATGTCAAAGATGCTGGTAGTAACTAAGCAGGGTGTATTGTCAGGAAATTTGAGAATAAATATTCTAACTGACACACTATGGACTTCTCAAATGCTTAGCACTGATAGCATATGTCTTACCAGTTTTTATGGTGCAGAATTTGTTGGTAGTACACCTAATATTGCTAGCAACACTGACAAATAACACAATAATCCTAAAAAAGCATAATCCCTCTTGGCATGATATTCTATATAGGGAATTTTGTTATCAATACTGCACATGCCCAACAGAGGGCAGTACAGCACAAGCCACAGAGGTTGAAAATGATTTAAAATGAAAGCTGGATGTCAAAGCAGGGACTGTTCTAACACTGAAAGCACCGCTCATCCGGTTTCCTGTAGGAAGAAAATCTCTAGATTGCCCCTAATTCAACAGTCATTATATGTTCAAAATAACATGAAATATACAGTATGTTCCCAATCATTTAGCCCAGAATGAGTGATTTTCAGAAAAGCAGACATTATTTCAGATTACACTGTGTGATCAGTAAAAAAACTACGTGTTCATCTAATGTGTTATACCAATGTGAATTCTAAACTTTGAGTTCTGATTTAATGATCATCTAAATGCAATGCTTTCCAGTTCCTGCGCCACAGTGAATAAGCCATCAGCAAGTTCCTCCCAGAGAGTGAGCCTGACTAACTGGCCATTAGAGAGAGAGAGAGCTTTGACATGGTGAGAAAGGTCAGGGCATAATCAGCCCTTCATGTCCTCTGCATCCGCCTTCAGAGAAATCACAGCTTTTAGCATAAAAGATGACCCGCCCCCCTTCCCTTGTGGTTGGAGACATCCATCTCCCCTAAGCTCCCCAAGCTAAAATGAGTATACATTAGTGCTGCTGGCTCCCACACATTTTCATTTCAACTCTGCATCCCTGCCCCATTTTTTACATCCCAAAACTACTCATCTTATGATTACCAGATGTCATGGTCTTAATGGGTGTTGCTTTCTATACAGGACCCACTCATACATTTTCTTAAAGGATTAGTTTGGTGAAAAATCTAATTTAACCAATTTTCCACTTACCTTAGATGTTGTTGATCAACAAGACATGTTTGAAGACAAATATTTGCTTCTTTAGTTTGGAACTGATCAAC
>JBBPCZ010000163.1:9390081-9401290 GCA_037974445.1 Brycinus macrolepidotus | reverse complement strand
GTTTCCTTTTTCTCTCCCTTTCTCTCTCTTCCCCCCCCCCCCCCGTCTCTCTCTCTCCCTCTCTCTCCCATTCTGTCTCCCTCTCTTTCTCTCTCTCTCTTTCCCCCTCTCTTTCTCTCTCTGTCTCTCTCTCTCTTTCCCCCTCCCTTTCTCTCTCTCCCTCTCTCTGTCTCTCTTTCCCCCTCCCTTTCTCTCTCTCCCTCTCTCTGTCTCTCTCTCTTTCTCTCTCTCTCTCTCCTTCTCTCTGTCTCTCTCTCTCTCTCTTCCTCAGACAAATGCTAACCAGCGGAAATCCCATGAAATCTGAATAATATGAAGTATCAAAAAAGCACACTCAAAGTGAAGCTCTGGCCAAAATGAAAATTTGAACCATTGATACATCTGGGGTAAACAAGTCTCCTCACCTCTTATGGCAGTGACACGGTAATCTTTGAAGACAGATTTCCTCCTTTAAACACTAGCAAAGCCCTCTTCTGATGACGCATCTTGAAAGACCACAAGTGCTTTAGGGTGGATGCTAGAGTAAGTGAGATGTGTTTTATATTCTTTGAGCAAAGAAAAAAAGTTGACAAACTGAGATTAGTGCTATAACACTGCTGTTACTACAGTACCACAAAGATATTTTTTAGCCTTTAGATCAGAGGCTAGCAGACAGGAGCAGTTGAGTGCTGTAGGGATTGCCAGTGACTGCATGATGCATTTGTTTACTGTGAGCTGGATATGGAAACAGGTGAATTCTGTGAATTCTGTCAAGCTAGAGGATGAGAAGTGCTATACTGCTCTACAGAATGCAACATAACATAAATAGCAAGTCAAATGGTAGTTTTAGGCCAGAAATGCCCTTTTAATTACGCCACACCAAGCAGAGCAGAGTCAACATACACTATACAGACAAAAGTATTGGGACGCTCGACCATTAACACCAACAGGGACTTCAAATATATAGACTTTAATGCGGAGTTGGTCCTCCCTTTGCAGCTATTACAGCTTCCACTCTTCTTGGAAGGCTTTCCACAAGTTTTTGGAGTGTTTCTGTAGGAATTTGTGCCCATTTATTCTGTAGAGCATTTATGAGGTCAGACACTGATGTTGGACAAGAAGGCCTGACTCACAATCTCCATTCCAGTTCATCCCAAAGGTGCTGGATGGGGTTGAGGTCAGGACTCTGTGTGGGCCAGTCAAGTTCTTCCACACCGAACTCATCCAACCATGTCCTTGTGGACCTTGCTTTGTGCACTGGGGCACAGTCACGCTGAAGTAGAAAAGGTTCTTCCCTAAACTGTGTCCCCAAAGTTGGAAGCATGGCGTTGTCCAAAATGTCTTGGTATGCTGAAGCATGAAGATTGCACTTCAGTGGAAGTAAGGGGCCACCTGAATACAATTATTAAGAGTTGTGTCCCAATACTTTTGTCATCCTTGCAATTAATGTCGATGTATCTTGATTGTCGATTTGCTCTGAGCGTATCACCGTGCAGCACATGACATCAGGACATTGTCATGACCTTTGATTATGTTATTTCCCAGCACAAGAAGCCCTGTGAGTGGCCTCCAGCCATGGTCAAAAACAACCGGATTACCAGTAAACTCATTCCAAGTCCTTTTACACATGACAGAAACGTAAACCCTTCTGACTTCTCATCACAATACATAACGTCCCGTTGCCATGGTTACACGGCCAGTCTATGCGAAGTACTTGAAGGAGCTGGTAATGCATCAATAAACAGCAGCAGGAGGTCACGCAAGTTCAACAGTGTGCAGCGTTCCCTTGTATTGGTCATATAGGTAAATCATATACATATAATTATCATGCCACTTTGGCGTCTCCGCTTGCCAGCGTGTAACATAAACACAAGGTCTATTGTGTATGTGATAAGGCATGGTTTCATGTAGCATGTGGCCTTTTACTAGTCTGCCTACTTAAGCTTTCATTATCTAACCGCCACAGACATTATACAATAGATAGGAACGATGACACAGAACATCTGACATTTACCAATAGGGCCTGACAACTATCCAGTAGCATTTAAATCAGCCTACAGGCCCTAAAGAAGCCAGAAGACTGAAACAAGGGACAGGACAATCTCAAGAAACGAAACGGGTTATCCATGATATCCATATGTCAGGAATCATTCTAACAATATGTGGTAGTAGCCTGGTGGGTAAAACACTTGCCTGTGAACCCGATAACCACAAAGTTGCAGGTTCAATTCCTCCACTTTCTACTATTGTGTCCTTGAGCAAGACACTTAACCCTCAGTTGCTCCAGGGCGGCTGTCCCTGTAACTAATGACTGTAAGTCGCTCTGGATAAGGGTGTCTGCCAAATGCAGCTTTATTTTATTTTTGTTAATATAATACATGATAAGAGTGTAAAGATTTCAGCGCAGAATCAAAAAATCAAAAACATGTTTGAAACAGTGGACGAACATTTTAAAGCACTTTGCCAATACACCCTACCAAGAGTGTTTCAGAGAAACCACTCATCATACATCCAGTGAGAGTAAAGTGGGTAGGGTGGGGGAGGTGGAGTTTTATGTTATGCCTAAGTTACTATGCATATGTTTTTCTCTAAAGTCACTAATAAATTATATGTATTTGGTGGCTAGTTTTGTAATCAAAATCAAATCCTGACCTCCGAACACAATATCGAACTTGAAAACACTTAAAAATACTCCATGGTTATGTTAGAGAATGTATCAAAATGAAACATTCACAAAAAACCCAGCTGGACCACAGTAACACACATGAAACCGATATCACTGATATGAACAGAAATCTTCGTAATACAGGACTATATATATATATATATATATATATATAAACGAAATAAATTAAGCTACATTTTTAGAACTGTGCATCTTGTTTATAAGTGTATACATGTAAGGTGTTACTGGACAAAAAAGCCCAATCAGGCTTATTAGCCCAGAGTAGAAGTGATACATTATTATTTGTATTTAGATGGTAATTTGTAAAACACTGGAAAAAAAAAACCTAGAAATGCACAAGTATTTAGACTATTAATTTAGATTTATTTTATCACATTCTCTTCACCCTGAGAAGACCCTTTCATTTCCCGTTTAACGATAGCAATTCCATGCCCTGAATATCTGTGGACTGGAATCTATGGAATGAAGTCCTCATGGCTGTATGTTCTACCACTATGATGGAGATGGATAAATGTATACGAGCACAAAGATGAAATGGTGTTCATTTTGTATTTAGCCATGGATTTGATGGAGCAAATATAAAGGCCAAACAGTGTAATCTGATTAGTCTGCAAGAGCCATATGAGACACCCTCTTCAGATGAGTGCATCCAACCATTTTCCCCCTCTTACCGTCACAGACTATTGCAATTATTCTGAGTGTTTGTATCATATGTTACAGGATGAAGTGTCAGTTGTCCGAAAGCCCTTCACGACACTGGCAATTCAACCAAAGTGAGCACGAAGCCGACACATCACAAGTCTGACTTCCATTTACGGCTTTATAAGCTTCATATAATCTTCAGCACAGCCACCGTCTGTTTATAATCCTTAGAAGTTGCAGTTATCGTCTTCACAGTATAATCTGAATTTCTAGATCACCGAAACCAGTGTGAGAAATTCTGTGTAGATTTAACACTTTGGTAGCACTTTATTTGGCTGGCCCATTGATGCTTTGTAGATGCTTACCCAAATATCTTACAAATGTAACTGATGTAAATGAGCCCTAAAAAAAGATTCAGTTAAATCCCTAGACCTAACCTTAACCTTCACTTAAATCTAATCCTAATCATGAGCCTAATACTGTTGACAACTGACTGAGTTTCACCAGATGGTTTGTTATCAATTAAAGTATCTGTAGATCATCAATAGGCTGTGACCAACACTTTTGATACCACGGTTGTGTTCGTAAGTAGAAGAAAAAAAATTGCATTTGAGCAGTTACTGTACGTGTGTGTGGCCTTGTTTTGTGGAAAGAAAAAGGTGTTTAAGGAGGTGAGGAGCACTTTTGGCCTAAACTTTATCAGCATAGATGTCATTTCCATCTTTGCCACCAAATAGGGAAGTGTGGTGGAAATGACGGTTTCTACAGTATTTTGTGAAAAAACAGATAAATAGCTTGACATATTAGCTTTCTATTGGTGACTAGCATATGATGCATGCTGATTAAACCTATTTACAGACTTCCATGAGGGTTCAAAATGTCTATAGAGGCCAAATCTCCACAAGTAATATTCACCTTGATATGACATCACAGCAGTGGAAATTACAGTGATACTGTGGGACAGCTGTATTTTGTGAAAAAAAAATGTTGGCACATTAAAAGTCTGAAAGTTTGAAACTGATATTGAAGCCTATAATGACAAAAAAATCACACTGGACGGATCATTTTCAAGTTTTAAGGTTTGTTTGTTTGTCAATTTGACAAAGAGAGAGGGAATTGTACAAAATTATATGTTTAAAAAATATACATATGTAAAAAAAAAATAAAAAAAATACATCCAAAGGACATGCAAGAGCTTGTAATCTAAGAACCACCGGTAAACCAAATGTAAATGTAATTCATGGCAATGCTGTGGTTGGGAGTACAGGAGAACATAATTGGCCTCGCTCTTACTGGGTGGGTAACAGCCCACCCTCACCCTCACCATGCTAGCCAACATAGGGGTCTGTTAAGCTTTAGATAGGCTACACTTTGACATACATAACACTCTACAAAAAAAAAATTTGGAATGATTTCTGCAAATTTTTAGTATTGGGGTTCCTGCACAAACTGACTTTGGGATCCCAAACTACACAACTTGTAACTTGTGGCAGAGCCAAACTTCAAAAATCCTGATTCTAGAAGACAGAGATAGTGAAGCAGAACTCTCGACTGCTCCCACTATAAACTCAGTTCATTTAAATCCTCACTACAGACATCTGTTTGCCATTTTTCTTCATTTACTCGCTGTATTCATCCTTTTCACGCTTGCAGCTTTGATCGTGAAACTATTTAGAGTAAGTCATTGACCAGAATACTGTAATGTATTACATCTTTGGGGCAGCTGGTGGTCTACTGGTTAGGAAGTTGTCCCTGTGGGTTCTAATCCCAGGACAGCCAGTGGCACCACTGAGGTAACCTTGAGTAAGGTACCGTCCCCACACACTGCTCCCCAGGCGCTGCGTTGGTGGCTGCCCACTGCTTTCAATTGGTGAATGGCTTAAATACAGAGAAAGAATTTCACACTGTTCACACTGTGGTGTGTTCACCTGTGACCATAAGGGCCACTTTATTTACTTACTTACTTCAAGTTGGGTCAAAAACTTAATGTAACTTGTTTGATACACTCCAACTGGTCTGAACCTCAATCAAGGGACAAAAAATCTGAATCTGTGCCTCTCGCACATCTCAACTGCCCCAGAATCTGCAGACTAGAGCCAACCAGCACCGACTCGGCCCAACTGAGAACTGAGGCTAAAACAGGGGGTAAAAATTGTGTTGCGGAATCTCAGCTTGAGCTGACATTACAGAATTAGCCGTTAGTGTTCTCCAAGCATGTTCAGCTGTCTAATAATGCTGAGTCAACACTAGTTTGAAAAGAAACAGTGGCTTCATGTGTCTCAGAGAGAGCCTGTGACAGTTTTCCCCCTCACTGAAATCATTTGTGACAAGACCTAACGAGTAGATGCAATTACACTACAGATAAGATCCAAAAAAAGAAGAGCAGACTAAAGATAAATTTAGGCTTACTGCTTTCTTCTGCTATCAGCAGGTTTTCAGCATGACATAATGAACCCGACTGCTGATTCAAGATGATACTTTTTTGGACCCACTGTTGGATATTGATGATCCTGCAGCCGATTTGAAGCCACAAGAGCATGTAGTGATATGCCTCCTGCATTGTTGTGATGCACTTGCGGGATGTTGCCTGGAAGCTGATGGCGTATCAGGGAGAGAAGATAAGCAATGGGACTGATAACCAAGCTTAGTTGTGAACTGGCCTCTGTATAAACTTGGCAAGCACAAGACAATACAGAGCTTAAAAAAAGAGATAATGGAGAGATCAACGAGATTGCAAGGGAGGTGGCACTCTTTCAGACCAAGAATGGTTTGATGGTTGAATGCAAGGCTGAGGCCTGATTAACTCACGCATATCTTCAGTCAAGTCAAGTTTATTTCTATAGCACATTATCATACACAAACGCTCATTCAATAGACATTACAGGAATAGCATTAAATATAAAATAGAATAGAATAAAATAATGGAAGAAATAAAAGAATACATAGAAAATCAATACAAGAAAATTGAAAGTGCAGTAGAAGTGCAGATATTTAAAAGGAGGCGGAGGAGAATAGTGTAGCTTTTAGCAGCTTTTTAAAGCTACAGTTGGTGCAGACATTTTAGAAAAACATTTTCACCTTAAATGGTGGCCTAGTGATTAGGGCGTTGCCCCTGCAATCAGAAGGTTTTGGGTTCAAATCTCAATACTGCTAGTGTCTTCACAGAGGTACCCTTGAGTAAAGTACCGTCCCCACACTCTGCTCCCCGGGTGCCCCTCATTGGTGGCAGCCCCCTGCTTCACTTGGTGAATGGGTTAAATACAGAGAAAGAATTTCACACTGTGTGCTGTGCTGAGGTGTGTTCACGCATGACTCTAAGGGGGCACTTTACTTTAGCTCAAATATAGTCACTCAGCCAGTTGCATTGAAAGACCTAAACTATATATATTTATTACTAATTATTACGGGGTGCGTAACAATATATATATAAATATATATATATACAATATATATATATAACTATTTTATATATATATAAAATGTCAGACCACCATGGAATTCCATTCAGGCTTTCCCTGCGCTCAACTCCACAAACCCAGTCCACTTCTCCACAAAGACACTTGAGGACTAGAGCCGATTCACATGACTCTGTTCCTTGGTTTTTGGTTCTCTTGCCTGTTTTTCTCTACCCTGTTTCTTGCCTTGCCCTGTCCGCTAAGTCCGCCAAAAACTCGGTGAACATCACTCGTATGCTAAGTGTGAGAAATGTAGCTTGCATCAGGCTGGCGTTTTTTCCTGGGCCATGCATTGCGCATGGGTTGCATTTGAATGGCCAAAAAAAAACTCAAGCTGTACGAGATTTGCCCGTTCCTGAGACTGTGAAAGGCCTTCAACATTTTCTAGGTGTTACCAAATATTACGGTCATTTAATTAGAAATTTTAGTCAGGTCGCCGCCACAC
Organism: Brycinus macrolepidotus; assembly: GCA_037974445.1. Classification (NCBI taxonomy): domain Eukaryota; kingdom Metazoa; phylum Chordata; class Actinopteri; order Characiformes; family Alestidae; genus Brycinus; species Brycinus macrolepidotus. Next base: position 9,394,083 of record JBBPCZ010000163.1, on the reverse strand, counting down.
TTACAACACTTCTACAGCAGCAAGGCCGAAAATTATCTCGGCCCCCCCAAACTATATATATATATTTTGGGTGAGATGAAAATTGTATAAAAGTGATTTTTATCTACACTTCATTGCCAGAACTGGAGGCATCAACACAGCCGGGTGTATTTTACCCTAGAGATAGATTACGAGTTCAACACTGGGGCGCTCTTCACATCTCAAGCTGCTGACAAATGGAGAGCTTTTGAAGATAAAGGGATGACCATGGAGCCCAGGTGTGCTTACACACGTCCTCCTCCTGGAGTAATGCTTAAGCTGAAAACACAGGGTGCGGACCGAGATAGCACACGGAGCTGTTGGGAGATGTTACCTAAAAAGGCGGCAAGCTGCTGCAAAGGGAAAAAAATGATGAGAGGACAACTGTCGAAGAAAAAAGAAAGACACGGAGAAAGATGAGGGCGCAGGTGGCAGGTGACGTTCAGTTATAAATAGCTTTGTTTCCGGAGGAATCGACGGAAACAAAAGTACAAGAAAGCACAAAGAAGGTATGATCTGAAACGTCCGCAGACAGCAGGGGAGGAGACGAGTGGGAGATGTAGAGAGGTGCCATGTTTGATACCATTTCAAGTACATCTCATAAGCACAGACACAGAGAGGCTCTGATTCAGATGACAGGGCAGTGCTGACAGCGGAAACAGTTTCAACTAACAATTATAAATACACAAGCCAATTCTGATGAGTTCATCTGATGACTTTTATCAATACATTGATTCCCTGGTCAGTAGAACTCCAGGTCATGTCTAGGCCTTAAAGTCATGTGCAAAAAATGGTCAGAGCCAGTTTTCTCGCTGTTTTGCTGCTGCTCTAGTGGTTAGAGAGTTGCCCCTGTGATCAGAAGGTTGTGGGTTCGAATCCCGGGACTGCCAGTGGCACCACTGAGGTACCCTTGAGTGAGGTACCATCCCCACACACTGCTCCCCGGGCGCCCTGTTGTTGGCTGCGCACTGCCTCTCTTGGTGAATGGGTTAAATGCAGAGAAAGAATTTCACACTGTGTGCTGTGGTGTGGTGTGTTCACATGTGACTATAAGGGGCCACTTTACTTTTCCTTCAAATGTCACGGGATCCAGCAAATTAAGAGGTTGCTAAAGAGACAAAATACAAATATTGCTCCATCTTTGCTACAAGCAGGCTAACCCTGCTGCATATTGAAAATAAGGGCGTTTCTCAATATGTGTTCTTCCCTGTACTTGAGAAATGTCATCAGTCACAACCCAAGGACTGTTCAATCACAAATCAAATACCCGAAAGTGTCCTCGATTGTTGGGTTTTATCAGTGCATCAGGAGGTGTGGTGTGGACTTTGGGTAGTCATGTTTCCCAGAATGCATTTTACACATTAATGTAAGTTTTAAGCGACAATTTTTTTATACCACTTCTTATGTTACTTTAGTGCAAATATCAGCTTGTTAAGCTTTGCAACAACTACAGAACACTGCATTTGTGGGCAGAGGCTGGACATGTTTTATTCAGTTCAATGGGTCTGATGTCACAAATATGAAGGAAATATATCTCATAAGCTCAAACACACATACACAAAAGTTATCTTTGTCTCTGTCTCTCTGATTCAGCATCTGGCCCGAACGCTAACAGATCAGTGATGTTTAGTCTCCAGTCATCTCTTCCTGTGCAGGTTCTTTTTTCCAGGGAAGCTAATAAGCTTAAATCTGTCAGGTGCTCGGGTCTGTACCCCCGGGTTAGCCCACAGTAATCCTGCCTTTGATGATACACACTGTGCTGAAAGGGAGGCAAGTGAAAGGTCTAGTGAAGGGCCCCCAGGAGCTGCAGCTCACAGCCCCATAGAGGAACAATAAAAAGAGGTCTGAGTTTGCAGGGGTCTGATCTATGAGTCTGTTATGATGGTTTCACAATGGGCACAACCTCAACTTCACCCTCATTACGTGGACAAAGGATTTTTATCATTAATTAAAGTCTTTTCAAATATCTTAGCAACTATTAGTCATCTAACACTGCATACATTGGAAAATATTCTCATATATAATCTATTTTATTAGCCTGCAATGCTAATGATTATAAACCTATATTGTTGACATGACCATCAGTTATCGGTTACTGTAGCTATGAGGCTAATTTAGCTTTACAACCTACAGAGGTGTGGTACCTTGTCATGGCAAAGGTATGAATTTCATAATCTGATGTATTTGAAACATTAACACAGTGTTTAATTTTTACAATCAGTAAAAATAATTTTTCAACCTGATTCAGTCAGGATTTCATATTTCATGGGTAATAATATGGCATGTATTCACAGACTACTCCACTAGTTAATGTAGCAATACAATGTATGACACTATCATTCAGTACAAAACTATCAACACACACAGGCAATACAGTCAAAATACTGGAGCAAAGAAAGTACTCAGTTTAATACTTATTATACTGCATGAAATACACTCATACCGGTCTGACTGTAAAACCAACAGTAACCAAAGGTCTCTTTGAATGCAATGCTATGGGATGAAACACAAAACACCATCGTGGAGGGAGCATTAAAATGTGAAATGCATTCAGTCATTAAAAAAATAACAGTTAATTCCTGTGAAGTCAAACATTTGATCTTCTTTGACAGGACGCTAGGTAAAGCTCTCCTGGTACACACCATTCTTCTCCTATATTTAAGGAATTCAGTAAATCACTGCAGAGTTCACAAATACAAGTGTAGCAAAAAGCAAATACAAGCAAGAGTTCAAAACCAGAAGGCGGTCCAACAAGCAAACAAATCCGAATCAACATACAAGAGAATGGACCACAGAGTCTGAGCAAAAGTGGTCAAAGACCTATAATACAATCCAACGAGCAAACAGAGTGAACCGGGCAAGGCAAGAAATGGGCAAGGGTCGAGAGAAACGGGCAAGAGAATTAAAAACAGAAATATCAAAACAGACGATAAACAAAGTCACTGACAGTGCATTGGTGAATCAGGGGGTATTTATATCAGAGGAACAGAGTCATGTGTTCACAATTTTGATGAATTGGATCTAGTCCTCAAATGTCTTTGTGGAGAAGTGGAACAGAGTGGGTTCAGGGAATGGGTGAATGTCGGGACTGGAATTCCGTTGTGCACTTTCCACGTGTGGCTCCTGATGACGAAAGCCTCTGGCCAGGTGGACAGCCCTGTGGACGATATCCCGGGACACCAGGCGGACGACCTCACGGACGAGGACCCACCTGGGTCTGGTGGTTCTCCCAGATAAGCATAGGGTCCAAAAAATCCAAAGTAGGCTTTAATAGGACCTACGTAGTTAAGGGAGAGGTTTTTGAGGTTCTGTGTGGGGTCTGGGGTGCTGGTCGCTGTCTGTGGCCTGCTTGTATCTTTTGTTACCAGATGGCCCACTGTACGTGCATGTACAGCTCCTTCAACACTTGGCCATTCCTCTTGAACCAGTCATTGACGGCTTGGGCATTAGTGGGGTCTGCTTTCCAGGTTGGTTGAAAACCTATGATGCTTGCAAAGAGAATATTGCGTAGAGACGAGTGTAACAGCGACTTCTGGGCGTACTCTATCCAGGAAAAACTTTACCCAATCATGCTGGTGTTTTGAGTAGTGTACCCTAAGAAACTGGCCTATTTTTTGATAAAGTCATTCATATTGCCCATTGCTTTGGGGGTGGTACCCCAATGCGAGACTGATGTTCACCCCTGAGAAGAAGGCTCTCAAAACCTGGAACGCGAACTGAGGGCCTCAATCAGAGGCAATATCTTCTGGGATTCACCTCAAACACCTCGAATACCTCCCGGACTAAGAGTTTGGCCATTTACATAGCACTGGGTGCACCCGCAAGGGGCAGAATGCGACACATTTTTGAAAATCGGTCTGTTAAAACCTTAATAGTGGTAAATGCCTCTCAGTCAGCAGATCGGTAATAAAACCAAGGAGCTGGTGGTAGACTTCCGCAGGCACAAACATCCTCCACTGCAACCACTGAACATCCAGGGTCTGG
>JBBPCZ010000163.1:9373416-9385111 GCA_037974445.1 Brycinus macrolepidotus | reverse complement strand
TTTCTTATTTTTTACACAGCTCACACTGCAATAGTTCATAAAAGAATAGCAACCTGGGCATTTTACACACACACTGCTGCAAACTGTACAAACAGTGAACAGAAAAAAAGGGAAAAGTGGTCTCTTATTTTTTTCCATGGCTGCATATATATATATAAAGCAGTATATATCATATTCTCATGTCATCATAAAACTTACACAACCACTTATGGATATCACACTTTTAATTGAAGAGTTCTCTGCTTGTTTCAATGAGCAACGAGTGAAAAATAATATCAAAGAATGTGCATTTGTTTTTGTCAGTGATGATGTCTTGGAGTAAACAATCAGAATCACGTATAACGAAAAGGTCTTGATTCCAATTTGATGTGTCCAAATTTCTGTTGTGTGGGAATGAAAGAGTGCAGTGACACAAACAAAAGCCCACACATGAATATCTAACACTGATTATTTTTGGATAACTAGGCTCTAGAGCTGCTGGGGCTCCGTTTGAAAGTTTAGGAAATATGCAAAGATTTCAAAGGATCTCATTTTACCTTTAATTTGACATCTTCTGTAGTTCAAAAGAGCTACAATTTAGACACAATAAGCAAGTCCCTTTTTAGATGAGAGTGAATTATTGAATGTTGTACTGCCTTGTCACATGAAATATCACGTCATGCCTGTTGTAAGTACGTCTGGCCTGAAATGGCTGAATAACATAAAAGGTTACCAAACTCAGTTTGTCTCGAGAGACACATGTGATTCATAATGCGACAACTGTCATCTTCTATTTACACTAAATGGCAGTGTTGTTTAAGAGGTGGAGGACTATTAAAAATGAAGGGCAACACTATGTTTGAACCCTCTCTTCTAAGGCTGGGAGAATGACTCAAATAAAAAAAACTTCTTAAGCCATTAAAGGTTCTGTGGGAGCGTCAAATTTACATGATCCAAAAAAGTGGGCGTGATTTAAGAGAGAACTCCAATCCTTTAATGTAGATTGGTATAATCACTGAGTTATCCTTCACAAAGCAGAGTTTCACATCCCAATGTTACAGGCTTATGCATATTGCTAAGAAAAAGCAGTTTCGTATTCTTATCCCTGAAGGGTAGAAACCCTTCACAGAGCTTACGTCTGGCCCTGAGGAGTTCTCAAACTCTGACCCCAAACTCAGAGCCTTTATATTTTACCTACCACAATGTTAGTAATGTTAGAATTGAAGGGATCTGAGCCCTGATGTGAGATTCTTCACTGATATTTCACCATGTTGCTGTAGTTCCTAGGATTATGAGGAATCCTGATTAAGTCTTCAGAAATTTCTCATGTTGAAATGATTGCATCCAGAACATTGCATCCTTTTCAAGAGCTCTTCGAAGCCAGATGTTGTATTATCATGATAATTCAGCGGCTTGAAATGGGGTATTTCAGAGTCCATTAAGTAGTCAACATCATGCATCTCTATCTTATCATGTAATCTTGATAAACAACAAAAGAGCGCAAGAACTTGGTAATGGAATATCTCTGAATCGGACCAAACGGAATATGTCTGGATTCAATTTTTGTACCATAGAAGAAGAGACACTGATCAATTTATCCTTGAAGCAAAGAGATAATAAAAAAAAAGTGGTGTACTCCACCATCCCAGAGGCTAAGTGATTGACTGTCATATTTGAAAGAGTGTCTGGCTATGTTCTATTTGTCTATAAGAGATAAAGTACAGAGATACATTTTTTTTATTCTGCTGTTAAGAGATTTTGTACTTTTTCCCAGGTCTAACTGGGCAGTATGGCCTTATATCGTACAGTCACCTGAAATTGGAAATTGCAAGGAATGATTAAAATGCTAAATCCATAATATAGCTTTAATTATATTTATTCTTGCCAAAATAATATATATTATTTTGAAATAAAAATTCTCAGCAGTATTAATCAGTCTTCATTTTATTGTCTCTCATACTACATGCTACACTACCTGTCTAGAAATCTCTGTAATACAGTTCTGCTGGAAGTTCTCGGCCGAGGCTTTTTTTTTGTTTTATGAAGGGTTTTTTTGTTTAGTTTTTTTTTTTTTCCCCCCAAACTGAGCTGCACTCCTTCAGCAATTTGTAGCATTAGAGAAGAAGTCTTTACAATACTGGGACGCATCAATTTTAGCCTCCACTTCAAAAGAAGCCTGATAAAACTGTGAATATAAAACCATCGACACTCCATAAACATGAAAAATTGAATCCTTGCGCGAAAATATTCACAAAAAAAAATGATCACTTGAGCACGACTTCTCTTTGCATTCCGAGCGGCTGATAATCATCGCTGAGATCAGCAGGCTGCGGAAGCTGCACTGGAACATCATTCTCCACGATGCTTTGAATGAAATCCGAGGTCACTAATGTCTCTCAGCGTTCCTACTGTGTGACCAATCCATTGCTCTCTTTCTCTGCTTTATGGCGAGATAGCTTTTCACCTCAAGGTGCAAGAACACATTAGCTGATTATACGAGGCTAAATGCTTTTCAAATGGCCTAGTTTGCTTTCGAAACTCATTTGAGGGAGAAAGTTAAACAATGTGCCTCATCATTCTTTTGCTAATAAGCAGAAAAAACGAATAATAATTGCACATGTGCAAGCTAAGCTGTAAGTCTGCCCTTGTGTCTCATTAGACAAGATACACCAACATATCAGTCTCCCTGAGGAGAAGGAAGAAGAACTCCAGCTCTAAGCAGCTCATACACTTTGCATTGCATATGTAGAATATCACAATAGTGCAGCATGCATTCGTAAAACTAGCTTTGGTGTGCTGCATTTGAAATGCTCTGCGCCTAAATGTGTAATCTTGCCGTCACCCTGCAGAGTTCAATAATAAGAGGGCTTGGGATTATTCTTTGCAGTCTACCGCAAAATCCTTTCAACACAGTATGAGTCCAAGTGAACTAATCAGTGCATGCACTCTCTCCCTTTTGTTTGTATGAATAAAAGGAATATAAAGGTCATTATAATCCTTACTCTTTTATCTACTTAAAAACATATGCAGTAAGAATAGGTTCTTAAAAAGCAACCTAACACTGCTATTGTACAGACAATGTACATGTACCAGCATATAGCACTGCCAGAGTTTGACTGCAATGTCTACGCAATCAATGTGTGGACAATGTTCCTTAGCACTGTCAACACATGGAAATGAATCATACCTTGGTAATGCATCATCGAGGCCATCTTCCACATCCTAAAAGTCAAGAGAAACATTATCAACTACAGCGTCATTATCAACTACAAATGGATGCGCTTTCCAGGGCATGTACAACGTATGAAACACACTCTACTTCCAAGCAAATTCACCCTCACCCAATAAATGGGTGGATCTTTGTTACATGGATCTGGGATAAGACTAACATTGGACTTTCCTGTGGTCTATCTGTCACATGTGCTTGATCTGGAGACTGGAAGTACTATAAGCAGGCTCAGAGCCTGCTTTCACAGTGAAAGAAATCCAATAAGCATAAAGAAATTCAATTAACGAGAAGAGAGTCTATCAGGCAGTGCAGCCTGAATAGCTGATGAATGTAATCCTAAATAAAAGGCTCCCTGTTGAGTGATTACAGTGAGGCTTTGGAGACTTTGCCCTTCTTGACCTAAAGAGCATATATCACCACCTAGTGGTCTAAACACGTTTTCCATCAAAGGACTCATATAGAGATTTGGGTCCACCTAGTGGACACAGACTGCTCTTTACTAAAGGTTAAAATGCCAAGTGCCATTTATACCCATTATTTTAGTGCATGAGCCAGGTAGCAGAAAAAAAAAAACAATAGCTCGCCTTCAAGTACGCATCTCAAAGCCCTGGTAGTTTTTCAGAAATTTCTTCCATCTACACTGAAAGTGTTTATTCCTAGTTTTTAAACTGAAAATCTCCCTCAATAGATTACTGTGGCACTGGAGTTCAATTTTTACTTCCCACCAGAGTGCCCATTTAAAACTTAGTGGTATATAAGAATATACACAATATGGACAAAAGTATTGGAACACCTGACCATTACACCAACAGGGACTTTAATGATATTGCATTCAAATAGACTTTAATATGGAGTTGGTCCCCCCTTTGCAGCTCTAACAGCTTCCTCTCTTCTTGGAAGGCTTTCCACAAGATTTTGGAGTGTTTCTGTGGGAATTTGTGCCCATTTATTCTGTAGAGCATTTATGAGGTCAGGCATTGATGTTGGACGAGAAGACCTGGCTCGCAATCTCAGGTTCAGCTCATCTCAAAGGTGTTGGGTGGGGCTGAGGTCAGGGCTCTGTGTGTCCCAGTCAAGTTCTTCCACACCGAACTCATCCAACCATGTCTTTATGGAGATTGCTTCGTGCACTGGGGCACAGTCATGCTGGAAATAGAAAAGGTTCTTCCCCACACTGTGTCCACAAAGTTGGAAGCATGGCGTTGTCCAAAATGTCTTGGCATGCTGAAGCATTAAGATCGCCGTTCATTGGAAGTAAGGGGCCTAGCCCAAACCCTGAACAACAGGTCTGTCCCAATACTTTTGTCCATATAGTGTATGTGCTGTTTTACACACTGTAACAAACACATGCTTTATTATCACTGTCACATCAGTACTTGAAGAACACTGCATGTTTCTTTACAAAGAGAGATTAATTAGTCCTGTTTGATTGTTTTTACTGCAGTGGAGTGTGTGAAATGATTATGTTGTTTCCATACCACCCACCCCTATATCCTCACTCATTTTACTTAATCTTTTATGCCATTTTTTAAAGTTTATAATGGTGAGGACACATCTGCTTCTGTGGCTATAGTAAACTTAAATACCATTTTGAAAATAGAGGAAGTTTTACTGGATGTATAATGCCCTAGAATAATCTCTAAAAACAAAGCATTTCATAAAATATTGCCTTTAGAACAAGCATGAGCTGCTGTCATACCCAGGAGTCATCTTTGACTGGCCGTCTCCGTGCAGAGTTATTGCGGGGAGAAGGTGAATGGATAGAAGTAGAGAGGAAGGGCTTCCTCAGCTTGTGCTCCATCAGAACCTGGGCTTTCTCAGCCTCTGTTACACACACACACACACACACACACACACACACACACACACAATATAAATCTATGAATTAACACTGACTATTTAATTTAATAATTCTTCAATTAACATACATGCAGTAGGTCATACACTATAGGTTTAAAAGACACCTCTTCTAATGAGTTAATTCAGCTACTTTAAGATGCATGCATTGCTGATACAAATGTTCAACTATGCACACACAGCTCGTACAATCTCCACAGAGAAGCACTGGCAATAGAATGGAATGCTTTGAGCCTAAAGTGGCACCATGTCCAAAGCCCAGTATCAGCTAGAGGGATGTCAAGCCCCCCGAGATTGAGCCATCCCAGAAGGGTACAAAAGGGGGACAAACTCCCTAATAATACCCTTGATTTCAAAAGAACACTGGATGAGTAGGTGTCTACAAACCCTTGTACATATTATCTAAGATATAATATAAAAACATGGGAATAAATAATAAGTGTAATCTTTTTTATGATTGCAAAAGGTCACTGATACTGTAGGAATTTTTGTACCTGAGTCACAGTGAGGTTTTGTTTCCAGATGAGGGTCACTGCCTGAACAGCATGTGTGAGCCTTTTTAGTTTTGTCTGAGGAGCAGAAAGCGGTTTTTACACATTAATCTTCAGGTAAGTACTGTGTATAACATAGAGCAGTAATTCCACCCTTGGCCCTGAAGGCCCCTGGTTCCTTATCCAACTCATCAAATAAATTAACAAGCCTTCCATGAATTACAGTGGGTGTGTGAGAGCAGGAAAAACAAGAAAATGCACAAGGGACCTCCGGACCCGAGACTGGGAACCACCAACATACTAAGTAGATTACGGGTGTTCATGGTCACTGTCACATCAATTAACACATCAGCTGCCACAAACCATCAATCCATATTTGGGGTTGTAATTTTTTACACCTACAGAATTTTTTAATGACCCAAGATAATGGGAAATAGATTGTCAGGGTAGCATACATTAACCTTTAAATTACCATTCCATAAATGTGCATTGAATGAACCTGATTTAAATGTGTACATCAGTACCTCAAGAATGAAATATATTACACCAACACAATTACTGCCAATAGAGAATAAATGAAAGACAGTATTTATGGTAATACACTTCCTTCACCTTGGAACCGATGAATATATATGAATCAAGAGGACTATTTTTAAAACCCTAAGGTTTATTATTCAGTAAATAAATGAGTAAGTCAGAATACTCAGGGGATTAACAGTCAAGAATGATTTTTTTTTTCTTCCTCTATAAAGTTACTATTTTTGAGATACCATGATGTATGAAATACTAAGTAGCTTTACTATTATTTCCATTCAGCAAGAATTACTGGGCTAGCAGAGGCCCTGACATCAAAACAGCAAATGTCTAGTCCTCACCTTCTTGGGCAATCTCCCAGAGGTCCAGGGCCACTTTAAAAGCCTGTGCTACTGTCAGGGTGACTGCCTGGGCCTGCAGAGGACACAACAGGTTGAGCTGACATCTTCTCCACAGGGTGCTGACACTAGAGAGCATGAGGACACTGCACCAGAAATCACATGCTACAGGACACAAGCTGTAGTTGACTGTACCATCCACCAGATGGAGTTAAATACTTATTAGACCACAGCTTCCAAAGCTGGACTGAACTAAACAATAAGAAACAATACAAAGCACTTACACTTTACACTTAACCAAGTAAAAACGTGTAACTGTCCATAATTTAGAACATCACTCAGTCAACATAACATTCATTGCTTTTTAAAGTACAACATAGAGGCACAAAGAAGCCATTTTTAATGAAAAGCAGTACATTAAATACAGAATCTGCAATTAAGACAAAAACATTGTCAGTAATAATTTAAGATGCAAACTCACAATTTTCTTCTTTTGGCAGAGGAAGGCGTGGCATTCCAGGGTCTCATTGAACTGACTCTGTGAGACGTAGGCAAATACCTTATCCTGAGTTTTATCAGCTGTGCAGTAGGAAATTCTGCAGAGAAATGCGACAACTTTCTTTCAGAGAACAATCTGTGCTCAGCATAATAATAATATCTGTGTGAAGTACCTTCCTGCTTCAAATGCTCCATAGCAATACGCCTCCTCCCACTCCCAAAAAAACTACCAACATACATCAATACAACGTAATTACTAAAGATCCATTGACCTGACCTCTGCAGTCATGATGTCCTTTAAGAGACTGGCATTAGAACTTCTAAAGGCATTCCATGTCCCCTGCTGGACCAACTTCATTATGCATATCAGGCCAGCAGGTCAGTGGATGATGCCATTAACATGAAGCTTCACCTTCTGCTTCGAACACTTTGACTATCCAAGGACCTGTGAAAGAGTATTTTACTTCTTAACCCTTAGAATGCGAGCACAACAGAATGCACAAGAAATGATAATTTGTGGTCAAACAACTCCTTATATGGAAGTTCCCCTGGTTTGTGTTAATGCTCAAGGTGTCAAACCTCATGCTGAGCTTTGTTTGGTGTTATGGCACACAGAACCAAAGTTATTGTAATTTAAAAACATGTAATAATAATAACCACTAAAGTTAAGTGTCCCCTTATAGTCACACCATAGCCCAGCACACAGTGTGAACTTCTTTCTCTGCATTTAATCCATTCACTAAGTGAAGCAGTGGGCTGCCAGCAATGAGGGGCGTCCGGGGAGCAGTGTGTGGGGATGGCACCTTGCTCAAGGGTACCTCAGTGATGACACTAGCAGTGTTGGTATTCAAACCCACAACCTTCCGATTGCAGGGGGCAATGCCCTAACCACTAGGCCACCAGTATTACTGGGTTTCTTTAAAATGGCATCATATGCAAATGCCCATAGAAAAACAAAAATGCCCAAATTTCTTTTATTTTAGGTCAGAAATAAAACACAAAATCGTTAAACCAGGAGAACTTTCAGGACAGTCTCCGCCCACAAATGGGTTGGGAAAACCCGCAGAGGGAGGGGGGTCTGGAGAGCCGTTGAGCGGTGGTGTGCCAAGTGAAACAGCAGCAAACAGCGAGCGTATATAAGAGCAAACACCAGTTTCAGACTGTTTGAAACTGCTTTTATTTGTTGAAATCAGATTTTACTAATATGCTCTGAGCTCTAAGGGTTAAGCTTGGCATTCAGAACTGGAATAGCTCCACCGTAATCCCTCCCAACTCAGCATGCCTGCCTCCACCTGCCACTGGACCACCTTCCTCAGAGGAAGAAAGCAGCAGGTGAGGCTGGGAAATTTTCATCAGGCCGGTGCCAGTGCTACTCAAGGATACACTGCTCTCCCAACTGATTGCTTCACTGTATATTAAAGCCTGTCAAACTCCTGAACTTTGCAGACAACACTCATTGGTCTTAGCCAAGATGGTGAAGAGTTTGTTAACAGACTGATGGAGTCTGGAATTGAAAATGCTCAAAACAGTGGAGATGACAGTGGACTGCAAGAGGAGCCCCTCCCCAACTTCAGCAAAACTGTGATGCCTTACAGTCCTTCAAGTTCTTAGAAACCAGAGACCTGAAGAGGGATATCAGAGTCAACTACAATTCCAAGAGAGCCCAACATAGGATGTACTTTCTTCATGAGTTCATGAAGTTCAACCTGCCTCAAGGGCTGCTAGTTCAGTTTGAGACAGCTAATATCCAGCCTGTCACCACCTCCATTGCAGTCTAGTGCCATCAAACACGACATTCACAATCTACAGCACATCATCAGGTCTTGAGAAAAGATATTGCCCATCCTGTTTCACCTGAAACATGCAGAGAAAATCACTGCTGTCTCACATCTAGTCACCTCTCAGACAAGCCCTTCAGTCTTGTGAAGGCTGAAAACAGCTAGAAACAAAAGTTTATTTTCTTACACCATTGCAATTATGACCAATTTCTCATTTACCCCGCTTTTTGTTGTTCCATGAAATTCTGCAGTATTAATGTTTGCAAATGTAATGTTTTCTTACCAAATCAGCTGACTGATGAAAAGAGTTATCATAAATGCAGTTTATCACATGAGTGCTAAATTTATTTTCATATTCACATATTTTTTCTTCAGTTGCTTTCGAACAGAAGGTGCAAAAGGTTTAACCCCTTAAGCATGAACATCTCGCCAGTGACACATTCAGGACATTGTTTTTGAACTTAAATGCATAAATTATCGCTGTTTGCAGCACAACAAACACCTCCATTTTTTTTCTTTTATTTTGACAAGGAAACCATTGTGAAAGACACCATTATTTTCTATGGACCGTATAAACCACTACTAGTTCTAAGGAACCTTCAACAAACATTGCAGCAAGCAGTTATTTGTGGTTCAAGTACAGCTGCGAAATTTTGTACAGACTTATTTTTAGTGTCACTAACAAATTTTGTGGAATTCATTTTTTTTCCTGATGGACAATGCTTGCAGACCCCTTTACAGTGTGCAAAGTTTCAATGCCCCTGGTCAAATTGCATCTTTTGTGAAAATAAGGATGCACACATTTTAATACTAATTACTGTTTATTTGCTAAAATTAACACATTAGAAAAAATAAAACACTATGTGGCCTGTGCAAAAGTTATGGCACACTTTATATTTTATTTCATGTTGGCCACTAAAACGTAGTTTTACTAACAAAATCAACAAAATATGTCATTTTGACTGAGGGTGTTCAAATGTTTAAACTTAACTGTAAATGTAGCAATTAATGACGAGAAAATGCGGAATCAGAGACTAAATAGCAGCCAATACTCCCTGATTGTAAAGGTATTGTGGATGAAACTGAAGACTTTTCTTACATGGATTTGCTTTGGCAAAAGTCTTGTGTGTGATTTCAAGTTATGGGCACATTGTGCCAGTAAACTGAATCAGCCTTCCTATTGTGTTTTATGAAAACAACTAAAACAATGCAACAAAGTAATATGTACTACTGTGAGTTATTTCTTCTTTTTTCTAATGTGGCATACTCCATCAATCCAACAGAACTCATTGATGAAATCATGGAATTCCATCTGCCAACCATGGAAATTAAGGAAAATGCAATCTAAACAAAACAAATGTGACCAGCGGGAGACTACACTCTGCTTTAAAATATTGGATTTGTCATCTTAAAGCATGCAGAGAGGAATCAGTATTGATTCCACTCAGTTGAACATATTGAGTAGCCATGCAGAGCGGAGGATTACACTGTAGAGGCAAACATGAGGGGTGTCGCTGAAAATAGATTTCACATCACATCTAAACAAGATACGTGCAGCTGAAACAGAGCACTGGATTATAAGTTAAACCTGATTCTGACACATCTCTTATCTTTACATTTTCTTTGCAATTGTTCTGATGTAATTAATTTATGTTAAAATAATTGTCAAGAAAAGATCAAATAAAAAATCAGCATAAATTACAATGAACTGACTAACATTAAACTGATGGAAAAAAAACAAAAACAAAGTAAAACCTTGGTTAAAAGATAAATAATTAAATAAATAAATGAAATATTCCTTAAATGTGTACCGTGTCTGACTGCCAAATAAAACTCTGAAGTGCTTTAGTATACAAGCAAAATAACAGAAATAGGCATTTTCACATTTCATGGACTGGTGGCTACATAGATCATTTAACATATAATCACTGTGCATTTTTATAAGAAACACATACTACGACAACTATGTACCTGATATTTCTACAGTTATACACTGCACACCATAGACAATTTGTCCTATAAACCATTAGTAATTGATGAGTTTCCGACCAAAGGAGTGCTGCTGACCGTGCATTTTTGAGTGGTGGGCCATTGCTGTGCATGGCACTGATATGAGAGTATCAGGTATGACAGGTGTAGCAGCTGGAATTTTTACACACATCAGTATCATCTGTTAGGTTAAGGGTGGTCCACCACGCAAAACTATCTAGCAATGTCTTGACTGACCAAGAAACAGGCTACAATAATGAATTCTTAGCAAAATCAAGCATCAAGCATCCCACATGTACAACAGAAAAAAAAAACTCCCCAGTGTTTAATTTCATTACACTGGGAAGAAAAAACTATGGGAACAGTATTAATTCTGTAAAGTGCATAGGAGTGTTTAAATAGTGCATCATGGGTGTTTGCAGGAGTGGAATCCAGATGAAACTTACACAAGCTCCCAGATTTCTGACCCTTTGAGACAATTACTGGGCTCGAGGAAAAATGTCTGAATAAAAAATTGTAACACATGCACACACACGCACACACTTTGAACTGAACTGCCTCTTTTCTCCCAATCACACTGCATACACACACAAAACTGTTGGGCCATAAACAAAGAAAACTTACTCCCAACTGCCACTGTAACTACCCTGTATTTACATATTGTAAATTTTTTCTAATCCTGTTGCTGATATTTGCTATTTTTGCACAATTATGTAAAGCTGTCTACCTCAGCCTTAGCATTTTTGCATATTTTATGAGACTGCTTCTAGAATAGTCTGTTTTAATACTGTATGCACTCACACTTGTACTGTTACTGCTCCTCTTAACTGCACTTTATCTTGTCTTGTCATATAAATTACAGTACTGTTGTATTTTTTTTGCTGTCTCTCTTTAGTCCCGTCCTGGTCGCACTTGCGTAGCCTTATGGTGTCCTGTTTTTGTTCTTTGTGGTGTTCTGTTTTTTGTTCTTTGTGTTGTACCATGGTCCTAGAGGAATGCTGT
>JBBPCZ010000163.1:9321807-9332170 GCA_037974445.1 Brycinus macrolepidotus | reverse complement strand
GCACTGATGTACGTCGCTCTGGATAAGAGCGTCTGCTAAATGCCGTAAACGTAAACGTAAACGTAAACGTAAACAAGAGCAGAACAGAACTGAACACAAGACCACAAGTGCAGACAGGACAAAGAGCTAGAAAAAGAACACGAGAGCAACAATACAACTAGACAAGACAAGACAAGACAAGGCAACATTCAGTGCAATTGACAACAGCTACAGTGAGGATAAATACAGTATTTTGACAGGTACTGTATTCTAGCTGTACTTGTTTTGTTGTTGTAAAATATCCAAAGCAATTTAAAATATACACTTTAATTCTATTGTTACATCCTTAAAAGTTTACACTTACCCTCAATGTATAATATGTCTGCTCTATTTAACAGGTTGGTGTCTGCCCTGATGGTTTTCCATTTGTTTTTGTGGCTCATAAATGACAAAACTGGCAAATGCAGACACTACTCTACACACAATACATTTTCAAGAAATTCAGACTTTAACAAATTATCTCTTTTGTCTTTTACTTACAAACATGTTGACTAAAGTTTAGAATCTGCATCTGAATTTCTCTGCTTATTTCACTGAGCTAGAAATAATTTATAAAATATTACAGCATGTTATCACTGGTGATAACGGCCACTTCTAAGGGTTAAAGCTGTACCGCACTGAGGGAAAGAATTAGAACAATGTGGAATGAAGAATAATAAGAAAGATGCTTGGATTGGACATTTGGTTCAAAGAAAAAATACTTTTATTTGGTACAGAACTTTTACATTATGTCATTATGGGGTAACTGGAAAATTGTATAAATCTGATTATATAAAAATGTGTGTTAGCAACAAAAAGTAAACTAAAGAAGCAACTCCAAAAATATCTTGGCTGATTGACCACATCTGGGGTAAGTGGAAAATAGCATAAACATGATTTTTTTTTTGCTGAACCATTCCTTCAAGGCAGTGTTTTTCATCCCCGGCTCTGGAGCCCCACTTCCTGCCTATTTTGTGTTTTGACTGCTCCCATTATACCTGATCCAACTAATATGCACATTAACAACCCTTCATTGAGTTGGACAGGGTGTGTTGAAGCAAGGAAAGCACTAAAATGTGCAGAGCAGTGGGCCTCCAGGAGCAGGGTTGAGAAATACTGCTTTAAAAACATTTATCGAAAGGTTCTTTAAGGAACCAAAATAGGTTCTTCTATGGCATCACTCCAAAGAACCCTTTTTCATATGTTTATTTCTAATAGTGTACTTCGTTTGTGTATTGTCTATATTTCTATATTTCCATAGTGTCTATTAATGTATTATGTTTATTTCTATAAGTCTATTTCAATGCTTATTTTTGGAAATGATGTGGGTATCTCACAAAACAGGAATCCTCAGTTGGTCAGATGTCAAAAATCAAGCATGTCCAAGAGAAAAGGTCTTTTTAACTGGACACTTCTTCTAGTAAGTTCAGCTTACTGAGAAATCCTGCTTTATTAGATTGCCTCGGTATCTGATGATTCAGCACCCACCTCAAGGCAAAAGTCTGTGTGCTGCCGAAGGCGCCCTCTTCAACTGCGTCAGCTTCATCCGACTGGTCATCCTGCTCAGCCCTGTCCGCCTGTCCATCATCAGAAGGATCAGAGGAGCCCTCGGGCTCTGACAGGACAGCACTGGTACTGGGGAATGCTGCCACTTCTTCCACATTAACACTCACTTCCTCGACAGTGGCGTCGTTCAGAGCCGGCTTGGGCTCTCCCGTCCAGTGGTCACTGACTACATGAGAAAACAAAAGATCTTCAAGAGAAGTTGAAACTTCATCAGATCAGAAGAAGAAACAATTTCACACTTTTCAAACTTGGTTACTGATTCAGCATTCACATAAACATAACGTCTCTATTATATCAAAACTGTTTAAGCCTATTTTTTCACATTGTGCAAACATTTCTTGATGGACTAACCAATGGAAATTTTGAAAATTACACATAAGATGTTAACATTTTAACTTTCCTACTGAAAGTTCTTTCTACCACAGTTTTAATAGGAAAGTACAGGATTAGCAGTTTACTATTATGATAATAAATATTTTAAAATGTATTCTGTTTATTATATTATACGGTATTATTACTGCAGTGTTGCAAGCAGTGCTTTGCTGGATAAGAATTCATATTTGGCATATTTGTCTCACACAAAATGAGGCACTTCTGAAAATGTTCTGTCCAAAAAAGGCATTCTGGTCACAGATGTCATTCTTGTGGTGGAGGACTCACAAGTGGCCAGGTCCTCCAGCTGGATCTTGCGTGTTTCAGGGGGTTCGGCCTGAGGCCTGCACCAGCCGTTCCGACACAGTGACATAGGAACCACACCGTAAACATAAGTCAACATCAGAGGAACTCCGACTGCTGCAAAGACAGAAAGATGTATTTGTGAAAGCGCAAGGCAAACGGTTTTCCAGCCTCCATATACAGTAAGGATATTATATTCATTGTCCAGAAAATATTATTCCTAATAATCATCCACAAGGGAATGATTGCACTAAAATGGTAGTTTATTCAATGTGAATACTGTAAACACGTCAGAATTCGCAGACTTGGATCTTTATATTATGGTAGACTTAGCAACCCTTTTTTCTTACTGTGCTTGCATGTGAAAGTGTGACTGGGAATGTTTTTTTATGGAGGACAACAATTAGTTCATAAACCTGCTCAGTGCCCTCGGTACAAATTGTACTGACACACCTGAATCAATCAGGTACTTAATGTAGATTATATGTATATTCGGATTCGGTAGTGTCTTACGCAAATAAATATAAATAATATGATCAAATAATATAAAGCTGATTCGTTGGTTGTGAGCAAAAAACAGCTTGTCTCGAGGTCATTCAACATGGATCAGATGAATCGCTATGTGATTCTGAGCTCTCCAGTATGCAGAGGGTACAAAGGGGATCTTGGCAAGTGAAATATCTACTATTTCTTAAAATATTATAATATTACTTATTTCTTAACTTACTTATTTCTATTTACTTAACTTATTTCTAGATATTTTGCACTTAAGTTTGTCCTGTTAATTTTGCTTGTTTCAAACATTCTTTCTTGAAACAAGCAAGCGGTCTGCCAATGGAGTTTTTTTGACAAACATTATTAAAAACAAATAATGTTATAAAATACTATATTATACTAGATGTAAGATGATTTCACTTGCCAGGATATCATTTTTACAGTGTTCTATGCAATTTTGATGACTAAGGGCCAACGTCCTTATTTCCACAGTGCTGATAGAGAAACAATAAAAGGAACAATAATTCCACCTAATGGCATCATAAACACACAGGGGCATAATGCTGGCTAGCAGAAACAGGGGAGACGGATCACACAGCCCCGGAGACAAAGGCCCATCGTTGTCAAGGGTGCAGGGCAGAACAGAGTGGCATTGTTGAGGCCACTCCGGGGCAGAGCTGCGCTCGGGGGAGAGGGCCCCTCTGTGCCTCTGCTAAGGCCGGGTCAGCGCCAGAGAACAGACGGGGCTATTCACAGGCAAGGAGAGCAAGCAAGAGCACTGGGGATTTGGGGGGCGGTGAGGAGGGGGCAATACAGAATGTGAATGTGAATTCACACCACGCTATGGAGATTGCCCTGACACTTCAGTGGCAGGCAGCCGCTGTAATCTGGCCACCGGAGCTCTTACTGCACCACTAATACAGAGGACACATGACTCATCAAAGTGGGCGGGAGGGAGGGAGGGAGGGTGTGTGGGGGGGGGCAGGGGTAGTTATTCAGTGCTTGAGTGTGTGTGCACTAGGAAAAATCAAAACAAAACACACTGCTGTGTTTGACAGACTGCACAGATTCCAATCTGTATCTGATAGCATGGAAACAGACACAAGCATATGTGCTAACAGTGTGTTTACAGCAAAAAGTGCCTGTATGCGCATTCATGTGAGCTTATCAGAGGTGGAATTTCTGGGACGATTTAATAAGTGATCATTAAACCATTATCCATATTGATTATTGTCCATATTGATCCATACTGATACTGATTATTAAATCATCTTCTTTTTGCATTTTAGAAGAACGTAACACTATATAATAATGCTGTAAAGACACTAGCTGCTAACACTAGCTGCCTCATGTTCTTTAGGCTATTCAGATGACTGGAATGATGAGTTTTCAAATGACATCTTAAATGAATAACATTGAAAGTCTTTAGAATTTCATTTGCAGAGAACTGCAGTACTGTTGTCCTCATGTAAAATGTCTACACCACTGACATTTCCAGTGCAAAAAGCAAAAATGTGGCAGCACGTAATTCCAGTATTGCCTGATACATAATGCATCCTACTCCGATATATCATTATACCCTTGGTATGTGTTTGTGCATGTGCGTGTTTTTTACTGGTGTGTAAATATAGTGTAATTCTCCCAGATGGAGGTTCCTAGCAGGAGGCAGAGCTTTGTCGTGAGAATGATCTGGTGCTGAGGTCTTCCTTTGGATGGACACCATTACACTGTACTCTTAGTCAGCACTTTCCACCTGCCATAAGCCAACTACATCAATTACAGGCTCCTGGCCAAGGGCACTACCCAGTACCTTCCAGAACATTACCACTCCCCAATGGATAATTTTATAGCGCATAAACCACTGTCATAGACACAAAGGAGAACAGTAGCAGCCTACTGTGACCGATAAAAAAAGGGCATGCAAATATGAATACAGTGAACATTACAGGACTACTATGTACTGAAAAAAGTGAACTAGAAAGATGAATTTCTTACCCACAGTAGTGGCTGCTATGACTGGAGAGACAAACACTGATGTCATGACCCCGCTGGCCACTGTCAAGTAATGTTTACTTCCTGAGATATTGTTTTTCTTACAGCGACTATGGACCTGAGGAAGACAGGAACCAACATAAATAAGAATTACTAGGTTTTACTAATGGTGTTACAATGACTTCAACACAGTTAAGGTACAATATGAAGTGGAGTAAAATCACAGGCCTAGAAGCAGCTCTTATGAAATAATTTTAAAATACATAGATGTTAAACAAATAATTTGATTTGTTTTATAATAATAATAAGAACAATAATAAACAATTCATGCACCAGCTATGAGGCCTATTAACAGTGCAAGGTGAACAATTTTACCCTATTGTAAATGTCACAGAAGTTATTAATTGCAATTTTCATGACAGATGTACTGTAGCTCACAGTAGTTTTATACCAGAGATCTCCAACTCCAGTCCTGGAAGGCTGAAGTCCACAGTATGGAGATTTCCCTGCTCAAACACACCTGGTTCAACTCACCTATTAATTGCCAGGTTTAATCAGTGTGTTTGAGGAGGGGAGCTACCAAACTGCTTCAGGACTGGAGTTGGGTTTTACACTTCCTGAATATATATATTTATCAGTATTACAGTAAATGTACAGATAAAATTTCATAGAACTAGTATTTAATATTTATGATGCTTTACTGGCAAATATGCTTCCAGTAAATTATTGTATTTTCCAGTCAGTTTCTTAATACTGCACGCTATAAAACAACAAAACAATTACAATAGCACAGTGTTTTTTTAAAACCTGACGCATTACTGTTTAACTGACAATTGCCAATTCAATTGATGATTCCAGTTTAAGGTTTGTGTGTGTGTGTATTGAGTATTTTACAATGGCTTTGAAAGTGACACAGCCAGTCAAATAATAGAACTGGAACAATAGAGAAGCTACTCAATACACAATGAACAGTATGGTTGCAAAATTCACAAATGCAATGCAGGATGTGTATTTTGCAGGCTTTTGTCCCTATGTAGAAAGCACAACTATCAAGATTTAGTATTCCTGCACCACTTTCCTTTGGGAATTGTCACTTTTTCTTCAGGTAGCTATGATAAAAAGTGGAGGATATGAGGTCTAACGCATCTGCATAAATTTACATTTATGTATTAAGCAGCTCTCTTAATATGGTAGACGTGGCCAACCTTTGGCATGACCTTGTCTTTATAATCTACCCAGGGCCATTCAATGTTTGTTGATCTACTTCACCACAGAGTCAGTGTAGAGTAATGCAGCAATGTAGCAGAAATCTCTTTACCTTGCGGCCCATATATATTGGGATGCCCACAATGATGACAGGTATGGCAATGCCTGCAATGAGTGAGATCACAACTGGAGCCCCCAGTAGCATGCCCACCTGCCACAGGACCTTCCGCGTCTGCGACCACGGTTTCTTTCCCCAGAAAGTGCAGCCTGAGGGACTATGGAAAACACAAAGAAAGGGCAGGAGAAAAAAAAACACTAATTAGTTGTGGGTAATTGTTTAGGATATACATGTAATCTTATTAAGTGAGACTCTGGGTAGCAATTAAAGCATAAAGAGAACAAATAAAGTGGCCCCTTAAAGTCACGCATGAACACACCACAGCAGACAGTGTGAACTTCTTTCTCTGCCACCAACGAAGGGCGCCCGAGGAGCAGTGTGTGGGGACAGTACCTTGTTCAGGGGTAACTCACTAATGACACTAGCAGTGTTGGGATTCGAACCCACAACCCACTGATTGTAGGGGCAACTCCCTAAGCACTAGGCCACCAGCTGTTTGCAAGGATGTTCTGTAAGACAATAATTATGAGGTCCATATGGGCCAGGTAAAAAAAAAAAAAACAGCAAACTGCTATGAACTGGTTGTTTGTTACCCTTACTTGTGACCTGTTGTAAGTTTTTTTCAGAGGTATGTATAGGCACTTCATTAACTAATGATCATAAGTAGTCAGTCCTGAACTGTTGTGCATGATCGATTAATGTGCAGTCATTCTCTTTTTGTTACTTAGTTTTCCTGCTAGTTGTAATATTATTTCACTACATTACATCACTGTTTGATTAATATCCTTTAGCTTTACATTAAAATTGATTAATGGTTCGACACTGCACTTTCTCAACTATTCTTGCAATGCAAGCATTAATTAATGTTAGTGCACCACTTATAGCTTTAAATACGCTGTTAAATCTTCCAGTCCTACTGGGCATGCTTCTTAGATTAAAGACCCACCTCCTTATGCATTAACTAAATGTTCATTTTATTTATCTATGGATCCGTATTTATCCATGCAGTAGTTTCTAATGGAAATTGGTCTCTATTGGTGGCAGCAAAAGTCATAAAAAAGAAACTTTTAAAAGGCTATCTGACAAAAAGCTATAGTCAACATACTGTACCTTTAGAGTGTACCCTGTCTAACAAAACTGAAATTATTCAACACTTATTTTATCATGTGAGCTTGTCTTCAGAGTAGGGTACACTGAAAAAATACAGCTTTAAACTGATGAGTCCAGTATTCTAATAGGACACAATTAGAATATGCTGCATCACGAATACTCCAGTTCTTGCCAAAAGAATCTAATTGAAGACAGCAACCGTGCTGATACATCACAATTTGTTCATCTACCACCACTTACCACATTTAAATGAATCCAATTCAAAGCACTGTTTTGTTCCAGTATAGTTATACACCTAAGAGACAAAAATCTTCACAAAGTTTACAACAGTAATCTACCTCTAGAATCTCTTTTGCACCAAAATAAATGAAAAACATAAATGATGTTTATTTCTTCATATTGCATGTCTTACTTCTCTGATGAGTGATTGATGGCTCCTCTGAAATGACCGCTGCAGCTGGGCAAACATAGACGTTTGTTTTCTACTATTTAATCAATCCACAGTTAAAGTTACGGTTAGTGTGTATGCGGGAGATGGGGCGAATGGGTGGGGTTTTACAGTTTAGCCAATCATTTTCTTTTATAATTCTCTCTCTGCCATACATACACAGGATCAATATTCTATGATCTCATCCTCAATTAGTCTAATCCCCAAGCTTTTCTGAATTATGATCCGCACAGTTAATGTCTCTTTTTGCTTCATTCTGTTGCTCAGACAGCCAAATTGCTGACATCACTGTTGCATTACGGATGACATTTGAACATAATAGTGGACGGTCGAGTCGATTGCTCAACAGTAAAGCAGGGTTAGAGAGGACAACAGTGTCAGAATGTTCGAGCAACAGAAAATGAAAAGCTTGGTGTGGAGAGTTTCATTTCGTCCTTGTTTGCACAGGAGCGCTCAGACAAGGAGTGGAGAGGAAACAAGTCCGCATGAGACGTGAAAGAGAACAGAGCCAGACATTCACTGTTTTGGTACACATACACACACACACACACACACACACACACACACACACACACAGACTATGATTTTATTTCACTGCCAAGTCATCATAGCAAGTCAAAAAAACACCACAATCAAAACAGCTGACTCAATTTAGCCTTACAAAACCAAAAACCTACTTTTATCCCTTTAAATGAAACTATAAGACTAATATCTTTCAGACTCTCACTAACAGAATAATTCATATCATCATTTATAATCCACCAAAAAGAGAAGCAGCTTGCAACTTGCAGGAAAGCAAGAACGGTTCTTAAATTAAGCTAATTTGCTTTCAAGCAAATCATAGGGGGCTGGCTTGCACAGGCATGGAAATATGAAGAGTTTTCGTTGATTAATTGATGAAAGTCGGCACTGGCTGGTGCCCAAGAGCGGAAAAATCAATGATGCCCTCAGCTTCAGTGCAGTGATAGTCCAGCAGCAAAATGTACTGCTTCTACTATCAACATTAACCCTTGAATGCCTGTTTTTTTACTGTTTTAATCTACTCAACACCATTCTCATTGCTGATTTCATATTTTTAGATGAGCAGAACATGATTTACCAAAGCCAAAATTTAAATTTTGACACAAACTACCATTCTGAACAAGAAAACATATAAACAGGAATGCATTTCACATTCCATCTATCTTTTATTGCTAAAATCAATAATAAATTCTCATTGACTTCTCCTTAATCCAAATTCTGAATGTGTTTGCAAGCTCACTAAGAAATGGACTTGCATCATAAAAGCTGCAGTAGTGGCAGTTTAATGAGTTAAAGGAGGAAAAGCCAAAGCATCTGGATGTGTTAGTAGGTTAGGGAGTTGCCCCTGTGCTCAGAAGGTTGTGGGTTCAAATCCCAGGACTGCTAGTAGCACCTCTGCACCTTGAACAAAGCACTGTCCCCACACACTGCTCCCTGGGTGCTGTGTTCCTGGATGCCCGCTGCTTCACTTGGTGAATGGGTTAAATGCAGGGGAATGCTATGGCGTGTTCACGTATGACAAACGGTCACTTTACACTTTACGTGTTGCCGACAAGATGTTAGGCAGCCATACGTTCACACTGGCAGACAAATAGTCATTTATTTCACCTCAGGTTTGCTCAACTAAATGTGGCTCTGAGCAGACTGATCACCTCCTGGTATGGCCTTGTGCTGGTTAGATTTTCTGTCTGATTTGTATTGGTGCCATGAGCACTTCACAATAACGTGTGCCATTATAATCTCATGATGACAAAGCACTGGAGTTCCTCTCCACGTTCTACCTACTCTTCCCAGCCACAAAGGCAAAATGCGATTGACCTTGATCTCAATTTGTCATTTTTCACTAAATCACAGCTAAATACCTTCTGCTCCCGTAAGAAATGACTGATAGTCTGTTGCTCTGATGCCTGCTAATATGAACATACAGTAAGGCAGGGATATGGCTGGCTCTTCTCTAAACTTCATTTTCTCTTTTTCCTGGAGTAATGTCAACATATAGAGAGAGGAATAGAGAACAAAATACTGATGGCTACTGTGCAAAAGTGAGAGACCTCCCTTCTGTTATTTAGCTCTAGTCAAAATGGCCACCATTGCAAAATGCTGCATTATACATTTTTCAATGTCAGAAAGAAAAAAAAAAACATTTAATTTGTACACTCTTTACTTCTGTGCACTCTACTGCCACTTTAACTTGTCGTCTTTCCAGCTGTACTTTACAGCTGTGTCCTCCCAATAACAAGAGCTCCCAAAGCTCTCACTGATGTCATGTTACTGTTCAAAGAGACACTAACATTCATGCAAACAGCTACCCACACACACTTCAGCTTTTTCTCATAATGGAGTTCCATCAAATGTGTTTGGGATGAGGTGGGGTTGCTCTTGTGGCTGAGTGCATTAAAATCTTTACAGGAATGTTCCAACATCCCAGAAGCCCTCCCAGAAGAGGGAAAGCCCTCTCAGAAAAGGTTACTGTAGCAAAGAGGAGAAACTCTCTACTAATACCTTTTATTTCATAAGAAATATAAATGTCTACAAATTTTGGACATATGTGTAGAGTGCCTCTTTCCGAAGTATTGATGTTATTCTTTAAAAGAAAAAGAAAAGGAGGAGTAGTATTACTGTTGTATTAGTATGAGTATGTGGACTACTTGAGCACTAATGTACGTCGCTCTGGATAAGAGCGTCTGCTAAATGCCGTAAATGTAAATGTAAGT